>KI915041.1:21668481-21965789 GCA_000473445.2 Anopheles farauti | reverse complement strand
GGTGGGGGGTTGGTCTCTGAGTGTGGCCCGTGCGGGATCGGAAAAGGAAAGTGTAATGGTGCGCACGGCGAGTGCAATCGAACACAAATATGGCACAGCAGCCACCGCACACTGGCAGAGAAAGTGCCACCAACACGGCGTAGGCCATTGTTTTTTTGTTTTCCACACGAGCCGTCGTGACGTCGCCGGGCTAAACAAATCGATACATTGCGTCGAACGATTTCAACGGGTGGTTAAGCGAGAAAGTACCTGGATGAGGAAGACGACGACGGGTTTTTTGGCTATTTTTGGGCAAAAAGGTGATGATGGAGTTTAATTGCGGTGAAGTGTTTCCTCGGGGTGGAAAGTCTCCTCAAGAAGAACATTTTTTATATGCATTTTATTTTTTGCCCCTTTGATTGGTTTGGAGCACCAAGCAAAGAAGTAATGTAATTTGCTTTCGTTTTTAAATGCTAACCCAAACCATCTTTTTCTTGCTAGTTGTGAGATAGTCTTCAGATCGGATTCAAAGGAACTCTTCCTAAGACGTGCTTCCACATTAGGAAGGATTACACGGGCTAATTATCCGCCCGTTCTTTATTGATTAAGACATGTGCGGCGGTCGTGCTCATCGAGCTGGAAATCAGGATGGTTTTCCGTGCCAACAGCACAGCGGCCAGCCAGCCCCAGCTAGCCCAGCCAGCCAGCCAGCCGGCCTAGTGGCAAAAGGGGTAAAGAATCGACCGTGGCGAAATGGAGTGAACCCGAACAGTGAAACCGTAAATTATTCCGAAACCGAACGGAAAAGTTCAGCCCCGATCACTGAACCTCTCGCATCGGGCTAGTGCGAAGCACCGACAGCAAGAGAAAAAGAGAGAGAGAGAGGAGAAAGAGAGGGAAGTAACGCGATTGCGCGCCCAGCTCCTCTGTGGACCTCTGGACTGGACCTGGGCGATTCTTGCAACTTGGAGTAGCACCACCCGCACCAACACGAATAAATTTCCTTCCACCGTTCCCGCGTGCCAGGGCTCGTTCGCAAGTTAAGATCTATTTCTTAAGGCGGCGGCGGCGGCCTCCCAGAGTCAGTCAGTCAGCTCGCTCGCCCTCCCGCAGTACACCGAACGAATTGGCGTCCGCAATTGGCGCTCGGGTTATAATAATCTAATTATAGTCCGTAAAGTCAACATACGGTACTCAATACAAACATGATTTATTTAGGAAGGAATTTCCTTCGAGCCAGCGCAGCGTACGCACACAACTCTAACAGAAGAGAGAGAGAGAGAGAGAGAGAGAGAGAGCGAGACAAGGGGGTTAACGCATACAGCTACAAATGCCCCGGACTCTGACTTCTTCTGAGGCGAGCCCCGGTGTGTGCCGGTTTTTTTTTGCGCGCATCGTCATCGACCCAGCGGAGAGAGAGAGCACTCCAGCCTCTGTGCAGTGGATGATGAAATGCGATCTTACGTGGAACCAGGGGGATGGGGGATGGGGACGCAACCCGAGCATCATCCTGTGCCTGCTTCGAGGGGAAGCGGGGTCGAGTCTGGAGCACAGGCGCTGGCAAACCGCAAAACCGGAGCCGGTCATGCTCGAGTATTATTTCATCCACTCCACGGTGGGTTGCTGTTGTTTTTGTTTTGTTTATTTGTTGTTGTTAGCTGCTCCCGAGCCAGGTTTACGTTTCGCTCCTTTCTCTCCAGCTTTTAAGATCTTTTGTCGTAATGTGTTTTTTTTTTTCTTTTTCGTTTTTCGAAGCGGTCCGATGCGCGGCTAATAACGGTGACTGATATATTCCTGCCTTTAATAACAAACATTACGGATTATTTTTATCGCTAGCACGCAAAAACCGTACCGAAAATCAATCACTGGCGAGTGTGTGTGTGTGTGTAAGAGGGGAGTGGGAGTTGGTAGGGGGTAGGAATTTCTTATCCGTTTCTGCAAAATGGGGCACACAGGATGACGCTTGAGGGGAAAAAGAGTATCTGCGTGACAGTGTGGAGATCTTTCGATCTTTACTCTTCTCGACAAGTACGTTTCCTCGTCTTGCACGATGACGATGGACCAGTTTTAACTGGCTCGCTTAACAGCAGTAATACTTCTAGGCACGTGGGAGGTACTACCACTACTACTACCACTACTACTTGTGCCTGTCCTCACCAACGGTCACCATCAAAGCTAACGGACGTTATATCGTATTTCAATGGAAGCGGGTTTGGGGGCTGTCCAGTCGCTGTATCTAGCCGTTGCAAGATAAGAACATGATCTTTTTCGTCTGGCATGTTGCGGTGCTTGCCGCTGGTGCTTTAACTTCTGCGCGATGCTCCAGCAAACTTGATCTCCGCACAACGGAGGAGTGGGCCCTTTCGTGGTGTTCCGATCGCGGACCGATTTCAGAGCGTTCTTGGCATTAAGCGGTTGTAATGTCATGAGTGGCTCGTATTGTGGACAATACCAAGCTGGACCAGCCCAAATGGTGCGCTGATGAAAGTAGTTTAGTTGAAAGCTGAAGTCTTCTGTTGTTTCACGCGCTAAAAGACGGAATGTCGATATGAAGTTTTAAAAATTGTTTTCAATATCTTGCAAGCTTCATGTTCGAAGTAATCGTATACCTACCTCCCAAGCTACCTCCCCTGTCTCCAAACCCTGTTTCTCAAACGAAATTCGCTCCAAAAATTCACCCCTCTCGGGCTGACATTGACATGCCACCTGAAAATTGTCAACCAAGCAGGTTCGGGCTGTGACAAAAGGTTTTTTTTTCTTTTTAAATTTTGACGTTTCCAACGGTCGTTTGGGGTGAGACACGCGTGCGCTCGCGCGTGTGTGTGTGTGCACACCACTATAAGCCGATGATGATCGGTCATGAATTAAAAGCCACAATAAAGCAGCGATAAAAAGCGAGGCAAACGGGTCGGAATGAAGAACTCGTCCCGTCGCAACGCGCGCAGCATATATTCCCTTCACTCATGTGTCTCGCCTCACCAGCCGGCCGGTGGTGAAGAAAGAAAGGCCTGCCGTACATATACAAGACCTAGACGTGATGATGGAAACGCGGCGCAATCGAACACTCGCTCACACACACACACACACACACACACACATGTAGAAGGTTCACAATCCAATGGACGAAAAAGAAGTAGCAGCAGCAGCAGCAGCAGCAAAAGAACGGCCAATATATTGATGAATTTTATTGAAACAAAACCGATACAGAAAAGAGTGTACACGATGAGGGGATGGGGATGGTGCTACCTTTCTGCTGTATGCGACGGCGAGTTGGGGTTGGGGTGGTGGTGGCTGCAAGAAATCAAGCGTGCTTCATGCGGCTCTTGAACGTTCATGCTTCAGCAGCACCAGCAGCCTCCTTTGATGGATTGATTTGTGAAGTCGTTTGAGGTGGTATGAACGAGAGGGCAAGTGAGAGAGAGAGGGAGAGAAAGAGAGACCGCATGGAAAGAAGTCGCCGCCGGTGGACGCTTTTCTTGGCCCCGGACGAAACATTCGCACCCGGCACGACGGCGAACGAGTTTTTGGGATCGAGAAGATCGAGATCAATCGATTAATCGGGAGGCAGCAGCATCGATTCGTGGGCGCGAAATGGGCTCTGGGCGGTTCGTGTCACATGCGTTGCTGACACAAAAATTAAATTGTCTCAAACGGGAAGTTGGTCCTTGAAGGGAGAGAGGCAGGGAGGGAGAGGAGTGGTTGAAATTTGTTCTGAGGAGCTGTCAACGTCCTCGGGTGGGTTGTTAGTGTAATTTTCGCAGCGCGCGGAAGATGTGTGAAATTGATCATAAATGAAAGCGGCAAGGCTCAGAAAACGGGCGTGAAACTTTCGTCGTCCAAAAATGGACACCGAAATTGCTCTATCATCGGCTGATCGGTTTGCATCATCGGTCAATGTTCATGCCCGGTTGAAGTTTTCTCTTCCTTCCCGTTGCTCGGTAACATGCGTAATTACACGGGCGCGCGTCAATCGTCGCGTCCATCGTTTCTCCGCCGGAGAGGAAGGCTCAAAGTCACCGGAAGGATAAATATAAACCATCAAACCAACGCACGTGTGCACGTGTGGTGTTTACTCACTTTGATCTTGGATCGGTGCAGAAGGCGGGGAAGCGATGCACTTGTGGAAGCTACGAGCGACACGCTGCTCTAAACAAACCCACGCCTTTAGGCCCTTTTAGAGATCCAGTGAAAGAGAACGTGCATTGCCAGACTGGCCGAACAATTGTATTTTTCCAGTATTTTCCAGCTCAAAATACGCTGCTTTTGCATATATTTTCAATACTTTTCGTTTAGATGGTACAGCTGCCTATGGCATTCGAATATTTTTTCCCTTTTCTGTGCCTTTTAGCATATGTTGAATAATTAAAAAAAAAATCAAACTCATTTTCACTCGATCACTCAACGATCCTTGTGTTTGTATTACCAATTTTTTTTCCTCTTCTAACCTTTTTTCTCGCTTTACTTCCTCTCCACCAACAGCCAGCAAAAACGCAGTACCAGCAAACCCGGTCTGGGTTTGGTTTAAATTCATCAACACGACACGATTGTCGCTCCTCCGTTGCGAACCGCCGCCGTCGTCCAACGAGGTAAAAGAGCAATAAATTCTCGATCAAAGAAGCGTCGATCACGATCACGAGGATCGTGTGCGTTTGTGTGTGAGTGCATGTGTGTGCATGTGCATGTGCAGCATCGCCCGTTGATCAGGAGTTCGGTGACCTGGGCGAGAGTGAAGATAAAAGTCAATTGCATTTGATGATCGCCGTGCTGAAGCGAGTGCAGCTGGAGTAAAATAAAGAAGAAAAAAATGCAGTGATGCACCCATCGACCGGTGTGGTTCGGTGTACAAATGATTAGAAGTGTGTGCAGTGTACGGCGAGGAAGTGTTGTTCGTGTGTCCGTGTGAGAGTGTGTGGGATGCTGGAGTATGCAGCAAGGCAGCCGGTGCCGTGTCAAGCAAGTGCGTGCCAGCAAGAAGTCAGAAGCTAGCGACGAGAGCGAAGGAGAAAATAGATCACATTGTACGGATTGCTCGAGAAGTGTCGGAGCAGCCGGAATAGATCGGAGTGTGAATTTGTTAGCAGTGCGTGAGTGAGAGAACATCAATCGCTGGACCCCCAAGAGACCACCAGAGATCCTGCGAGAGTCAAGTGGCGGAAGGAAAACGGGCAGTAAAACAAAAATCGCCAGCAACAGAACGCAAGGTAAGTCAAGTTGTTTTTCACTCTCTCGCACTCTCTTCGCCCCACCACGCATGGGACTACTTTATTTCGTGAGCAGAAAACAAGTGCATTTACTACCAGTTTCCTTTTGTGCGGCGGTGCAATAATGATGGCGGAATTCCTTCGCGTGCGTTGATGAGCATCTCAGGCTCTCTCGCGCGCTGGTTGAGTGTAGCCTCAGGACCTTCGGGCGATTTAGATAAAATATGTTGTGCGAAAGCTTGCAAAGTTGCCTTCATTTCGAGTGGAATTACTTGACAGGGTTGATTGTTTTGTTTTTTCTTGGCTCGATTGTCCAAGCTCTCTTGTACTCTCATCTCAAGCGAAGGCAAAAACTGTCCTTCACTTGCTTCGTTGCGTCGTCGTTGCGTGTGCTGGACGTCAAAGTGCGCCTGCATGGATGGTGCAGCTTTATGGGGACGCACTTACCGGTTGGTATCGACGTTGAAAAAAAAAACTCCCCGTGTCGATCATATTTATCCCCACCCCATGCGCGACGACCTTTCGGGGCGATAATGAGGCAACGAATTGGAATAACGAGCTGCTGCGCCCTGGGGAAGCCGGTTTTGCATGCACAGGCTCCTTCACACAATGGCTTACCGGCAAGGTTGAAGACTTGGTGCTTTGTAACCTGTTGCTCGGAGGTTAAGTTCCTAAGGCCACGCACGTCATTAGTGGCCGTCTGCGGAACGCATTTGTTTCGCTTTTGAGAGAGATAAAAATTGATTTCTTTCGACCAAAACGCGCTCGTCGAATGCGCATAAATAATGCTTAAGCCATCGATGCTGCCAGCGATGTGAAACTTGCCGAAAAAGTATTAGAAAAACACAATCTAATCCATTTCGGTTCGGAGGCCTAAGCGGAAAGCTAATGATTCCGTTACCGATCGAAACGATCCTCCGTCCCGCGACGGACGGGTTGTTCATAATATTTGCCTCACAAAAATCATCATCATCAAAACGCAGTCGCTTTAGATATCCCGTCATGGGGAATTGACTCCCGAAGCTTATCCGCTCTTTATTGCCTTTTCGGAGGGGAATATTACCTTTTTCATGCATCGGGAACGGGAATCAGAGCCTGTCAGGTTGATCGTAAAACGCAGCATCTGAACTTTTGTTGATACCCGACGGCATACCGGCGACGACGACGACGACGACGCGGGTTGATCGAATTTCATTCGGATGATTCGAAAATATGCCGAATGCCGAAGATCGGAGAGTGTGGGGGAAGTGGAGTAGGTCGAACTAATTCGGTACATTTTCGGGGTGACAAAACCACCCAGGACGCAATCGCGATGAACAGCGTAGTTGTCTTTTTCTGCGTGCGCCGGTGTGTTGTTCCCTATGATTAAGATTCGTTCGACATCGACACACCGGAAGCAAACCACATCACGGGAGCGTGGAATCTATCGTGGAAAAATATAGGCGTGCAGACAAAAAATATAGCCTATGATTTGGTTGGTGTCTTCTCCGCTCGCTTCGTCGCAGCAGGCGGGCGAGAAAGAAGTGGGAACAGGTTTCCCGAAAATGAGCCTCCCGATAAACGATAAACAACACGGGCGAGCGGACAATTAATAACGCGCCGTGCTAGCCACGATCCCGGCCGGTCTTGCGGAGATTGTTCTTGGTTCCTGATCGCGGATGGTAATTTTCCACCACGGCGCCCCACATTAATGCGCTAATGATTCAATTTACCAACCGTCGCATCGATGACGGACGATGGAACTATGGAAGCATCAGGGCGCTGGGTAATTAGTGTTTAGCTTTACGATCACGTGCCCCCGGGTGTGCTTCGTGTGTGGTTGGTGGGCAAAACAAAGGAAGAAAAACACAACACCTAGCACAAGGTGGGCCTAGACGCACACGCACATCTCACACGGAAACATCCTCGAAAGTGCACGCGTTAGAGAAATTCACTCCGCGATGGTGTGTGTGTGTGGTTGGACAACGTGTTAGGCTCTGCGTGTGTCAACCCGTTACGATGGCGTGGGAACGAGCGTTTCTGCTAGAGCAATGGGTGATATTTTACGTTATGGACAGATAAACCCATCGGAACTCGTTGGATGATAAGATCGTTTCTCACACTAAGTCGTCAACACGAATTGAGAGTGTAAACCCAGCAGCGTGAAATTAATCATTTTCCAAAAGAGTCTTTTAGTGCTTTCCAGCTTCTTATCGGTGTTGAGCTATTTTTGCTCATTTCTAGTCGTTGATTATTTTAGCAAGATTTATGTAGACGAGGCGCATTGAACACTTCAATCATTTCGGATTTTGTTGGCGTTTAAATAAAATAAGAAAAATCTTTTGTTGAATAGATATTTGATTTCAAATATAACAAACCACTTTCCGCCCAGAGCGTCTCCAAATGGAAAGCTCCCTTTACTTGCATCAATTAAAAGCGCATAATTTGTTGACATTTCCAATTCGAGCCACTTTGACACTCGATACTAATCAATCCTCGGTTCGGCTGTTTGAAGAAGCTTTTCACACCTAACACAGCTAGGGGCGCGCGTTTTTTTTTCTCGCAATAAACAATGTACCCCATTCAGATGTGCGCGGCGCATCGCACCACCGATCCATTCCAGCTTCGATTGTCGTTTCGAAAGGAGCGAACATTCCATCGTCTTAATTATGTCTACGTAAAGCCATCATTTTATTACGTGGGAAATGATGGCATGCAATGGACGAACACGGAAGGTGTGAAAAATCATTTCCATTGCGCCGCGGGTTTTCTCCCGGGGAGGCACAACTTGATTTGGACGAAAAATTGGGCACGAGAAATTAGGCTACACTGCTGCGGTGTTGGGAGCGGATGAAGCTCATTGAACAAATTGCCTGTCCCCGGTAACGTCTTCTTTTACTGCCGCTGCTGCTGTTGGTGCCACCGCCACGTTGTGTAAAGGTCAAGTAGTAGAACCGAGAGTAGAGCTGTTGTTGTCGAGAATTTCTCCCAACAAAAACTAAACCCTCCCGGAGAGTCTCTGCGCTGCCGAAGACTATCTCTATTAGGAACGCTTTGTCTCGGCTGGCGTTTACCACGCCATCGACTTTAATAGATAGATTTATGAACATGCCATGGAAGCCCAACCTGTCGATAGGCATCAATTTATGCTGCTCGTGCGCACGAGCCTCGGTGCGATCGGTGTGCGTGAAGATAGAGAAAGGAGGCAAAAAGCATCCAGTCGCTTCTCGCCCGGGCACCCGAATTATGGCCGTGATTGACGCTTGCTGCTATTACCCGTGATTATTATTCTAGACGGCTTGCGGGAAAGCACGGCTGCCTTCTTCGGCTGGATCCGATCGGTTTGGATCACGTACGCACAAGTACGCAGACGCGAAACGTACACGTACACGACGACCCGACACACACGGCATGCAGCAACTCCCTTCCCGAATTGCTCCCCGTGCCGTCCATTTCGTAGGTAATAACTGTCTTTTGCAGGCGGTAAATGATGCTGGGTGGTGCCCCGCTGGCTTTTAGGGTTCGGTTAGCCACGGTGATCTTCTTGTCGTGCCGGAGATCTCCGCAATCTCAGCCACCAAACTGGTGGCTATGATGAATGATAATTTTCGTCTTTTCCGTTTGTTGGTCCTTCGAACCGGGCTGGCTCGAAGTCGGCTTTTCGGGAGGAGTAAGAACGGAAGCGCTAGGAGCACCGGGAGGCCATTTAACGTGTGGTGAGCGAGAAAGGCTGGGGAGGTGGGAATGGAAGAATCGGTGGTAAAATCGTGCATGAAAATCGTATTTTCCTACCCACCCGCACACAAAACACCGTCCCGCTCGTCTCACGACTTCTGCATGTACGGCACGACTTCCTTCCTCCTGCCTGCTTCGCCAGCTCGAGCGGACCGTCCTGCGTCATGGCGAATTAAAGACGCACAATTTTCCTCGCTGCAGCAATCATTTACGGATGGATGGAGCGCGCTGTTCGCTTGGACGCGCTTGGGAGAAATAATTAAATGATCGAATAATTCCTTTCAACCGCTTGCAATGTCCAAACGCTCGCCAACAGTGACCGTTCCCACAGCGCAAAAAATCCCGAACCCGGGAGAGATGGTCGAAGTCGAAGGAACAACAGCAACAAAAAAAGCACGATCCCAAGACGCGGGGATTCGACACGCAGCATCAGCGGAGGCTTCATTTGTACGACACGTTAATCTTCTGCCAAGTGAGCACGCTCTGGTTGGGAAGACGATTGGGGCTGGCTGGACGTGGAGCAATCGTCTTAATTCGTCCGATTTTGGGACGTCCGTTGCGGCGACAAATCGGCGATGCGAATCGGGAACAACGTCGTCGTTGTCGTTGTCGTGCATTCCGGCATGTTGTCGGCACGTCCGCGCACGGGAACGACGCGCATGTTGGACTTTGGACAATTAGTTTTATTTAACTTATTTTTTTTCTCCCCAGTTTCGTTGCTGCATGAAAGAGGTGAGATTTTAAAGGGGCGCGTTGGGTTGAGCGTTCCGGCTCTTGTTGAAGGACGACGGTATGTGGTTGGGGGTGGGGCTATAATTCGTAGAAGATCATCTTTTTCGGGGCACGAACAAAGGCACGAATGGTGGTGGCTGGTGGTGACCTACACATACTCTCACACACACGCACCGTGGACTACTGCAATTGATGGAGTAGCCATGGAGTAGCCAACCCGAAAGAGCGTCCGACCCACACGCTCAGGTCAAAGTTATTACAATTATTATTTTACTTGCCCCAGTACGCGCGCCGGACCGATCAAGGCTAGCATCTCGTGCCAACTTCGACGACTCGAGACGGGGCACGAAAGTACGCGAGGAAACACACTCACCACCAAAACCCAAAAGTGAAGAGAAAGAGACCGGGTTTCGCCCTGTCGTTTCCCATCATGTCGATGATGCGTTACGGATTCAGTGGAGAGAGAAAAAAAGCTTCTTCCTTCCTGCCTTGTCCGACTAACGAGATCTCACCGAGGTCGGGCCGCCGCAGCAAGCAATTTACGACGGAAGAAAGGACGCTCCGGAGGGACGCCGGATCGCTCGAAATTGCTCCGATAAACGGACGCACATTCCGCTGCCTCTCTTGTTGGCGGCGGCAGCAGCTCTTGCTGAACGGCAAGGACTTGGATGATGGGGCGTAGGGCGTTTTTGCGCTGCATCGGAAAGCGCTGCAATTGGGCGTGCGCGCACTCGAGAGAACGGCGTTTCCAACGTCAAACCGACGACGCATTCCGCTGGCCATGGTGCATTGTGGAATGCAGCAATTGTTGTTGCAAAGTGCGCGCCTGGTTGGGTTTCGCTTGGTTTCGCTGCGCCTGTGAAGATCATTAGGGGCGGTGTGTGTGTGGTGTGTGCACGATTACAAAGAATTTAAAAAACTTCCTCCATTGGGTGAAGAATACTTCTGGACGCCGGTGCCAGCCGTCGTGGTAGGGAGTGTTCTTGACAATGAATGGGAGCATTTCCTCTTCAGTGGAGTGGATTTTTTTTTAAATAAAATATACTTATAAAACCGATTTAAACAAAATTGTACCTTTAAATGACGTTGTCAAAAATATTGTACCTTTAAATGACCAAATAGTAATGCTCGCTAGCTCCACGCTAAGTAATACAAATGTATCCATTATTGTTTAATCATTAATCCAATCATTGAACGGAACGGTAACATAACATTCCATCAATTCTGTTCTTCCGATTTGCTCGGCTTTTAGTACGCATTAATTTTCCGTTTTACGCTTCGGGCGCGTTTGTTGCACCAAAAGCATCATCCGTTCCGGTGTTTCAGCCGGAGAAGAAGACCCAAACACGCGTTGATGAGTTCCATTTCTCAGAACTAAACGAACGACAGAAATGAGCACGCTGTTGGCGTACGGCTTCGGCCCCTTGCTGACCTCCTCAAAATCTTCCTGCCCTCTCGAAGCACGTTTCGAGGGCTTGCGGTGGGAAATTGCAAAAAAAAAGCACATAAACTCACGCACACAGCCCCGGGAGCGATCGGAAAACCGAACCCGGCGGCGAGAAATTGTACGTTTGTTGTGCGGTCAGCAACAATGACCAGGAGGGTTGGACACAAAACACCGACAAACGCAAAGTACAGTGGCAGTGGTAAACAAAAATCAAAGCAAACTCCAACCGTCCGCCCCGGGAGTGATGGAAAAACGGAAACCGCGACCGGTAATTTTCTCACCAGCAAGTGACCACTAGCCAGCCAGCCAGCCAGCCAGCTCGCTCCCAATAACATCCCACGAAATATACGGCAACGATGCCGATGGGATGGATGAAAGACAAGCGACACACTACACCTAGGCTGGTGCTGTAGCTGTCAGCAGTTGCTTGGGACGTTCCGTTTTAGCTGTCGAACCCGCTGCGCCCATTACTCAAGCCGTCGAAGTCGAACGCCGTGAGTGAGAAAGAGTGTGAGGAGAGTGGTTTTTCGGATTCGGGCTTCGGTTCGTCGCTTAGTCTATCCACAAATCGTGTTTTTTTTTGCTTCTACCTTCGATGAACGAGGCTTTGGGGGAGGGGAAGAGGAGGAGGAGGAAGGTACCGCGATAGGTACAATGTTTTTTAATTAGAGAGCCCACCGCTTCGGTTGGCTTTTCTGCCGTTTCCTCTACCTGTGTCACCACTAACACCACCCCGTTTGGGGGAGAGTCGGTGAAACAGTGAAATGCAATAAATTTTTCTCGCAAAACCGTAGGAAAACGCGATTGTTGCGAGGACCGCGTGAAATAAATATTCACTTCTTTCGTCTTGGGTGGCATTGCACGGCTGGCGCAAGTGGGAAGATGACGTACGACGAGCGGCGGTAAATGGCTCAAAACTAGATCAGAAGACGCTCAACGCCATGCTAAACGAACGCGGACTCCTCGGTCGAAGCTGCTTCCGGTTGTGTTCGGTGCTTCTGTAAGATATTATTCATAACGTGTCGAACGAAAAATGATGGTGTTGCGTTCGGTTGCGTGTGGAAAACGCAGAAGCGGATTCAGCGCTAGAAGTCATAAAAATAGAAATAAATTTTAATAAAGGGTCTTTTCGGATCTTTTCTGTGGAAATCCAAGATCGCTATCGTTCGGGGTGGATCGGTTTTAATGGCGAACAGAGTGTAGATCGACGGTCAAAATGTTTGATATGGGTTTCCATTGGAATTTGAACCATTCAGAAAAGATCAGATGTTTTAAGCTATAGGCCTTTTCGTATGCTATTCGATGTATTCTAGCGAAAAAAATCTCCTCTTTAAATTATCGTTTAGGTCTGTTGTTAAAAATGTTAAACAAATTTGTGCAGGGAACTGTACCCCTTCCTGTGCCTTATCGCATCCTAAGCAAACACGTGCCTTATCTCACCCAAACGGCTGCTGCTGCCTCCAACAGGTTGGGATTTATGTGGCAGCGCTCCCCCTGAGGGCCAGGTTAATTCATGGAGACATACTGTTTCAAATTTAATTTCGACCAACCAACCTTACCGCCGGCTGTGAAACAAACACACACACACACCACTTTACGATCAACGCACGTAAACAGCAAAAGGGTAACGATAAAGGACGCCAGTTATTCTCTTTCGAAAAAAAAAAGTTACCGTAAAGTTATCGAACCTAGGGCACACGCCCGTCGTCCTTGCTGGTGTGTTGTTTTGTTGTTTTTTTCTTTGAGTGAATTTCCACAGCACCAACCCAGGCACCGAAATCGGCCGATGACACATAGCCGTCGGCACAAGCTGCTGTGGCTTGGGTGGGTTTGGAGAGGCCGTTTTGCTGGAACTGGGATGAGGCACTGGGACGGTAAAAGGTGATTAACAGATGGGCAATCGGGGGAGTTTCACGGTTTGGGTGTAGTGGGGAGTTTTTATGATTCGGATGTTGCTGCTGCTGCTATTAAAATGGGGGAATATTTAATCTGATGAAATGGATTTCGTCCAACCCGCAGGAAAACCCATGGTTACACGGTCCTTTTAAGGGGGTCCGTTTTTGTGGACTTCGGCTACCGAAGCCTGGCCCCGGGAGAGGTTTCGTACCGGAAGAGCTTCATCTAGTACGCTTTAAACGTAAACGATTCGTCCAGAAACGCCGCTGGGACTGCCGTTTGAATCGCTCGAATCCAGCAGCATACACAAACAACCCAACCCTCTCCCAAACAAAGGACAAGGCCACCGGATACTTGGCACGAAAACATTTCCCAACGGGAAATTTCACCCCAAAGGAGTGATGGGAATTTCCTCCCTCTTCGTCAAGGACGACGACGACGCGCGCTTTTGGAAGCATTTCGGGACGAAGATTGGCACGCGCGCTCAAAGCCGCCGTACCAGGGGTTTGGAAATTGCGTTATGACCATGCGCATGTGCGTTTCTGTCTTTGTGTTCTAGAGTGCTCCTCACCCCCGTCGATTTTTCCTTTCATTCATTCGGTAAAATCGGGTGCAAATTTTCCACCGTGGGGGAGAGGATGTGCCGTAGGTGTTACTACGACGATTTCGGGTATTTTCCCGGTACCGGGTGGCGTTGGTGGATGGTAGTGTTGGTAAGGTTTACTTTCGGATGCAAACGCGAAGCAGCACACTCATACAGAGAGACACGTGGGAAGCCACGCGGCGTCCTTTTTTTTTGACAAGTTCGTCACCCCAAACGAGGAAGATTGGTTGTTTGTGCAAACAAAGAAACAAACCTACGCGAAGAAGTCTTTCGGAAGGTTTGCTTTTAAAGGTAGGTGCGATACACACGCACACAAACGCTCGTAAAGATGCTCGTAAGTTCTTACGTGCCCGCGGAGCATGTTCGATTTGTCCACATTTCCTGACAGCAAACAAAAAACAAACCCCGATCGATGTTCGACTGTTTAACGATTTTATTCCAATCGATGTCGGGGTTGATTTAGATTTTAAAACTTGCCTATTAAGGCTCGCGCTTCCCCGGTCCGCTTTGATGTTGCCACTGTCGCTCTGGGGCAGCAGAGGAAACAGAAGTAGAACGAAGTGTGTTTGCTCGTGTTTGACGAACGAACGCGCGGACAGAATGAATGAGCTTCCCGTTCGTAGACGCTTCCGTTCCCGGCACGACGGACACAAACGCAAACACCGGAAGTGTCACCGGTTACGAGCTTTTCGGGGCACTCTCTGGGATGTGGTTTTCCACTCGTGGTCTCTTGTGAGTGTGCATTTTAATTTGATACCATTTCTTTATTCGCTTGTCGGTGGTGCTTCCGATGGTTTTGTTTTTTTCCCCCCACCGCAGGTTGTGCCGAAACGCAACGGTTTCTGTGGTTTTCCTGGGTTTCTCCCTCACGAACTCACTTGCTTCACACACTCACTAACACACATGTATGCATTTTTTGTTTTCGCCAACCATGTTCTCGTCTGCGCTACGCTGCCAGGCATCAATATTTCACTGTCATCTTACCCTCCCATCTCGACCGGCAAAAAGGAGAAGCGAGGCGCACCACACAAGTCGGAACGGCGAAATGCTAAATAAGAAAATAATTTAATGTTGCCGTGGAAGCTTAGCCCTTTGCGGGATGAGATTAGGAGACGAAAGAAAATGTTGTTCCAAGGGTGGGTAGAGAGATAGAGAGGGAAGGATGCGAGAAGGGCTCCGAGGGCTCCGAGAGGGCTCCAAGAACACGACCGAAAAGACACGGAAACCACATTAGCCCACTTGTGGGCGCTGAATGTTGGGTTATCAGCATCGACCAGCCATCCGTTGCTAGCATTGGGAAAGGTTTTGCGCCAGTAGTTGTGCAAAAAATAATACCAAAAACACCAGCATGTGCCCAACAGTGAAGCCCAACTTTTGCTGTGCAAGTCCAGCTAATGAATACTCACATGTGTGTGTGTGTGTCGTGTGAGGTGAGAAATAATGTAATTGATTTCCTGGCCATTTAACTTTTCCGTTCACTCCAATAAACAGTATCCAACGATACCCGGTTACGCTTGCACGGGTTAAGGAATAATTTATAAGAGACAATAATTAACAAGAATGGGAATGGGTGTAATCCATCGTTAAGCGGTCGGAAAGGTAATGAAAAATTCACATACATTGTCATGAAGCTGTATAGCTATGGTATAGGTTTATTGAGTGATTAATAGGAGACTAAAGTCTGGTTAGTATTTTTCAAGCAATAAATAAAAGGCTTGTCTTCCGTAGATGATTTTGTGTAGGAATTTATGTAGTGTTGCCTATCTGACTGACAGCTGTATTTTTATTATAACGATGATAGGTTAAAATATACCTTTTTATTAAAAATTTTATAAAATATAGTACAGCTGAGTAAGCGGTAACAGTACTTATTTCTGCAAACGGCACACATATAATGTAAGCGGTAACAGTACTTATTTCTGCAAACGGCACACATTTGTGTACCAAATTATGCAATCTTGTCGGTCATCAGCGCTTAGAATAATTAATATGCTTGTTTAAGTGCTAAAGAGCAGATATTTTTAAGAAAATAAACCAAAACGAAGGCACAGGCGGGGCTTTGTCAGCTCCGTGTCGGCAAATAAGCTTAAAAAATGGTGCCCAATAATTAGCCAAAGCCAAGCATCCTAGCCCATCCCGTGTGTGCATATTTCGCGGTCATTCGCAGGCCCACAAAGTGAACGTTCAATTTGGCAAAATTGCTAAATCGTTGCACGCTCTCCCGCCTTTTGTAGCCGCACACCGTCCGACAGACGGGGATCACCTTTGGCAAAGCAACGGGATTGCAGCAGAAGGAACCGAGATGGGGTTTGAAATCGTGCCCTTTCCCTATGTATGTATGTGCGCACCAGTGCTGGGATGACGGAACACATAAAAATCGTAACACAACCGCCACCACCACCACAATCGTTGTCTGTTATTATGTTGAATGGAGTGGAGCAACGCGTGAGCATTATGCTCCTGAGGGCAACCACTCACACACTCACAGGCGCTCGTCTACTCGCACACACCACACTCCTGCAGGCGGCTCGGGGGTAGATCGTGGAACATAAAGAATCCTCTAAATACGTGCCGGTCGGGCCACCGGCGTTATGACGGGAACAACGGCTGAGATGGATCTTGATGATGAGCAGGCAAAAGACGACGTCTGCACACCATGCATTACCAATTCATTCGGCACAAGATTATCATCCGAGTCCGGGTCCGTGGCAACCGTTTCCCCACGAGCCGAGCCAGCCACTCCGCTAAAAGTCCTCACGTGGTGGGTTGAGGGGTCGGTTTTGGCATGGAAGGAATTTATGCATTTTTTTTTTTGTTTGTTTCGTTTGTCGTATTCATTCGTTCGCAGCGTCGCCAGTGAGGGTGTTCATTTCGAACTTGTGGGATGGTGGATGATAACAGATCATAAGCAGCTCAGGCGCATGGAGACGCATTGAGCGGCTTAAAACTCATCAGGTAGTGAGTAACAATTTTGCTTGCTTGTTATTGCTGTGTGTGATATTGAAACATCCACGGCACCGACGGTTTGACTTCCACTTTCTTCCTCGTAGCGTGGACGCAGGGGTTGGCAAGTCATATTTTTGAAGCACGGCTATTATATTTTTTGGATATTTATGATTTGGTAAAAATGGTTTAGCAATGATTTTAATTTTGATTTTTACCTCAGTGGCATTTAAAAGCCTTTTAAAAACTGTTTGCATACAACATCCAACAGGATTGGTGATATGAGATTCCAGGGAAAAAACTCTCTTTGTGAAAATGTTTAATCTTTCCATGAAGCCTTTTTCAACTTGCTAACCCCTGGAACTTGATTTTCATCGGCATCGTTTGGGGATTTCGTCGTTGTCCACGCTTTTGCTCCCGTGGTGTGGTCTATCGTTCCATGCAATCTCGCTACCCTTGAGCACTCTGGAGCTCTGGGGCCGAGTGGAAACTCCCGACGAGAGGACTTCTTGTTTACCCCTCTATTAATAACCGTCCAAGCGAATCACAACAGGCTCACCGCGCCGCTGCTGTTGCTGCTATTGCTGCTCCCGTAGCGAGAAACCATTGCTGCTTCCCTGAGAACCCTAGCTTTTTCCCCTGGCAAAAAGGGAAGTTCCGTCCCTTAACTTACTTACTTCTACGTGCGGTTGCTTGGGTTGGGTTTGCTTCGAGCGGAACACCAAATTCGATTCGAAAAACGTTCGGAAACGATGAATTTTCACACCACCAACCCCAGTGTGTTGGGAAGTCCCCGATACACATCCTCACCCGATGGACGAGAAGGTACGGACCGTTCTGTGTCTTCTCTTTAATGCGATTGTGGAACGAATTTGCTCTGTGGAGTGTGGAACCGAAGGCACTTGCCGCTGCTGCTGCTGCCACTGCTGGAAGATTGTCGAGGATTCCGGGGCAGAAGAAAGAGAAGATTCGTTACCGATATGGAGTAGGTTTTTATTTCGTCTTTTTTATGACCTGCTTTTGTGCATGTACTCACCGATTTCCTCTAGGAACGTAAAACGAGGATGAAGCGCAGTAGCGCCAAGCAAGAAGGAAGGGACACGCCAAAGGGGAAAACCCTTGTGCGTTCACCGTAGCATAACTACAGCTGGAATGTTCTTTTCCCCTCTTCCTGCTATCACCAAACACCGATCAGCTTGTCTTTCGGACACGCTGCCCTCTTTCTCTCTCTCTCTCTCTCTCTCTCTCTCTCTCTCTCTCTCTCTCTCTGTCTTGCTCCCTCCGTGGGAAGAGCAAGGGGCCGTTTCGAGGTCGTGGTGCAGCACCAGTTGCATCGGCATGAATTATGCGGTGCAGTCAGTGCACTCGAAACAGTGGCACGGTGGAGAAAAAAAAACAGCAAACCAGAAACACACACGCACATGTATTTTCCCTGCAGTACAATTTACACTGTTACTTTGTTTTGCTGGTCTAACTAGAACTCGACCATTCTTTCCGCACTGAAAGGAGAGTGAAAATTGACGTCCATCCGATCGGGGGAGGAACCGGCACGCGGGATCCAATATCAAGCGAATATGAAAAACAGATGCTTTTGTGCAGGAAAATGAATGGAAAAGCATTGCATTTCCACCAGACCCGAGGGGTGAGCGACGAGCACGAAGCGAGCGGTGTGGTGGTGCGGCAAGGGAAGGGTTCCATTTCATTCCATTTCATTGCACTATCGCAAATGGTGCGATGGAATGGGGCAGTCGGGACGAAACAGCATGTGCATATCGTAATAATATACCACTGCGAATCATGTGCTCTTTAGAATCGGTTCTATGAATGCGCATTCGATTCGATGGTAGGAGACTGGAAAGTGCATCATTCCGTCGTCGTCGTCATCGTCGTCGGAGATGGTGAAAGGCTTCAGAAAGCCGAGTGGTCGGTTAAAAGGGAGAAGTTGGATTGAAAAACGTTGCAGGTGCAACGGGCGGCCCAGCAAAAATAAAACTAACAACAAAAAAAAAACCCTCGATGGAAAAGGAGCGCATATGCATTCCGGAGAGTGCAAAGGGGAGGTTGGTTCAGTTTTTTTGTTTTGTTTTTGCTTTCGTATTCCCTGCAACTTTTGGTCTGTTTATTCGTTTGTTTGTGTTTGCGTTATGCATTCAACCAGACTGTTGCTGCTGGTTGCGGCTGCTGCTGCATCGAACGCGTTAAGGTGGATCGAGTTTTTGTTTTGTTGAGCTTCTGTCTAAACATTTGAACGCACCAGCTCCCACCGCCGGCTGCATCTCCCAATCCCGAAAGCCGCCACAAAAACGAACTCCAATCGAGCATCCGGACCGGGGTGGATCGTAAAGAGCAAAACAAATTTGTATTCCCGCCGGAGTGGAGAAATATGGTGTTGGCGGTTGAAGGTTTGCTGGTCCGCTTTTGTTTACTTGGGCGTATGTGCGAGCGGACGGCCAATAAAGAAACGCACCGTGTTTGGATGCGTGAAGTGGAAAACTGTGGCGATAGGTACATTTCCGGTCGATACTTGAAGCTTGTTCTGGTCTGTTGATAATCTTAGGGTGGTATTTAAAGTAAGAATATGGTTTGAACCTCCTTACCCTACGTTTTTTTTCCTCGCACTTGCTTGTGGGATGTGAAATTGAATAGAATGTTGCAATCTTTCCACTCTGCGTTCATCGGTTTCTGGCGTGAACTCCGTAGAAATGAACAGAAATGAACGCTACCCGCATACAAGAAGATGCTGTGAGCATGATAGTTGTATACAACATGTTTGTGCTCTCTTTTATTCAAGCTTGTACGATGGCTGCCACTTGTGTGCAAGCCTCAGCTTGAATGCTATGTTAAGCGGAAACTACACGATAGAGAGTATATAATTCTTACATTCCAACAAGCTCAATGTTGGAAAAATACACTTTTATCAAGATTATTCAATCTGATTTGATTGTACTGGACGAACAGCATTTTGCGGGTTTTGCATCCTTAATCGAAATCATTAAAATGGAGGGGTTTGGCTTAAATTCAAACCTATGAAAAAAGTGCTTATGAAAATTAACCATAGGAAAAAAGAAAACATGTTCAAAGGTTGAATGTAATGTCTCATTTAAGACACAATGTCACCGCCCAAAGTACGTGATTACACTTGTTGAACGCGTTGACCAGCATACCCGTCACCCTCCTGAACAACAATCATTGCCGCAGCATTCCAACAAACGCACTTACACCGTTCCCACCCGAATCAGTGACACGGAACACGGAAACGGACACGAATTTTCGGGGGCGTCCCTGCAGGTGAGACCCCTGGCAACAAGTGCAACCCCTACGCGAGGGGAGCATTTCCTGTTTCCACGTTCCAGATCGTTGAATTGTGCCTTCATTTGATTTTAAAAGGATGGCGCCGAATCGTCGGCGTCGTCGTCGTCGGCGTGTTTTATTAACGATACCCCTGCCTGGAGGTCCTTCTTTGGGTTGTTTTTAAAGCCTTAATGACATCCAACCAAAAAATGAAACAAAAAAGAAAACGAGCGTTAGAAGAGAAGATCGATCGGGCGGAATAAAAAGGAAGATACCTGTTATTACCATCTTCGTATAGCAGCGAGCAAGCTGTAGCAAGCTCTCGTGAGTTGAGTGCGTTTTAGGTGCCTTTTGGCTCTCATACCTTTTCGAGAGCAAACTCTCTCGCTCTCGTGAACGGCTCGTCTGCACAAGACGCCACGAGGTATCTGTTGCGCCATTTTAGAGCCTCTCTTTCACTTGGAGTCACGATCTTGCCCGGTTCGAACGTGCCGATCTGTGTCCGCGCGGTCCGCGAGTTCGAGTGTTTCACAAGTGCATTTAAGGGTGTTATTTTCTTGTCCAAATAACACCTGCTGGTGGTGTGGAAAACAAACAAAAAGTATTCCAGAGAATGTGCTCTGTTGCAAGTGTAGCGAAATTCGAAACAAATGGTAATAATTCGAACGACCGATTGTGAGTGTCGGTGGCTATCGGTGGCAGTGAAGTAGAAAGACCAACGGTCGACTTTTTGTTGTTACACCTCGTGTGCTCGTCGTGTCGCATTTCGTGTCCGGTAAGGATGCAAGCCCCCTTGGCCAGTAAGCGTCTGGGAAAGCCGGCTTGTGTTGCGGTGAGCGAGAGAAAACGAAAGAAAACACTCCAAAAAGGCAATTTATGTCGCTGCGTGTCTGTGTGTTTGTGCGGAACCCGCGGGCGAGCAGCGAGCAGCGAGCTGAAGAAGTTGCACAGGTGAAACGGTGCTGGCCGCGTGCGATCGATCGCTAGACGCAAGAAGACGAAAGACGAAAGAGACCTGCAGTGGTGGTGCGGTGAAACACAAACCCCCGATCGAGCGTCGATTGAGGATCGCGATCATAAAGTATGGTCGCAGCTAAACCCCAGTCAGTCCTCCGGCTTTCTTGTGCTTCTGCCCGCAGCAACTTCAACTCCTCGCATCCGTGCCTGTGCTCCATCCGAAGATGTGTGCGTGCATGTGTGCATATGTGTGTGTGTGTATTTATGGATGCATCGTGGAATTTGTTGTTTGTGTGCGCGGAAAAAGTGGCGAGAAATCCACTCGCAGCCACTCCACTCGAGATCGAGATCCCGAGGCTTCCGGGATCTGGGCAAAATGTGAAGAACACCCGCTTCAGAGACGGAGGTCCCTGCTTGCTGTGCTGACTGTGCTATTTTTCATTTCTCTCGAGATAACCCACCACCCCAAACCAGCAGCAGCTGGCAGATAGATTAACGCGCCCTTTTCCGCCTCGAAGCTATTTAATTTTGGTTTTCGGTGCTAACATCAAATCGACGCCCTTCCTTTCCCGGTTATTACTACATCGCAAAACCACACCGCAATCGGCTTTGGGCTGCAGTCGCAAATGCACCACCACCCGCTTGCTGGCGCTGCCTGACTCGCTGCACAAAAATGCCACCACTCTGTACGAAAAACTCGTTTTCCCTGGTTGGATTGGTGTGTTGGTGTGGAGTTAGTTCCTTTTTCAGTTTGTTTGTTTGACTTTTTACCCCCTTGTCGCAGACGGTTTCGATCCGGAAAGCTAACGACGAAGATTAAGAGGAAATTGTAGCAGCCTATTTGCCATGAGTGGGTGTGTGAGTGTGCGAGCGCGATGCATATTAACAAGCATTTATGCCAGCCATCATCATGCGAATGGTATCGTTTAGGGGTGCAGTTATTTGCTAAATAATTGATTTATTATAATTTGCATTTGGTTTTGCATTTTTTCATGGCGTTTCATGTCCTAAAAATGTGCTATTCTTTTTTATATAACTCTTGCATAGTTCTCTTTACTGTCATCCTTAGTAGCAAATATGACAGATTTTTACTGTATCTTCAATCAATTATCATTACTACACAGTAAAACATTGACTATTGACTAAATATTGTATGACAAATGTACACTTATGATGTTAACCTATGATCTGTTTATACCTCGCCGTCAACAACTAATGACAACGACACTCAAACACACCGAAAAACGCATTACATAATTTGGCAGTGTTAAAGCTACCAGCGTCACTGATTGAAAACATGCATTCACTTATTGCATCATGAATATGGGCGTCCCTTCCGTTCGGATGCTGTTATTTAATTTATGCACCAAAGAAGGAATGGGAACAGCAGCCCTCAATCCATCGAAAATACCGCCGACCCGGTGTTGGATTGGTTTGTGGTCGCAATGCATGTGTCGCACCAATCGTGCCCAATGTAACGACGCAAACGAGATCCGGTAGACCCCGGATAATAACAATAATAAAAGGTGGTTCGAAAAAATCGAAAGGCACCCGGAGGAGCCCTTTGCGCTCGCCGGTGCTTAGGGTTTCTCGCTCTTGCGCCAGCGACGGTTGCTCTCGAACCATTTCGCGGTTGTATTAGTTGATTATGATTAATGGTGCCCAGGCGAGGCTAGTCAGCCGGAGAAACCGGAGGATCCAGGCTTAGATGTCTGGCCAGCTAGGGCGAGACGAGAGTGCCGGGAGTCTCGATCCCTTCCGTGCGGGAACGACCATAAGCTCTTGAGAGAGCAACGCGCGCGCGCCCACCCGAAGAGCTTTGCGAAGACGCGGAGAGGCAAACACACATGTTAGCTGCTCTCAGTTCCGATCTCTCGGGAAGGAGGAAGAAGCAAGTGCGAGTGCGTGGAGGAAGGGAAAGGAAATAGACACACACCGGTTTGTGGTTTGGAAGACCAAAACACACGAGAGCACACTTGGAAGGAAGTGGTGTAGCTCGAGTGACTCGAACGGACGGGCGAGACACAGCAGCCGCAGCAAGCACACGTAAATCAAACGATCAAACCCTAGTGGGCAAGGAAGGGGGGAGAGGGAGGGGGAGGGGAGGTATGGTGGCAGCGATGGGGCACACATACACACACACACACACGCGGGACACAAGAGTAAGAGCAGAAACCTGCCGCGAAGAGAAACCACGCGCACTTAAGACGACGCGAATGACGCTACCAAAACATAATGCCTGACGCAGGACGAGCGCGCGGGGTAAAATAAAAGCATTTGATGTCAGATCGTGGATGTTTGCTGGCCCAATGCCCGCAGGAAGCAAGCCTCAGTTCGTTCGTGGCCGCCGCCGCCGCCGCCGTGATCAATGAAAAACCGCGGCGATAGAAAGAAATTCGAAAATTCTCAGTTACTGCACGCACGAAAGACTGGCGCGTAAGCGACGAACCCTGGGGGCGGCGTTTTCGAGCGTTTTCTTTTTAATTTGAGTCGCGCTTTTGCCGCAATCGTGTCGTGGCGTTGTTACGTGTGTCATTTGATGGGTTCGCTCGTTCCCTTCCGCCCTCCTCCCGGGAGCTGGAGGAACATAAGCTGGTCTTTAATCGACTTTTGCATACGATACTCCCAACGGGAGGAACAAAGTGTCGGCCAAACTTGTTTTTGTGTGTGTGTGCGCGCATGCGTGCGAGCGATCATGCGGTTCATGCTCTCGTTTTTTTTTTTTTTGAGTTCGGAGGTTCGTTTCCATCATCCGTCTGGTTCAACTGTTCACACATGTGGGAAGAAGCTGGTGGGCCACAAACACACTAGACGGCTTCGAACGGTGCGAAAACACTCTTAATCCGAGATCTGGGACCCACGGGGCTTACGGTAAATCACCGCAAATGGAAACAACTCCTAGCTCTCCCACCTTGTCCCACACCCCTCCGGCCGGCGTACCTCTCCATTACAACAGTGTGTTACGATTAGCGCGCTTGGGCCGCAAAATAGCACTCACCTTTTCGGTGGAGCGCGTTGGGGTTTCGGGAATTTGAAACAAAACGAAACAAAAACAATCTATCCTAACCGCCTTAGTGGGATTATTTTACGCTAATACAAGCGGTGGCTACCGCAACAGCAACCCTTCCGGGCGCTGGAAGTGTTGGAATGCAAGGCATCGTTAGAGTTTTATGTCCATGAAAATCAGGACATAAAATTATCCACATTCGCACGGTGGTGCCTACGTTTTGGAGGGTTTTTTTTTTGCGTACGTGCGTGTATGTGAGTGGAGACACGCGAAACCGCGTGATGTGTCGGACCATGCTGACAGTTTTGTCTTGATTGATCTCGATACGATATGGACACGTGAACGATTGCAGGCTTCCTGCCGGTCCGGTGATGAATGAAAATTGCTCTAAAAGCATGGGAACTGGAGACACCCCGAAAAGTGTTTGTTCCGCGAAAACCGGTGACAAAAGCGCACCAGTTTCTCCTGTTTCGAACCACTCAAGGCGTGAAGCGTTTCGTACGCGCACGCTAAGCCAAGCAGCTTATCTCCGCACCGGAATCAAATAAACGATCGTCAAGTTGCGTGTTCTTTAATCGTTTCGAATGCGCGACCTCCATCTACGGGGCAGCACAGAATGAAACAGTCGTAAAACAAATTCTTCCGCAGATAAGACCCTCCGCCAAGCGGAGCCGACCCCAACCCCAACGGCCGCGCGTCGTCGTTCTTGTTTTGTGTTGCAACGCAAGCAACGGAATTGTAACGCAACGTAGGGCAAGAGGAAATAGATTCCCTCTTTTCTCAAACCACACTCTCGCGTAATAAGGCTTGCCAGCTGCATGAAAATGCTATTTTCCCGACCCATCTTCGAAGCAGACGGCGGCAGTAATAAGGGGCGGACATGACACCGATATGAGCGAAGTGTTTTTGTGTTTTTCTGCGCCTCGCAACGGAGGTAGAATAAATACGGCGGTACGAGCGAGCGAGTGAGTCAGCGCACCCGCGTGAGGAAACGGGAACACAATGCGCTCTGACGAAGCAAGAGGAGGAGGGAAGGGCACAGGGAACACAGCACAAGCAGGTGTTGTGTTGTGAACGAGATCGCTCGCGGTGGTTCGGGGTTTGGGATCTCAGGAAATAATTTGTAATCGTTACGCACGAGACTTCTTCTGCTCTTTCGATTAGCGGCTGTTGATTGGGGTGGTGGGTGGCGAGGCCCGGCTAAGCCCGGTGGTGGCTAAGCCCGATTTCACGCCCTCCGAGCAATCCTTGCGATAAAACGTGCGCGCGCAAAGCGTCCATGAATTGGTGGAGACACAGGAAATAATTATGCATCCGAGGCTGAGAAGAATCCATTTCGCTATGCAAAAAAAAGGAAGTGTTCTTGCGATCAGCTTTGGTGTGCATACCGATGGTGCATATTTTCACAACTTGCTTCGGTGAGTTGTCGACCCGGTGTGAGGGGAATGTGCGTTGCAACTTGGGGTTGCAACGGGAAACGGAGTGCTGGTGCAATCGCTGTTTTGGTCACCAGCAAGCGGGTTAACCCTTGAATCAACAACAACTATTCAACTCTTTAGACGATTTCATTCTTTTGCAAGTATGAGTTATTAACCTGTTGGCGGTATTTTTGTACAATTTATATTCGAATCTTGTTTTACCTCTTTTATATTATTTTATTTCCAAAGTCAACTCTTGCCAATGGTGGTCGGACTGTTTTATTTATTTTTAACAGTTCGAATTCGAATGCTTTATCTTGTAGTGACTGTCTTGCGAAAGAGTTATCTGGCTCGTTTTGTAAATCGAGCTCATCCTGTTTCAGTTCACCCAAGGGTTAGGAGACTCTCACGGAGATGCATCTAAATGTAGAATAAATTGCGCGGAAAAGTGTTGCCAACATACACAAACACACACACACACGCGCGCTCGGTTCGGTGCGCCTTTCCTTCCCCGCAGTAGGTGCACAATTGGAATCAGAACGGGCAAGAACGGGCTTCTCAATGGAGAAAACAGTGGACGGTTGTTATTTTTCCCCTCCGCTTGCTTGCAGTTCATGCATGCATGAAGGCGAACGCGCAAAGAAAGCAAGAAGCGAACGGAGGCAACAGAACGTTCTTACCCAAGACGACAGCCGGTTAAAGACACCGTCGTCGATTGCCGTTGTTGCCGTTGTTGCCTTTAAAAACGTCGTCTCCCTGTTTCACAAGCCGAACAGCTCGTCCCCCCAACGGCTCTTCATACTATTATTAGCATCATGCAGACACACACACACACACACACACTCGCTTTTCGTATGACCGGTGAACCGTATGCACTTGCAGCATTGGAAGGGTGTTGGAAGAACATATCCCGGGAGCTGCAAAGCAACCCGCAAACCAACTCTTCCACTCCCCGGGGGCTGCACTTTGTTCGGCGGTCTCTTTCCCTTTCGTGCTTTCCTTCGCTCAAGAGACTTGAATGGGGGTTTTTTAAAGCGACGAACCCCAACAACCGGCGGAGAAACAGGGCAAAGGATCGCGCAGAACGGCCCCCGGAGGTGCGTTCCGTGGATGGAATTCATAAAGAATGCTGTGGCACCAGGGGAAGCGGTGTTCGGAAAGGGTTAGCAACACACGCAAATCAACCTGTGCCCGTGTGGCTGTGGTTCGTTTCGCTAGGACGAAAAGGTTGCTGGATGAAGTGGTAGCTATTTGCTTTGGCTCATAATTTGTTCGTCTTTGCCGGCAGCACCAAGCAGTGCGTTTTTTTTTAGCTCCTTTGTTTCACCTCAAGAGATGATCAACAAAAACTCGTTCGTTTTTTTTTATTTTGCTTGCTATCTTTTTTCTGTGCTTCTGCTTCTGTTCCTACCCCGGAGGCAATTGGAAAATCACTGCCACTGGTGGAGTGTGTGGATTCTAGGACCCGATCGCGGAGTGATCATTTTTCGAAACGCCTCTCCCGACCGACACTGCATCAGGCGAGAGTTGATTGCATTTTTGCCCGCGGCTCTCGAACTGGTTGGAACGTTTCTCAACCGATTCCAGAAATCCTCGAAAATAAAACCCGATCGCCGGTGCTCGGTAGCGATAATTGGGGAGAGCATTGGGAGAGATGTACCCTCGAGTGACGTATTCAAACGCGGTGCTCGCACTGTATTAATGTTTTCCGAAATAAAATAACATTCCAGTTGGAGCGCGAGAAACGCCCAATTGTACGTAAGCACGCGGCACAATCACCGTGGCGCGTCATAATTCAAAAGATGGAAAAATTAATGTCCAGAAAAGCAGCAGATATTACTCAACCCTTCACCCACCGCCCATCCTCCTTCGGCAGCCAATTATTTTAAACAGTTCCAGCGGGTGCCCTGATGCAACGACACGCATACGCACAGAATGCAGAAATAACCTTTTCTGCACTTTTCGTGTGAAGGAAGTCTTCAATTTGATGCTTATTACGAGCGTACGAGCACTGGCACCGAAAAGGCTCGGGATGGGAAATTCACACGAACGGCCCAATTAAGGTGGGCCTCCCTCTACTCTCTCCCCCTCCGACGTGCTGCCTTCATTGTCAATGCTTCTATGCGCGTTTGTGCCGCGAGCAACAACAACCGCAGAAAAAGGCCGAGGAAATTTTTTGGGATCTTTTCGGAAGCGATGGAAAAGTGCAAACACAAATCCCAACATCTCGCCGTTGGGAATGCGAACGCCGCGTATTTATGAGCCCACATTGGCCGGCTTCTTGATTGCCTGCGAGGCTCCGATTTCAGCGAGTGCACCTTCCCCCACCTCCCCTCTCCCTCCCCCACGTAATTCACAGTAATTGGAGGCAAATGCAAGATAGATAGGTTAAACTGGCCCGGCACACAGCCCCACAGAGGGCAGTGTGTTTTTGGGGCTCCTTCTCGGTACTCTTTCTCTCTCTGCCTCCCTCTCTCTCACACACACACACACACACTCACACACCGTAGGTTCGATACATTTAATGAAAATGGCACACAACTGAACAAGAGAAGGAAGACCAGAGCGCATAATGTGTGCATCTCGACTGGGTGAAGATAATTAGCATAGCACGGTTCGGAGGCGCAATCATCATCACCCATCTCGGCCATCCTGAAACGAACATTTAAACACACACACACACGCGTGGCTGTGCAGTTTTTTAGTTTGTTGACTTTAAAAAAGCTTCCAGTTCTAGAGGTGTCTTGGGCACAAAAAACTCCGGCGTTCGTCGTTCCTATCCGTTCTCTGTCCCCCATTCCAGACCCCATTCCCCCTTCCCCCCTTGCTCTCTCTTGTGTGTGACCCATTCCGGATAATGTGCACACATCAATCATCCAGCCAACCTAGCTCAGGTCACCTGTTGTGTTCGACAAGTAAAAGAGGTCACCTTCTGCTGGCTGCCTTCTACTCTTCCACCACCTTGATTGGTCTTCAATTACGTCGCTCGCTCTTTTCCCGCTCGGGAAACGGCTTCAATTATATTGTGCGTTGTGTTCGCGACCGTTTGCTGTCGTTTGCTGCGTCGACTTTTGCTCGCTCGACCAGGCTCGACCGTTGCGCATTGTTGGGCTGTAAATCAATAAAATCGAAATCGATTCCCGATTACCGCCGAGAAGCATCCTTGCGAACGTACCTTCTCGCTTCATTGCCCATCATCAGCTCGCTTATTATCATCCACCGATTGTTTTATGACGCATCGTCTCATGGTTAAGCTCGCTTACGGCCAACTTTTATTGGTAGCCGGCCGCCGATCTGTCCGTGCTCACGTAAGGTGCTCAATTTAAAGCGTCCGAGCGAGTGAAACTGGCACCTACACGCTCGCATCAACGGCTTTCGCACGCACGGACTCTATTTAACTCGCTAAAAATATGGATGTGTTTTGTGCCGACCGACGCCTTGCTGTGTGTTGTGCGCCTTGGACGAAAGATAATTTCGTGATGTCGCAACAAAACGAGTTGTGAGCGAGTGTTGGCTATTTATCTACCCTCACCTGCTGTGGTGGATCTTCATTGGCTCTTTCCCGCTTCGTTTGGGATGATTCGATATAATTTACGATGGCACTCTCACGGTGGCACTAACCAAAGCTTCGTGGTGAGCGCCTATCGTGTGCGAAAAAAATGGAAAAGTCTTGACTTTCTGTTCTGGATACTTTTCTGTGAGTTGTGCGGAAGATAGTTTTCTCTCTCCGGAAAACAAATTCACTTCAAACACACTCTACCACATGGGCCCGAATTCCGAAAGTTTCCATTTCCGGCAGCAGCAGGTCGGCTGGTCGTTTTTTGAAGGGGCTGCCGGTTTGGAAAATGTGTCAGCGCACTTCATAACGATATGTTTCCGCTGTGTAGCGGCGAGGTCGGGAAAGACATTGGATTTCGAGCACAAACGACTGCGACGTTTCGTTTGTGAAAAGCATAACTTCACAAGCTCGCAACGTCGACCAGCGGGGGAGACGGAACGCGATTATGTCGGCTCACGGGGAAACCTTCACCACCCACCTCCCGCTGTGAGAGTGGGGTGAATTTTTGCTGTCGAAATTCTTCCAACTACTACTACTACTACTACTACCACCACCACGCTTTGACGTGTGATCTTTCGGTAACGGCTTATTTTTCTCTTTCTCTAAATATGTATAGATACATGGTATGCGAGGTTCGTCGCTTAACTAATCCATCAAATCTTTCGTGCCCCGAAGTCAAGTGCGCCCGAAGCCGAAGTATGAGGAATCAAGCTCTGGCAGGAATGCTTTTACGGTTCGAGCGAAACAAGTTCACCACCCAATGGGTGCAATATTCCGTAGATTCTGTGGAGCTGCGAGTCTCGAAACAAAAAAAAACTCGTTGTCATTTAAGCGACGAACCCCACGACGAAACGGCGAGTTAGAAAAAAAGCTAACCCATGCGTTGTTCACCATTTTCCGTTTCGAGTGGAATTTAGGTTGAGCTTCGTCGATTCGATACACACTTAGGGGCTTGCATAAGACATCGGAAAACACGCTAGAAGCGTGTGGTGCTATATAGCATCGCAATAAAAAAAAACATGAAAAGAACAACCCTTCTCTTCGAACACAACCGGACACCCAACGTCGAACCTCACGTCGGCAGGATGATTAAACACATTTTGTTTTCCAATTAGCCGGATTTAAATTTTCCATTCGGCCGCCTCGCCGACCCGGCCTCAGCGCAATTCTCATACGGCACGGCGAGAGAAGATGGACGGAAGAACCGCACACGAACACGAACGATGTGTGTGAACGTATTCATCTTGAAATGAGGCCGTTCCGTTCTTAGAGGGGGAAGCCGTTTCTAATATGATTTATCCTTTGCCCTTCCACCACCGTACGAAGAATTGGCGTGAGAAGTGAACTAGTTGCTGGCGGTGGTGGTGGTGGTGGTGTTGGTGGCATGGGCGTTGAACATGATCTTGAATTTATGGACCGGCTGCACACGCAGATTCCGGAAATACAAAACTGCTCTGTCTGCTGTCTGTTGGTTGCCCAATAAAGTGAAAAACAAAAAAAAAGAAGAAGAAGGAAGCCAAGCGACGTCAGCGCGAAACGAACAAGCAAAGAACAGGCAAACATAAAACACGTAAAATTCCAAATCAATGCAGCAGACACACAATACACACTGAGAGCCGAATGATGGAACGAATCGATCACACACGCCAATTGGACGATAAAACCCTCTCACACCGCAAAGCGTGGTAGCGCGATTCGTTTTTCGATCCCCACCCAACCCCCATCTTTTTCGATCCGTGAATTATTGGATTAATGTTGGATTAATGCCGCTGACAAGCGATGTGCTTAAGTGGCTTCCATCTTCACGCCGCTGTGAGTGGTGCGAGAAAAAGCGAAGCCGAGCGGCGGGAGAAAAAAGGAACGGTGTGATATTTGGTATGGAATCGATGGAGGAATTCATTTGTTTGTACCGCGCTCAATCGACACATTCCAACGGGTGTGCCCAGCGACATTCGCCGGGGTGTGAAATTGTTTGTACGTATGTTAATTCTCACACCTTCCTGGGGGGGGGGGGGGGGAGGCTGGTTGTTCCTAACGATGCTTGAACGCGTGTTCCGTAAAGATCGTCCCATCGTGGTCGATCCTTTACGGTCGACCATTATTCGTTTCCGACGAAACGAAAAGAAGCCAATGCGATCATTTAATTAACGATTTCCTCGCTGGTGTGTTGGGCTTTGCTAGCAAAATCACCTTCATCCTGCTGCTGCGGCCGTACAGTCGGAAGGGAAACGGAAGAGAAAGACTGCCGGTGCGAACGTTTCGGGAAACTTTCGTTTTTCCCAGCCTTCGCAGCCACTTTCGGTTGTTCGGGTTTTGTGTTTTTTTTTGCTCTTCACTGAGCGGCGGGTTTGTTTTATTTACCGTCATCTATTCCCACCCGACTTTTACTGCTCTAGGACAAAGTTTCCTTCTCCTTTCGCATGAATGCTGGTGAATAATGCGGCGAAGCGATAAAACGGTAGGATTACGATGCAACCCGATGCAACGAGGGCTGGTGTTTCGTGTCGTCTCGTGTGTTATCTAATAACTTACCATTCGGTCACTCCCCATGGTCAGTATGGCACGGCACAGTTACGGTGAAATTGAGCTTTTACGAGCTTTTTCTTTCTCCTTTTTTGCTTTACGATGCTGCTCGGCCGTAAAACGTGAACTGCTGCACACCACCGGAGGGTGCGAGAAACAGAGGATGTGGAAATGGTGGCAACTTTTCTCACCCAGTAAGCATCATGACAACAATTACCCGGCATTCGCACCGGGAATGTTGGGAATGAATTTGGAGCATAACACAAGCCAGCTTAAATGGCACCAAATCAAATCTCCAAAGGGCAACACGGCACGGCGGCACCACACGAAAGGGAGTCATATTTCATATGCAACGGAGTTGTTCGGATTTTTCTCGTTTTCGGAATGTTATTAAATGGCATTTTTCTCCCCTTTATGGTAGGCTATTGTTTTCCGCGTGGGGTTGGAATGTTGTTTTTTTTTCTTCTTTGCTTGCCTTTACCCTCTCTCGCCATATGAGTCGCCTGTTACTCCATCGCAGATAATATCAGATAAGGCATCTTCATTTCACCCCGCGATGCTGTGTTGCTTCATTAGAAAGATCGATAAAAGAACCCGTTTGCCGTGCTGCCGTGCGAAACGATCGTTAACGCGCATATTTGATGGGCGTTTTGCGTGCGCGCATCCTAGAACTTGGTGCCCCTTTCGTTAGAGTCGCTCCTCGGCGCTAAATGGACGGTATCGCAAACGCCAACCTTACCAGTCCCAGCCCGCGCACATGGCCCTGTTTTACGACGAGCTTGTGTTCGAATAAATTGAAAACTTATTAGGAAAAGCGTGTAGCGGTTTGGGGTTCGAGTGTGAGAAGGGGGATGGGGAAAAGGGAGGGGGCAGAGGAGGCGAAGCTAACGAAAGCTCATAACCCAAAGGCAGCAACCCCAATCAACTAGACAAACCAGGCAGCGCACTAACGGGAACGATGATAATCAAATCCTTTCGTATCGCGAGAGAAGAACACCCCTAGAACCTTCCCTCCCCCCGGCACAGGTTCCAGGCAGAGGGCGAGAGGGCGTTACAACGCCGGTCCCTGCGTCGTCGTCGTCGTCGATGCCGTCATCCAATCAATTCCCAATCGAATTTATGAGCAGCTAAAAATGAGCTAAAAGCTTTGACTGATTGACTCGCTGGGTGAGGGTGCTCCCGCCTCATCACGCCTCATCCCATCGCACGATCGTTTCGGTCCATCCGTGCTTCCCTTGAACCCTTGGCTGTAGGGTCATTGATTACTTCGAGCGAGCCCGGATGTGACCTTTTGGCTGGGCTGGTAATAAGGTTGGTAGGGTAGAAAAGAACAAGCCGCACACAGTTAGTAGAGTTAGCATTGGGACGTGAAATTTTTCTTCTCGAAGGTACGAAGAGTTTTACACATCCAATGCTGTTGTCAGCAACATCGAAGGGAGCCTCGAAACCTTCCATGAAAATGATCATTTTTTTTTCTGATGGCCTGGTTAAAAGTACTCAATATGGTGGTAGCTGTTTTTTTCAAACTGATTTTCTTCGCATTCAAACTCGCTACTTGGTGTGACGAAATGTAATGAAAAAAAAAATTAATTGAAACCCTTCGCAAGGAGCATTCGCTACGGCTGGACGCAACACGCACGGGTAACAAAATTAACCCACCCACTGGGCACGTGTGAATAATGTTCATTAGGTTAGGGTGACCGGTGTGACGAATTTAATGTTTGTACGTCCTTTGGCTTTGGTTTCAACAGTCGATTAGTTACTTTCACTTTTTTTTGTTGCATCGCTCTTCATCCTCACCGATCCGACACCGACCCCATGTCGTCATGTAGACACGACCTTTCCCGCCCAGAGGGGGAAGGAACGGAGCGTTTCGCAACCGAAAAGACGTGAAAAAAGAGGCTGCCAAACTTTTTTCCCTTCCCCTCCCTCTCCGGACGCCGGCTGACTAAATCTAAATTCGAAACGAACGAAAGTCTCCCAGCAGGCCAAATATTCCACAGAAGAAAAAAAAACAAAAACAACAAAAATCACGAACTGAAAGCTTAATGAGATAGATAAATAAGAGCGGGAATCGTGTTTTTTTGTTTTTTTTTTGCAAAAAAAGCCAGCTTCCGGATGGATCGTCTGATATCGGAGCGATGGGGTCGGTCGGTCTGAACCAAGCGCCATCGGTTTTGGTTTGGGAATGGGGACTTTAAGCAAACAGAACCCAACAAAACGGCACTCACGCAATGTTGCAATTCAAAAATGCTATTTTTTCTGCGTGTTTGGGGTCGTTTGTGTCTCCGCGGTTTCTCTGATCGTGCGGTGAAAGCAGACGGCTTCGAAGGGAAACCCAGGTCGGAAACTTTTCGCCACTTGTGATGGATGATTTTTTCACCGGATCGGTCTGTGGGCAATCGAAAGAACGAGGCTTTTCTCCGACCTGTGTTTGTGATCATTTATCATGGCACAGAAACAAAACCACGCCGTGGAAACCGAAATTTCTCAGGGCGCACGGGCAAAGCACGCGCGAAAAGCGCCTGAAAATGTGTGTATGTGTGTGCGTGGCTGGAAAATGCATTGCTTTTTAAACATTTCGAGCATAACAGAATCTCACCGAACATCAATCATTTCCACCCGGGAGTGTCGTTTGCTTTATCTATACCACTGGGAGGGAGGGGAAGGTTCGTCGCCTGCGCTTTGTGTGTCAAGTCTTTTGTTCCTTGCTCGGTGTCAAGTGGCTATCACAGCCCGACCGCAAATTCCATCCGGGCGGGATAAAATGTGTATCCTGAGCAAGCTTAGTACAGGAAGGAAAGTGTCCGCTCTTCGCTTAGTGACTTCAAAAAAACAGAAACGTCTGAATACAAGCCACACGTCACATTGACACAACGATGCGGGATTTTGTTATCGTTTTGAGGTTTGAATTGAGCTAGGAAATTGCACCGTCACTTCGGACCGGTTTTTCATGGCTGATGATGGTTTCCGATAAAAGGCGAACCACACAACTGGTGGCGATCGATTGATTGATCTCGTGTTCGCTCTCTACGCTCTACCCTGCACGATGGATGATCAAACGCGAAGCCACTCAGAAGACCAGCACAACTGAGCCTGTGTGCTGCGGGCGTAACCTTGAGCGCGGGTCTGAAGTTTGAAGAAAGATCCAGTGCCTCCAACCAAGCAGACGACGCCATCGGTTGGAGGTAAATGCGAAAAACTCGTTTTTCGATTCGATTAATAACGTGCCGGAGTATCGAAAGATTGAGGCGCTGGATAGAGATCGAACCTAGGAACCGAATGATTGAACTAAGGGAAAACCATTTTAAACCTAATCTTTTGCCTTCAAAAGCATCACAAGTGCAGCTTCTCTAATCGAAAAACGTAAGCTTTCCCACCGATCGGGACGGTGTTTGGGGCGTAGTTTACGTAATCAAACAACCCAACGGAAACGTCGACGTGTAAAATTCAGACCGGAAGAAAAATGACCTTTTTGGAGGCAACAATAAATCATACATCTACACCCAAGTGGAACCAGAAAATGGGGTTGGGCCATAAAACGGAAAGCGGCTCATCGGAGAGCGACAAATGACACAACTCACGGGCAACGTTGTATATTTTTTTCGAAATAAAAGCACACATAAAATGAAGAACGCGTTCCAGGAGGACGTCCACACAGGAGTCGATCGAGGTTCCACCACGCTTGGAGTTGATAGTAATGGCTTGTTTTTGCTGCCCATCAAAAGGTGGGTTAACCGCTGCCGGACATATATAAAAAAAAGCTCCCTCTTTGATTGGAGGAGTGGTGTATTGAGAGCGCAATTTGCATTTTAGATTGACGAGAAAGCACACCGGTGGAAGGGACACGCACCGGTGTGGTGACCGAGAAAAACACTCTCTCAAGAGAGACATCAAAATCGCCCACCTGAATAGTGACCGATTGATGGCGATAGTGGCGACCATATTCTTTTCCACTGAAAAGGGATCAATTAACGGACGGTGGGAACGAAATTCCTGGCGCGGTCGGGTGGAATCTTTTCGGCGCGATCGGGGCAAACTCTTCTCCCGGTCTCTCACCGGACGAGGATCGTGGAGCTCCTGTTTACGAGCTGTTTTATGGGTTAATCTTAATTTGTATCCATCGCGGTCTGCTGAAGCAAGATCGTTCCCGTGAATCCGCATCCGAATGCTAACGCATTTGCGTGCTACTGCTGTGCTGCTCCAGATTTCTTGTTTAATCGGGGCTGTGGGGAAATATGCAAATACGTCCGTCAGACGGTTTCTTGCGGTGGGCAGTGTAGTTCGGACTTTGAAGAGCGCGTCGGTTACAGCAGAGGACCTCTCGCATTCACACGGTGTAGTGGGCTATTGGATGGCTAAAAGCAAGCAACCCCTGGACTCGCTTCTCGCGTCCTTTCGTTCGCCAATTAGCATTCTGGACATTCGGTTGTTTGCCTTTAATCGTTCGCGATGTTTGCGATTGCATAAAACAAGGCTTTAGTCATTAAAGATCATCAATTATGGAGCATTCACGGTTAGGAATTTCAGCGCCGACGACGCGTTTCGCTTACGTCTTCCCCCAAAACGTCTCTCCCCAAACGCACACACGGCAATACAGTGTAGAACGAAGTGCGGAGAGAACGATCGGCGATAGTCTGCAGCATGATTGATGATAAATGTTTGAAGCCACTTGTTTTGGTGGGGATAGAGGGCTATAAGTGGAAGATGACGCCGAATATTTGTGTTTCGTTATCGTAACGACCGTTCGAAATTATTCAAATTATGCCGTCCGTCGGTATCAAATGTGATTCCTCCTTTAACCTAACTACTACCAGCACACGAAACGCACACACCCACATACTTCGATGGACCACGCGCGTTAGTGGAATTTAAATCAACAAACCATTTCCCCAGAGCATAGCGGCAATACAAAGTAAACACTAACAAAACAAACGGAGTGAAACAAACGGAGTGGAACGTACTGTGTGTGTGTGAATGGCAGAAAACGATTTACCTGAAAATCAAACAACACAACATCGTAATCGTTAAAGCGCGCACCTGGGAATCGATTCTAGTGGTGAACGAGCAGCGAGTGGCAAGTGACAGATAGGCAAGAATAACTCACCCGGTTGCAGCAGCAAAGAGAAAGAGAGAGAGAGAGAGAGAGGCAGAACAACGCACGAACAACGTGATGACGCCTTGAGTCGGTGTTGGTGGTGTGTTTTCTTCGTGTAGGGTTGTGCCTGGAACGTGATCTGCTGTGACCTCAGGATCCTCGTCGGAAAGTATTCCAACAAAATGACGGCCGGTGATAGTGGTTCCGCGAAGTCATCGGTGCGGTTGGGTGCGACGAACGCCACTGGTGGGAGTTCGGGTGCGGTCGCCACGGCAAGCGGTGGTGGAGGAAGCGGTACGGCCATCACCAAGCAATGGTGGAAGGTTTGCTTCCTGTACGGTGGCAATCAGGAGAAGTACTACCGTCAGATCTACGGTAAGGCGGCCTCGGAACGTCTGGCGGCGGCCAGTGCCAAACAGATGGCCACCCCGTCCGAACCCGAACCACCGGTGAAACTTGTTGCACCCCTTGCTCCCCCCAAGAAACAATCACCGTCGAATCGGTTCCGTGCGTCACCCTCCTCCCCGGTGATGGCGGACGATGGTTTTCGGTTTCGCAAAGGATCTCCGGTCATAAAGTCGGCTTCCTCACGCTCGAGTCTCGCGATGCCAACCGTGGCATCCAACGTAGCAGCCGAGCGGTCGCCACATCCACCTCGTCCACCGATGGGGATCCTACGGAAACGGGTGACAGTGCTGGACGATTCGTTTCTCCTCGGCAACGGTGGCGGGGAACTGCTCGGTTCCTCCGAACTGGAGGCGGACGTGGACGAACAGCGCTCCGACAGTGGCATCAACGTGGACGCACGGCAACCTTCGCCGCAGGTCGGAACAGAGGACCAGTCGCAGCGGCTAGACTGCCACCGGCCCGGTATGCGCCGCACATTCCACCTCAGCGGGGAGGAGCTGCGTTTGCTCAACTTTGACCACGAACCGGTCAACGGTACCTCCTCCTCGTCGTCTGCACAGCAGCAACAAATTAGTGCCGCAAGCAATCCATCATCATCATCATCATCACCACCATCATCTTCGTCACCGGCCAAGTCGTCGCTCGCCAAGATCTCGACGGCAGGCAGCAGGAACACGCCGCAGGTGCACCGGCGTCCGCTCCTAAATGCCCCTGGGAACGCTGGCACTGGATCGTTAGCGGGAACGACTGCGATTACAACGACCGGTGCGGGGACGCTTATCCGCTCCGCCCTGCCCACAGCCAACAATGAGTGAGTAAATATTTGTGGACACCTCGTGGCCGGCCTAATGAGCCGGTGGACACACACAGCACAGAGTCTCCTCTTGCTGCTGCTGCTGCTGCTGCCGGGCATTATGCATGCAAATCGGTTGGGAAGACTGCCGCGAGGGGAGGATGCTAGTGCTCATTATTTATGCGCGCATTTTAGCGGAATTTAATCGGAAAGGGCTTGTCTGGATGGTTTTAGCGTAAACGGGCCACCGTTTAAGAGGCTAGAATGAATGTGCGCTCTTAGAGATGATGGTTCTTCCAGGAACCGATTCAGGTTTAGCATAATATTCTAAGCGATATCATGTGACGTAACATTTCGTATCATTTTTCAATTTTATTATGTGCAACCAGTGCATACTATGATTAAACATTGCCACTGATCACTTTCATATAGACCTAAAAATTCCTTTAAAAAATTATAAACCAAACTCACTTCCGTGGAGTGAAAAACATACCGAAAGTAATACAATTTACCGTCGTTTTTTTTTTCCTGCCACCGTTGTCACTTTGTCGCCGAACTGCGCCAAAAGAATGTGCGCATGGCTCCCTCCCTTCCCACCACGTTTACGACCCCGACGTTACGTTAAATGATAGTGATTACGAAAAATTTAAATTTTCTCTCCACTCCCAATTTACTGACCGCCACCCAAAGGGGTAAAAGGGCACGGGAAGAAGGTGCGTTGTGGGCCCCGACGCCACACAAATTACCCGAGGAAACGAGAATACTCAAAACTACAAGAAAATTGACCAATTTTATGTTTGGGGCTTCGGATTTCTTTTTTGCTTTTTTTTTGTCGTTCGTTTCTTTACGGATGGTTGAATTCGCTGTTCCGTTTCGCTTAATTTGAGCGGCGAGTGGCGCGAGTGGGGACGGCTTGCATAATTGCACCCAAAAAACTCTCTGCATACGATTGTTCTGGTGGTGGTGGTGGTGGTGGGAGGATGGCGGGTTTCTCACGCAAACGCCACGCAGTAAGCTCGGGCTTACTACCGATCCTTTCCACGATCGCGCGTGGTTGCTGAGGTTGTGACTCAGCAACGCAAGAGTGCGCGAGCGAGGATCAACGTGAACACTTTCTAATGTCTTAAACGGTGGCCGAAAAAAGACCTTCGCTGCCGTCGTCTATGAGTTCGATTAATTCCACCGCCTAACCTTCGCCTGGTATTGGGCGCATCCTGTGTGTGAGTGTATGAGAATTTTTTTCCCCCTAGCCCATCGTCACCACACTGCCAATGAATGCGAAACGCGGGTTCCCCAGTAAGGTGGTGGTGGTAGGTCATAAATTCACCATCACACGAGAGCCTCGACGAGGTGGTTTTAATTTTGTGGTACGAATTTAATTAAACCCTGCGTAGCAGCGCGTACGGTACAAAGGCAGAAAATGGTGAAAGGAGCGCTTCGGTCGGTCGATCGGTCGGTGTAGCACACAATGTGTATGCGTGCATGTCGCTGACCGATGGGGGCCTGCACCACCGCTCGATTGCAATCGATTTTTGCGTGTGAGAAATCTCCCCGGCCGGGCGGGATAAATCCGGATTTTGTCAAATTAAATCCCGAACGGCGGGTGCGCAAAAACAAAAAGGGGAAAACACAATTAATGAACCATAGGTCTTGCGCTCCAGACGCAAAGTAATGAACCTGTTATAAGCTGGACGTTAAATTTCTTTATCCTTCTGCCGGGGTATGTAATTGGGCGGCCTGGGTATCTCCGTCAGCGATCCGATCGGTGCGATCGTATGAAATCAGCGCTCAATTAGGGAGCACGGATCGAGACGAGCAATCGTTCTCCTCTGTACAGCAATTAAGCGGTGGGGAATGTCGGGACCAGCATCACCAGAAAGCAACCGTTGTGAAAACATCTATTAATCGATTAAATTATCTTCTTTCCTCTCTTCCCCTTCCCCCTTCACTAGTGTGTCATCGTTGGCCGCATCAGTACAAATGTCGTATCCATACCAAAAATCGCATCATCAAACGCAATCGCAATCGCAGAATGGGAGCCACCACCAGCACCAGCACCACCAGCAGCATCATCATCATCATCAGCTGATGCTGCAACATCCACAGTCGGACCATCATCCCCATGCGCACGTCGTGTCCCATCCTTACGGCGCGTACGATGTTGGCCGAAGCCCGATGCGAAGTCCCCAGTCACCTCCACTGTATGGCAGCGGCAAGGCTCCACCACCACCGCCAGTCCAATCCGCGTACCACGCCTCCTACACGGGACCAGCATCGGGACCTCCCGGAACGGGCATGCCAGGCATTCCCGGACAACAGCTCCCCGGTGGTGGAGGAGTCGGTGATTGCTTTATGCTGCCTCCACTGCAACCTCAACCGGCGGACGGAGGTTTGCCGACCGTGACGAACTCGAGCAGTACCGCCACCAATGCACCGTCGTCGGCACGATCCGCCTTCCCGCATCATCATCAGGCTTACCCGTTCCATTCACCCTCGTCGGCTGCAGCGACGGCGGCAGCACTCATTGGCCCTTCGATGCCGCAACATCCACAGCACCCGCTGCCGTACTCCTCGATGCATCACCATCTGCTCGGCACGCCCGGCACGGGCACGTCCGGGACGGGCGTTGTGAACGGCGTTGGACTTCCTGGCCAGGGTGGTGTCCCGGGTGGTGTGGGCATCATGGGCGGAGCAGCCGCTGGAGCTGGAGTAGGTGGCGCCGGTGTTGGTGGCGGTGGCATGGGCGGTCATAACTACTCGCAATCGGATGATGATAGTGGCTGCGCGCTGGAGGAGTACACCTGGGTGCCACCCGGCTTACGTCCAGATCAGGTACGTTCCGCGTCGTTCAAGTTTGCCGTTGTTTTCTTCTCCCATTAACCCATCGATGCCAATGGCGAATGGGATGTGAAAAGTTTTGACAGCCAAGCGTATGACAGATGGAATCTCACTTTACATCATAGCAGCCTTTGAAGAATGTTATTGGGAAGACGTCCATTCGAAATATTGGGCGAATTTTATAACATGTTCATCATCGAAGAGTTAGCCGTGTCCTCTCTGTAGTTGATCACTTTTCGCACCAGAGCTCCAACGTTTCTTGCAGGCCCGAAGGAATTTCATAATTACACCCTACACAGAAACGCATCGTATGTGCGTGTGTGTGTGTGTGTGTGTGCGCCCTTTCGAAGCACTTCTCGTGTCGAGATCTCTTCTGTTTTCCTTGCCTCCAATGTTGTTTTTTTATGACCCTTGGAACAACGTATAAGAAGCAGCAGAAGGAGCAGCAGCTCCACAACAAAATTATAAATGGCATGGAACTAGTTCGACAACGTAATAAATGCACGGCTGCGGTATAAAATTATGAGCCAAACAGTGGAGAGGATGGTTTTGGTGCACGGGGTAAGCAGGCGTGAGCTTTCCGACGCGAAACCCGGACTCCAGGTGGCGTTTCATCGTGTCGTTGTCCTTCGTCCGGTTTCGAGGAATCCTGCAGCCATCCAGCAGAGGCCGATGCTACAAAGCAGCCACGAAAGCATTAAATTTGCAATTTTATTTCATTACTCGCTGAAAGTCCTTTCGGCGCGAACCGATTGCCAACTGATAACACGAAAGTAAAACTTGTCCTGTTTGCGCTCGGATGCGGCACTCGGATGCGGAATTCAATTTACAGTGCGTGGTGGCTCTTCCACCCACGATCGTTTCACACGCCGGATAAAGTTGTTAAGTGGAATGGAAATAAATTGTGCACGGACGCTGCAAACCTGCTGTGGCGGAGAATTATCTTTTAATCGAACTATTACGCCCTCGTGCGACGGGAACTTGTCCTTTTCTGCCAAGAATATGCGCGAATCGACACGGCGGGAGAGACACTTGGCCGGTGCCTGCGGTGGTACATTCACCTCACCCGGGCAGGGAGTTATAATTCCAGTTTTTGCATCTTTCTTCGCGAGCGTTGTTCCACGGTCTTACACAAACACTCTCTCACACACACACACCCGTACTAATTACGGGCTGCCGGTGCGAGATGCCGTCGGGCGAAGGTGTTATTGCTGCGCTACCGGATCGACCGTCCAACCTGCATCGGCGCGCGCACCCTTTGGTAATGGATATCATCTGCTTCCGGTGGACCCTTTGGTTATTTTTTTTTTTTTTTGCAACCCCTTGAGTCATTGGCTAGTGGAGCGGAGAGCCCGTTTTGGCTATCGCACCTTCGATCTCGCCCCAACCGGCAACGTTTTACAGACACTGGGGGGACATTGGGACACCGAGCCCGATTTGGTGTTCTTTCTCGATCGTAATCAAAACCGACCGACCGAGTGCGACATTTGCACGCGATTCTCTGCTTTTATTTATGTACCACCACTCACACACACACACGGGTGGTGCACCGCCCAGATTAGAGGCCTAGAAAGTTTCTTCAACCCTGGCTGGGTGGCTGGCTTGGCAAGCGTCGCAGCGCTCGGATTCTGTCGCTCTCGTGTGATCTAATCTAATGAATGTCTTTCGATTTGCCAAATGATGGCGCAGAGAAACATGCAAACATGGGCGCTCTTCTTCTGCAACCACCCTGTCAGTCCCTTACATGCAAACACACAGCTAGTTCTTGCATACCGGTGGAAAGTTAATAAATAAAACCAACACCGGCCTGCTGCTCCGCCTATGGGCGATCGTTTCCATGGATACTACGATGGGTGAAGAGCGAGCCGAGGGCCAAGCAGGGGGCAGCCTGGTGGTGGGGATGTAATTGGAAATATTTTTTAATCGTCCCCTCAACTGCCCCCCGTCTCCCTTCACCGCCTTGCTTCTGCCGGCGCAAAGGGAAAGCGGATGAAAAATATCAGTATAATTCATATGCAAATGCATATAACGGCCGGGTTATTGCTCATATGCGCCCTTTTCGCTAGGGGCTGGGGAGCAGACAGACATTCCAGGAATGTGTGCGTTTTTGTGTTCCTCTTCTTCGATTTATTGTGCGACGTTTGGTGCATCCGTCGCCGATGCGGGGACATGTTGGTCACTTTTTTAATCGCTCTCGCGTCTGGTCACGTGGAACCCGTTGGAACGACTTCCTTTGCCACACACCGAACGAACCTTGTACTTATCCTTTGTATCGTGTTATTCCGCCCCGCTCGCGAGCAGTAGATAAGGGTGTACAATTTGCTGACGCCACTGATCCGTTGTCCGGTTTTACGTCTCTTTAACATTCCCGTTTTCCGCCCCGCCCGGTGCGCAGGTTCATCTGTACTTTTCCGCCATCCCGGAGGATAAGGTCCCGTACGTGAATAGTATCGGCGAGCGGCATCGGGTTCGACAGCTGCTTCAGCAGCTTCCACCGCACGATAACGAGGTGAGTGTTATTGGGAAATGGAGTACAGCTCACCGACAAGGAGCTTACAATGTCTCACCCTGTTGCCATCGCAGGTCCGCTACTGTCACTCGCTGACGGACGAGGAGCGCAAGGAGTTGAAGCTGTTCTCGGCGCAACGCAAGCGGGAAGCGTTGGGGCGCGGTACGGTGAAGCAGCTGACGACCACCTTAATTTGCGAACGCGTGAGTATCCTGCGTCCAGCCGGTGTTTCCGGGGCGAACACTTTTTCGGGTGACAATTCCCTAAGACACTAAGTAACTTTTTTTTTTTTTTTGGTCGTTTTCTTTCATTGCAGTGTGGCGAATGTGGTTCTTCCGGTGACATGATGGTGTTTGCGTCGCGCTTCGAACCGAACACCTGCTGGCATCCGGCATGTTTCGCTTGCTGCGTCTGCAAGGAGCTGCTGGTCGATTTGATCTACTTCCATCGTGAGAATCGTCTGTACTGTGGACGCCATCATGCCGAAACGCTCAAGCCACGCTGCTCCGCCTGTGATGAGGTGAGGAAATTGGGGCAAGAGCTCGCCGAGCTCCGGAAGAGGTATACTGAGGTAATTTCTCCTGAATTACAGATTATCCTGGCCGATGAGTGCACGGAAGCGGAAGGGCGCGCTTGGCATATCAAACATTTCGCTTGCTTCGAGTGTGACAAACAGCTCGGTGGGCAGAGGTAAGTCTGCTTGTTAGACGCCTGCTTTGATTGTTCAACCCCTTCCCTTACTGATGATGGGTTTTTTCTCACGCAGGTACATCATGCGAGACGGAAAACCGTACTGTTTGCACTGTTTCGACGCCATGTTCGCCGAGTACTGTGACTACTGCAGCGAACCGATCGGTGTGGACCAGGGCCAAATGAGTCACGACGGTCAGCACTGGCATGCGACGGATCAGTGCTTTGCCTGCAGCACCTGCCGCTGTTCGCTGCTCGGTCGTCCGTTCTTGCCGAGACGGGGTGAGATCTACTGCTCGATCGCTTGCAGCAAAGGGGAGCCACCGACACCGTCGGACGGGTCGCTGCCAGCTCTCATGCACCGAAACAATCGAACTGACGAACACGGACCGCCGTACCGAAACTCGCCGTCGCACAATGCAACCCGTTCGCCGGAACCACTGCGAAGTCCGGAACGGAGCATCGGACGTCACTCACCGCAGCACACCGAGGCAAGCAACGGCGAGTCAAACTTCGACGGCAACGGAAACGATGAAATGACGCTCTCCTGCTACACGGCAGCGACCAGCATCACAACGTCAATGTCGGCCGCAACCGGTAACACCAGTACGACGCTTGCCACCACCACGGTCGCCACCGAGTCGGCCGTCGGTATCCCATCGGTCGCCAACAACGATCACGAAGTACAAAGCCATGATAGCAACGATCGGGAGCAGCTGCTCAGTCCTGGCTCGAACACGACAACCGGTGGTACAACCACCGAAACGTCCTCCAGCGGTGTTGGAGACACCAACCGGCACCGTATACCCCAGTGTTCACCGGAACTGAACCGCCTGCTGCACAAAGATCGCAGCCGACAGCCGCTGGATCTGACCGATCTAGGGCACAGTCTCGAACAGCACTGGCAATCGGAACGGACCGGCAGTGAAACGCTTTCCTCCGTTGCCACGGCCACTGCCACCGCCGTTCGAAGCCAGTCGGGGGATGCTGGACCAATACTGACCTCCTCCATGCCGGAGCTGAACCGCTGCCTGCCCGCGGTCAGTGGATCGTCGAACTTCAGCGGCACCAACAGTCCCACGCCAATGCCAATAGAGGATAGTAGTGTTGCGATCGTCGCCGGAGACGATGCGGATGATCAGAACCAAAATGCCTCGGATGCATCCCACTCGATCGTGGAGCTTCCGACCCCGCCGCCAATAGGTAAGCATACAGATAAAGGGTCTTTGCAGACAAGAGAGTGGTTTGTGTGTACTGTAACAATGTGTTTTTTTTTAGTAATTAAAAAAGAAGTCCGATTCGAGGGAGACTTCCAGGATTCGTTGCCCCGCACAAAGAGTCACTGCCAGCGAAGCGGCGGAGGCCAGCGGAACCGGGCGGCTAAGTCGTCCAAACGGAGAACCGATTACGATCGCTACGAGCACGGGTCGTCCTCCTCCTCATCGCGGCGTCATCATCAGCACCAGCAACACGATCGTCATGATCGCGGGTCTTCCTCCAGCAGACGCTCACCCCGCCGCCGACGCCATAACTCCCACGAACCATCGAGCCATCGAAGAAGCTACGCATCGGATGACGATGAGCTGGCGGAGGACGAAACCGACAACTACCGGCGCCATCAACATCATTCGCATCACCGCGACCAACAGCGTCCGGTAGATGATTCGGACACGCGCAGCATTTGCTCCACCTGCTCGTCTAGCTCGTCCAGCGCCGATGACGATGTGTACGAGTTGCCGCTGCGTCGCACTTCCTACGGTGGCACCCGGATACATTACATGCCAAACAACTCGCTGGCGTGCGCCAGAAAACGGAAGCAGTTGCAGACGGCGGCTGGAATCGGAGGCGGTCAGCATTATGAGAAGGACAATAAGAACTGTATCATATCGTAGGTAAGCGGAACAGATCATTAGTGTGTTGTGTGTTGTTCTCTCTTTGTTCCAAAACTGTTACATATCTCTTGTCCGGCAGAGGATAGGGGAATAGAGGCCGCTTCATAGGCTTAACTATTTACGAAAGCAATATTAATAAAGTAAGGCGAGAAATGTGTTTGTGAAGAATAAGGAAAAAGCATTTGCTCCATGAATTTGGTTTGTTTGGCTTCAGATGAAAGAACAACGTTTAACGTATTTTTCAAATCATTATATGAGCGTATACCAGTATAACAGTTGTATGTGGAAGAAATTGCACGATTATTGATATTCTACACCGATTCCATGCCCATCTATACCGATTGAACAACGTGCGCACCATAGGTCATCCGTTATGACAACTGTCCTACAAACTGTTATAAACTATGTTTATAATTTCATCGTGCCGGTTGTTCCCCGTGAAAATCGTCGTTTTTCGTTGAAAAACATGTGTATTTGAATCATTTAGACAGTTTTTGTTATCATTTGTTGTTCGTAAATTAGTTTATATGTGTCGTCCAGTAGTTATTTGAATTGCATAACCATTAGTTACGGCATAATCTTTGCATGATTACTCCACCTGCAACTGGGCATTGTAAACAAACATACAAAAAGCAGGGACGTTAATAGAAAAGTGAAAAATTGTGTTCTGTGATAGTGAAATGTTTGCAATAACAGTGTAAATAAATATTCCTGTTGTGTTGTGTTGCTCACATCGTCGTAACTGTTTATTTTATTTCTAGTGTAAGTACCATTTACGACAGAGAAAATATTCTACAACGATTCGTTGAGTGTTTTATCGACCACTTGTTGCGCTCTTCTCCGAGCTAATCCTGTTCCTTACGTATCCTTAGCACTCTTCCTTAGCCTATGCTACACGGTAAAGGATTTCAAACTTATGGCGCCGGTAGATGGCCTAGTTAGCCTAGGATTGCGCGGAGCGCGATTCTCGAATATTTTGAGGCCGCTTCTTTATGCGTCATTGCCTCATTTAAATAATTAGTACAATTCTTTGCCTGTTTGCAGATGCCACTGTCTTTCGGGTTCACTTTTCCGGCAACTTTATGACGGGTTTGTGCGGCTCATCCCAATACAGTTCGCAGTGTTCGACCAGGATGCTCTCGGAACGCCGGAAGGCGCTATTCATTCTCCTTACAACTTTCGTTGGTAGTTTTTGCACCAGCGCGCACGAAGCCAGCACTGGCGATTGAACCAAACGGCTGAGTTTGTCCGCACTGTCAACCTAGGGAAAGGGATCAGAAAACGTTAGCGATAAGAAAGATAGTTCTATTTGGAAAAGGATTGCATTGACTCAAACAAACACACAATTACCCGTATGATGTAGATGTTGTGTTCGAGACAGAAAGCTTCCAGCAGCACTTGCTGCAGGTGACTGCCGCTTCGATCGTCGGTCGGTGCCAGGAAACAAAAATTGAAATTATCCGGATTTTCCGTCAGGCTGTGAATCGCACTGGTCAGACCGACAACGAGCCGCTTTTCCTCCCGAGCACTTAGCAACGCTTTCCGTGCGCTCGAACCAATGCCGACCGTGTGGAACCCGTACGCTTCCATCATCTTTCCGTCATCCGATGCTTTCAGAACCATAGCTTGCTTTGACTTCCCCGGTTGCCCAGACGAATATGCCAGATCGGTGTTTGGAAGATATTCCCGACCAAGCGCTCTCACCACCGCTTTCACGAAAACGTTCGTTGCACGGCACAATGGCGTTGGGCAAAGTTGTGAAATGCCGATGGCCTACTTGGATGCCACAATAACTCTTTCGCTGGAACAAACTTATCTGTTTGCAAACACACGCACACACCCACTCTTCACACTTCGGTATGTCTCTCACTGTGGACTTTGTTGAAGTAGAAAATCACTTTTATAATCACAGCAAACACAGAATACTGCACGCGCGAATCGGTTTCTCGATGGGCAATGAATCAGCATTAGTTCGGGCTAGGTACTTTTATGCCTGTGCGAAACCGTGTCCAACCTCTTCCACACCAATACAAAAACCGCTCGCCACCACTATTCATTTCGATGAATGAAATCCTACCTTGGGGGTTGTTTGGGGAGGGTGCTTTCTGCACATGCGCACTGGAAGAGGAAAGCATTTTTATCAGCTGTGTTTGAGCGGGACCTAGCGACTCGCAAACGAGAATAAACCTGTACGGACATGTGAATCATTTTGCAGTAGGACAGATACCCCCTTTTTTGCCCCCATAATGAGAGAAGAGGGCCCGATTCGCCTACCAAAAAAACGCAGTGCGATGTTTGAGGGCTCGCATGATGTGAAATGATGCAATAATTCGGTGGTTTTGCAGATGTTTTGACAAAGTCTGTTCAGTTGATCGTATTATAGGATCGCTCGAAACGAACTTCTCTCGCATCCGTCGTGACCATGGTTGAGTACGATGGATTTTAAAGAGTACAAGCAAAAAAGTGCGACACGTTTTGTTTGCGTGAAAGCACCAGTATTTCCCTTTTATGTCGATCGTTTCGAAACAGCTCGACGGCGGTTTATACCAGAAGATCTTCTTCCTCTGATAAAGGAGTATCGGCTGTTATCTATCAGGGTTCAGGAAATGGGTTGACAATTATCAAATTTTGATTGGAATGTGTTATCGCGCATTTTTCGATGTGTGATAACCTTATAAGGGTTGGCTGGAAGAAGGGTTCCCTTGGGAAGGAATCCCCGTAAATGGTGACTGTCAATGCTAGGTTCGGATTTTGGAGGTGTGTGAAGAGAGACGATGAATGAAGTCGTACATTGTATTTATTTAGATTCGTTTGTATTGCATTTTTTGTTCGTTTTCCATAGTGTATAAAGTGCGTAACGTAACTTGCGAAGAACAGGTGTGTTCTATCTTGTGATGTTCAGCATTCCAGCTGCATTTCTTCTGACCAATATCTACAACGATCTATCCGCTCGTTTCTGCACTGTTAAGCGAGCTTGCAACGCTATGTACAACGTTTACACTAATTCTTATGGGCCTGTTCTATAGTATTCTCTGAGCACAACGGTTTATCGAGCGATTCTTCGGTGGGTCTCACACAACACAGCTTGCCGTTGGACGTTAACACTAAATTTGCTTAATCATCGTAGGACCCCACCGCTTCCAGAACGTTCGATGTACGCGTCGATGTTTCTCTTCGCACGGCGATCGTCGGCACAGGTCGCTTTTCCCTTCATGGCAGAACCGGATCTGGATCACGCACCGAGGAAAGCAGATTCCCGATCAATCACGCACGCAAACACGACTCTTCGGGACGTTCGTCCCAAGTTTGTTGGTTTTGTTTTTCACATGTTCATTCTCGCGTGTTCAACACGGTCGTCCGGGTGGCGGGGTGTTACTTCTCCGGTAGCTTAATCACTGGTTTCACTGGCGCCTCCCAGTGTTCCTCGCAGTAATCCACGAGCTGGTCCTCCAGATCGGTGATGGCTTCCGTACGACCCTCGGACCAGCCCTTCTGCAGCAGGGCGCAAGACTCCACACGCTGCGTTCCGAGCAAACGACTCAACTTTTCCGCACTATCAACCTGTTGGTGGGCGCAAAAGTAAAATACAAGAGATTAGTATCGGTATATTGGAAGAGGTTTCTTGCGATGTTGTTTTCATTGCATCATTATTGTGTGTGTGTGTGTGTTTTTTTTTTGCTTCCAGAAACGAAGCCAAAGACCGCAACGAAACGTAAATAGAACGCGCATTGAAGCGTAGCTAACACCACCTGACATTCCCCACATTCCGAACCTACCTTAATTATGTAAATGTCATGCTCGAAACAGAACGCCTCCAGCAGCACCTGATGCATGTGGTTGGCCGGGTTGCCCGACGTCGCCAGCAGGCAGAAAAGAAAGTCCTCCGGCGTCTTCGACAGTGCGTTTATCGATTCGGACAGCCCGACGACGGTACGCTCCTCGCGGTATGCGGCTAGCAACGCCTGCTCCACCATTCCACCGATGGTCGCAGTAGGCGGCGGCTGCTGCTGTTGGTGCTGTTTTTCTACCGTCTCGATAAACATGCTCGCCAATTTGACGTCGAGGCTGTCTTCGATGAGGCTGCCGTTGCTGCTGATGCTGCTGGTACGGATCTTGGTAGCTATCACCATTTTGCTGGGAGTATCTGTGATCACCACTTGTTCACACGTCGTCGCCGTTATTGCGTAATTTACACGCGCTTTGCCGCTTGTAATAGTTCCGGCTTTTGAAACGGTCGCACGAACACACACACACACGGGCACTAGTGCGATGGATTCCCCGATGTCACGAATCGACTGTTGAGTGTGGTTGCGGTAAGATAAAAGCGCGAAACGAATACGAAACACGGACGCGGTCGTTCTGTTCGGTAGGTTTGCTGATTGTAAAATACACGAAGTAAAATCGACTGCGCAGGCTTTTATAGACACGATCCCCACCGCGACACGACGCGAGTGCGCTTAACCCATCGGAGCAAACCCGAACCCGAACGCGCGTTCGCTACGCTCGCGGTGAACTGGTTTTGTACCAGCAAACGAGCGAATCTGGGAAAATCCAGTCCAAACGCCGTACCCGGGGGTGTTTTGCAAGTCGCTTTCATAGAACCGAAAGATGGAATCGGTAGGAAATCCACCTGAAAGTTACAGCGTCGAATGGAAACTTTGCTGAATAACTAGCTGATCCGGTTCCCCGGAGTCCTTGGGCCCAAAAGGATGCAACCGTATAATGCCGGATCTTCCGGTTGCACTGGTTGCACTGGATTCTCTTTCAAGAATGTGGAGGTTAGAGCGTGCCGGATCTTCTGGCCGATCCCAAACATTTCGGACGCTCGAGTGTCTTTCGCTACGGGCCACGTCATTTGACGTCAATGTACGCCCTCCGGAGTGGCCTTTGATCGCGGCTTTCGAGCAAACGGCACGCGCCGCTCACTCACTTTTAGCACCGAAAAGGAGGATGCTGTGCGCCGGCCAAGAGAGACCAAAGTCCACACACTCGATCGGATCGCTTTGGAAGGTAAAAAGGCCGCCCAAAATGGGGTGTGGGGCACGCGATGGTTTCTCCAAACGTTGCAAGTCATGCTCGTTCTTGCTTGGGTTGCGGCGTGTAGTTTCACGTACGGAATCCGGAATGTTACGGCATCGAGTCGATCGAGTCGACAGCATATGAATGAAGCCTGAGGACCGTTTGCAATTTTCCAACCTGCACTGAAAGAGTTCCCATTGGGAAGGAATCCCAGTTTTCCTCCGATCGAGCATTGTATTTCCACGAACTGGCGCTGCATTGCCGCTGTACAGCAGGGATTCTCCCTGGGCTGGGAATATCCCAGTCCGCTAGAACCGAAAACTGCACCGATAAGACAGACTTGTTTTTCTACGTTTGTTTAAACGTTGTGTGTTTACGTCTTGGTTATTTTTTCTGTTAGCTTGTTTGTTTGTTAGTCTTTTCACCAGACGTACCACCATGTCAAAAAGGGCTCCCAAACTGGATTGTGCTTGTTAGTGTCTTTAGAACAGGTTGTTGTGATCGTTTGCTCTCCGCAACATCAGTAGCAGCATTAGCTGCCCCAGACATGAGCGAATTGTTGTGTTTTACACATGTTTGTCGCTCAACCGCCCCACAGCAAAACACACATCTCGCACGCAAAAACAATTAATCTCGTTCTTCTCTGTGTTATCGCTCCCATAGGGCTGGTTCCTTCATCATAACGTGAACAACAAAAAAAAACATGTCGCAGATCGCGCGTCACGCGAGCAGCGGAAATCAGACGTATGGCGCTGGCCTTGACGCCATCGTTCGGAGTTTGCTGAGGACTGGGCGGCGTGCTTTCCATCATACCACCACCATCACCATACCAACCGTGGCCGGCAAAATTCACACCACTACAGCGCCTACTACAGACACTATTATTGACCCGCCGTTGAATCGGTTTCGTCGCCAATATTATAGCAACGGTCGTGATCGACCGGACAGATCGAAGTCGAAAACTATTGCCACGCGTTTGACACCAGCACCAATGCCGTAAGTAAACCTTCCGACTCTAATTAATTAATGCTAATTGTGAGCTACATTGTGTGGATGAAAATTTTCGCAAAAAGGAAAACATGAATTACTAATTAGTAAGTACGCCGTGCTGAAGTTGTTCAAACGGGGAAACGTTCCATGATGTTTTTCAACTACTAGTCATTAGGCCAGCACTTGGTTTGAATGTTATAAATCGGGGGGCTCGTCTTTCGCTTATCAATACACGCAAATCCTGTGGGACGTCATTCTTACTGTGCGCAGTTTTATTGAAACCATGACCGTTCATATGAATCGAAACCAATTGGACGCGTCAATTGGGACCCCGATCGTACGTCAGGCCACCACAACAGTGTGCTCAATCCCTTGGATTCACGTTACGTTTTGGAATCGTAAACGAGCCGAAAAAGAACAAAGTCGGTAAAGTGCTATTTTTAGCACATTAGAATGTTTTTTGTGTGCTCCATGGCGGGTGTTCTGTCTGTCGCACGATGACGGTTGTTGCTACGTGTGTGGACGACGCGATTAAGCAACCTATTTTACCAACGTGAGGACTGGGTGAGGAGGGTTTGAGAACGGTTCAAGGTCCGGGAGAATGCGAACGATTTTTCGCCCGAAACAGAAACCAGTGTACACAAACATTTAATGCGAACCGTTATGCTCCCGATTTCACTTTCACGGCGTAGGTTGTATTGTTTTTTTTGCACGTTTTTTTTTCTCCTGTGTCGCTTCACATAACACCGGTGGTCGTCGGTGGTCCATCCACCTTCTGTCCTCGATCGGAACCAGGGCCGGGAGGCCACGTGAGGGATGATTGCGTATCGCAACGGGCATGTGATCGTCACAGTCACAACCAGTTTTGCGTTGTTACCAACGTGTAACTGTCGTTGTTTTTGTTTTTTTTTTTTGTACCACAAAACGAAGAGTGTAATCCCAAAAATGGTCATCCGATCTCAATAACTTCGGGCATCCGATCATTGTGTGTGACAAAAGGGAAAATGGAATCTAAAATATTGTCTACAAAAAGGAACCCTTATTAAACGCCGAAAGGAGGTTGGGATCGCATTTGAAAACATGTCTCCAGCGCGATTATGTGATAACGATCACGTACGCGCACCGATCGTCGCAAAAAAAGTGCATAAAGACACATGACACTCGCTAGCTCGGACTCCGGTCATAAGCAGTTAGGGGTCATAGGCAGCCAACGCACCGCACCGGAATCACCGTTATGCTTCTGCCACGACGGTTTTAATTTGACCCGAACCGGAGACCACCGTGAAGCCTCCCGTTGCCGTGGACCCTGAGCCAACCATATCGCAAAGATCAACTACCCTTGATCAGGAGGAGCTACGTGACCACGATAGCGTTCGTTGCTTCGGTTCGCCACAGGATAAGCCGGCAACGGTTTATATGCGAATCTTGCTGACCGTCGCTACTTCAGGGTGGGCCCAATGCGTGCAGCATAAATCGCAATCTATGTAGTTTCGCTACCCACCCAGTCGAACGTGATCGTTTGGGCGTGCGCATTTTGTGGACTCACGCACCCGTTCGGCAATAGCGACGTGAAGGATAACGAAAATGTATACAATTAAAGTAAAAAATTCCTCTGATTCTTTCTGTTTTCACCGGGTGGGATGTGCATATATCCCGTGTTCGCCTCAAAAGACGGTCGCCCACGGTGCGCTGGCGTGCGGATGGCGATGCGATAAGCGTTCGTGGAGCGATCTTATCGAACACGACGATATCGCGGCAGCACATGACGCCGGAAATCGCACTGCACCTTATTACTCCCGATTGCGCCATCTACCACCGACCGGTTGGCACCGGTAGCGATGGCGCCGACACCGGTTTCTACGCGGACCCATTCTGGGGATTTTTCTGGCCCGGAGGTCAGGCACTGACGAGGTGAGAACGCGTCGACATGGGCGGACATGCGAGTTTTGTTTTGATCATATCACCTCCGTTTTGCGCGTGACAGGTTCATTCTCGACACGGGCCACATTTTCCGCGGCAAGTCCGTGCTGGATTTGGGCTGTGGTTGTGGTGCTGCTACGATAGCTGCAATGCGCGCCGGTGCGAGCCACGTTACGGCGAACGACATCGACCCGGGTACGGTAACACATTTCGCAAACCAGAATTACTTCGCCAGATTTATTCTAATCTCGCTGTCGCCGGGGGCGGGGGATGTGGTGTTACTGTTTGTTATCAGTCGCTCTGCAGGCCACACTGCTGAACGCGGAGCTGAATGGGATCACGGGCGACGATCGGTTGACGGTGAACGGGGACAACCTTCTTATCAGCGATGGCGCCGGCACCAAAACAGAACAACAGCACCACTACTACTACGGGGTGGTACTAATCGGCGACCTGTTTTACGATACCGAGATAGCGGCTGATCTGCACCCATGGATACAGCGTCTGGCACGTGCTGGAACGGAGGTAAGGCAGACGACGATACGTTTGGAGAGGGCTTAGCCAGGAGTACTTCCACTTCAAACGCTCTGGCACGGCAGAATTGACCGCCGGCAGCCTGCAGTATTTCATCATATTGCCGTCTCACATTCTATCCGTGTGCCATCGTTGCAGATTTTTATCGGAGATCCCGGACGGCACGGCATCACACAAACGGGCGTGCTGAGCCATATGGTACTGCGGGCACGCTACGAACTACCCCCGAATGTTTGCCTAGAAAACAGCGGGTTTTCCCATGCAAATGTGTGGCAGTTTAGTTTACCCGCGGAGGCGGGAAAGTAACACAAAGGCGTGTTAGGTAGGTGTGTTTGTGCGCTAGTGTGGAGTGGTTTCTCCGATATTCTTATCAATAATTACCCGTTCTAGCTTATAAGACAATCGTTTCATCTGTCTGCTTATCTTATCGCACAGCCTGAGTGCGAATCCACTACGATATACCTTATAAGTCGATGTAACCGGTACGAACGACGGTGATTTGTACTTTTCATGTCATTATTTTTTCTGTCAAATCATTACGCTGCCATCTACCATTGTTGCGTATTTTGCTTAGCAAAAGAGAAAGAAAATTGCGTTTCAGTGCTTCTCGAACAATTTTTAACATCCTTGGTGGGAAAGTCAAATGAGATGCAATAATTTTTTTTAAATATAATCCAGTTACCGGTAATGTTCGAAGTTACTAATGCAGTTAATTATATTGTGACCAAAAATCATACATCGTCGTTTTCTTCCGAATTCAACATGCTCCTGTAACGGTAATTTCAAAGTTCTAATTTACACAGTCCGTGCGAAAACGCACCAATTGCAGCGTTTAAATGAACCACAAGCCAAACAACCAAAATATGACTCTCGTTGCCTGTATTTCATGACAACGTGGTGATTTGACCCTCTCTCTGTTCCTTGGGTCCAATCATTCGAATATGCCACGTTTATACGGTACGGTTTGCCACTTGTCAATTGTTTCATCATCCTTTTTTGCCTAGCGACAGTTGTGCGTTTTTTCGTGCCTTTCTTTTGCGGTGGTGTTTTCGTGAAAATTATCTCCTCCCGAAAGTAATCACGCCCTCGGGATCTGTTGCAGAGCTTGCAGTGCGGAAATGAGCACAAAACCCACGAAAGAAAGGCCGAAATTACTGCTAACAGTGATAGTGACGAGCGCGTGTTGAAAACGCGAATTTTCCACACACACAATCGATACGAAATTGCTTCGTCTCTTTGTCGACCTTGAAAGTGGTCGTCGGGTGTGTGTGTGATTGTGGTTGTGTGGTGCGAGGTGCAAGAACCTGGTGACTAGAAGGTTGTGCGTTGTGTGCAGAGAGAAGAAAACGGATCATTCAAGGGCCAGTGGTGTGGCAGCAAAATGTGCAATATGTTAACTTTCCTCCTGCAGCACAGTGAGCAAGTGGCAACTACGACTACTTACGAAATCCGCACCTCGTACGGGTTTACGTCATATCTGACCGCCCTTATCAGTCGCTAGATGGGACGGTAGTGTCTGGTGGCAGCAGAGTGGTAGCGGTTTTTTTGTACCAGTCCGGATCGTCTCGCGGCGGCAGCAACGAACGAAGGGGCGAACAAATTAACGCGCACTAACTTCCACTGCCCGCAGCCAGAGTCAGTAGTTGGAGGAGCAGTACAGTACGCGGAAGGACGAGTGGAGACCACCTGGGTTAGCAAGCAGCAGCCGCAGCATCACAGCAACGCAGTGGCCATCCTCTGTGAGCAACCGGATGTGTATATGGCAGGACGGAGACACTGTTCTTGCACCCTACTGTGCACCCGGAAGTAGATCGTGTATTCGGTAGACATCCGCGTTGTATATAATGTACATACCTTCACTTTCTTCTGCAATCCTTTTCCCGTCTTGCTTCCGTTTCCGGGTGGTGATCGCCTAAGCCACCGCCACCGAATCTAACACACTCACATACGGACGCGTGCTACTTCGATTGTCCAAAACCCGCTTCTATCTGGATCCGGGAGATCCGGAGAAAACCGTCGAAAACGAGTCGTCGTCTGGTGTCACGGTGTGTGTTTCTGTGGCAACGACAACGTGCAGCGTCAACACGTATTTCGGGAGCTGAAATCGTGACCATATGCTTAATGGAACAGTAGTCTAAGGGTAGTAATAGTAATTGCTGATCGCGAAGAGACCGAACCAACGCTGTTTTGAAGCACAAGAAACAGTGAGAAATAATTACGTTTGTGACCGAGGATCATCGAATCGAGAATGGCATCCACGTTAAAGAACCACAAGTCGGCAGCGGTCGCGGCAGCAGCAACCGCCGGCGCTGCCGGTGCCGGAAAGGGCAGCTTCGGATGGTTGGCTCACGTAAAGTACGAACATCTAATGGCCGGTATTTCGGGCGGTGTCACCTCCACACTACTGCTCCATCCGCTCGATCTGATCAAGATCCGGTTCGCCGTGAACGATGGGCGAACGGCTTCCGTTCCGCAGTACCGCGGGCTTACCAGTGCGTTCCTCACAATCTTCCGCCAGGAGGGTTTCCGCGGTCTGTACAAAGGAGTCACACCAAACATGTGGGGCTCCGGAAGTGCATGGGGATTCTATTTCATGTTGTAAGTATGCTAGTCACGGCAACCGGACAACAGCAACAGATAGTCGCATTGCTAAGCCTACCTTGTGTGTTGATCGTTTTAGCTATAACACAATTAAAACCTGGATCCAGGATGGAAATACGGCTCAACCGCTGGGACCAACGCTGCACATGCTGGCCGCAGCCGAAGCCGGTGTCCTCACGCTTGCCATGACCAACCCGATTTGGGTGGTAAAGACGCGATTGTGTCTACAGTGCAATGAGCGCGTTACGGCCGGTTCCGGTACCGGTTACGCCGGCATGGTCGACGGCCTTACCAAGATCTACCGTACCGAGGGCATTCGGGGATTGTATCGAGTAAGTATTACCCGCAGTCTGATCCTTCTGCTAAACCACCCACCCCTACTAATTGGTTTTTCGTTGTCGTATTCAGGGTTTCGTTCCGGGAATGTTTGGTGTATCGCACGGCGCACTGCAGTTCATGACGTACGAGGAAATGAAGAACAAGTACAACCAACACCGCAAACGGCCGATCGACGCCAAATTGGTAACATTTCTCTTCCACCGTTCGAACCCAATCGTTAATCCTCGCCTTCCTTCGTGGTTTCTTTTTTCTTTTTCTTCCCTTCTCGCTCTCCTTTTGCAGACGACATCAGAGTATTTGACGTTTGCTGCCGTCTCGAAGTTAATCGCAGCGGCCGGTACCTACCCGTATCAGGTGATCCGGGCGCGCCTCCAGGATCAAAATCATAGCTATAAGGGCACCTGGGATTGCGTAAAGCTCACATGGAGGTACGAAAGGGTGTCAGGGTTCTATAAAGGGCTCATGCCGTATCTGGTGCACGTTACGCCCAACATTTGCCTGGTGATGTTGATCTATGAGAAGTTTACCAACCACTAGAAGAATAGTAGGCGTTAATAGTTAGTAGGCGCAGCAGCAGAACCACCAGCAGCAGCATGAGCAGTGATAGGGACCGTATTCTCCCTTCATCCTGGATTAATCCACTCCAAACTCCTTCTCCCCCTCCCCCTACCATTCCCGTGTAACGTTGTGAGACTTTGCTCGTAATTCAGCCCGGAATGAAAGCGCTTTTCAAGTGCTGTAAGTCGTTTCAATTCCATCATCGTCATCGTGTTCACCGGACGCGTTTTGTGCCCGATGCTCGGCGCACACCTATTTATTCGTATCTCTTCACGTGTTCCGTCTCAGCTAGAAAAAAGGGGCACGTTGCAAGAGGTGTGTCGCGTTGAAAAGCGTACATCAGTAGCTCTTTGCATCAGTAATTATTATTATTACTATTACGATTGTTGTTATGATTAGTGTTTATTAGTACGTCTACCATTAAGTGGCAACTTTTATAAGGCAAACTTCACCACCGAACACACACATACACACATCAGCGATCCATCCTCCCTACGAGTATCTAAAGAGAGAAGTACCGCCTAAGATGGACCTCCGGTACTTGTTTGTAATAGCTCTGAAATTGTGACATTTTTCTGCGCATATTGTGGTTTTCAAAACATAGCGCCTTCTACACACCCGAGATGTACAATAGAAATCCGTTTAGTCATCATCGTTCATCGTTATCTTCTCATGTGCATGATAAATTGATTAGCACAGTTTCAATTCTCTCCTGGTCTCGCCTGGTAGACTATTATTTCGGTGGTCAATGTGCTATGCGTCTTATCTTGTCACGATTTGTAAGCTTCGTATCGCCATGCGAGGAGGATGGAAACATGGTGTAGGTGGGTTACTGTGGACAAGTTTACTCTCCGAGCTGTGCTCTCGACTCGTCCCGACGGGTGTAGCGGCAAGCGGAAAACTCAATGGACGCATGAATGTTTAGAATTTCAGTGGATTCAACTCTAGCACCTAAGCCGACTCTTCAAACGATGTGTTGTACTCAATTCAAGTAGCAAAGCAGAAACAGTAGGATCAAAGCAAATCTGAGTGTGAGAAAAAAAATGTCATAAATTTAAATGTACTGTAACAGGTTAGATTATGCAGCAAAGTAGGTAGCCTACTACATTAGTAAATTTCAACTAGTGAGTTGAACAAAAATATCCTAAATCACAGAGCGTATGCAGCGGATAACAAAAAAAAACACAGATTAAAAGAAAAGAATATGGGATTGGTGGAAATGGTTAAAAAATTAACGCATGAAGGAAACTTTTCTCTTCAACTATAAGTTTAACTCCACGAATGTCTGCAATCTTCCCGGCGCTTCTGCGGTAGATTTCACAAACAAAAAGATGCTATAACGCCGTTGATAATCAGCCCGACCCGCATTGTGTACCGGTCGTGAACCGATAATGGTTAAGCGAGATGTTTCGGAACGTAGCGTACCACGACCATTTCGCATGCAAGATGAACACATCGGCTAGTGGTGGGCATGTTGTGAGTTAAAATTGCGCCGCAAGCATAAAAGTAATGTTTGCAACGAAAAGAAACCCAAACAAACAGCAAAATCTTTTGGGAGCGATAAGAATGAACGTAAAATCTCTCTTTATTCCGTGTTGAAGATTAAGTCGAAACACATGAAACCTACGTCAATATTCGTTCAAAAATACAAAACCATCTGCAATGAAAAACTCCTCGCAACATGATGAGGAATTAGCAAGCGCAATTCCAAATCTTCCAAGCAAAGCAATAAATGACCAGAAGCAATCCAAGACGAATTTGCGAAAAGCCTGCGCAAAGGATACGCTAACGATTTGAGTGTGGGTGTGTGTATGTGTGTTTGTAAAAGACGCAATGAAGGTAGAGACTGGCAGTGGTTCCGGACGCGATGTGTGGTGTGTAATGTTTGCCAGGCCAGCGAAAGCTAAACACATTCTCTTCCCTAAAACTACTTAATTATCTAAGCAATCTTAGTACATTGTCCTTCGATTCTGTTCGGTTACAGCCCCATTATCCTTGTTTCTTTCCGGTTTCTTTGTATCTCTCGTATCTATTTCTTCATTTTCCTATGTAATCTTGCTGTTAAGCGCCTGATTTATGTATAAGGATAGCAGAAAGTGAAGTGAACAGATTGATGAAACAAAATAATTTATAAAAAAAAACAAAAATAAAAAAGAAACAATGAAACAATGCCATGGAGCTACAAAAAAAACAGCAACATTCAAAAAAAACCTCAAAAAAAGACTACAAAAAAAAGTAATGTTTTTCTTTTCTTTTCGATCTTTCTTTCTCCCATCTCAGATATGAGTCGTGGCGCGGATTCTATAAAGGTCTCGGTCCGAACCTGACCCGGGTCATCCCGGCGACGATGGTTACGTTTGCTACGTACGAACATGTATCACACTATCTGTTGGATAGAAGCAAGGCCAGGAGCATAACGCACTAGAGAAAGATCGCGCGAATAGTTGGCGCGGATCTGTTTGTATGCTCCTCCCTTTGTTTGCGGAGTTTACCATGAGTATGCAACTGACGAAAGCACCAGTTACGCTTAGCATCTGCTAAGGATGGCTAGAATTTATCGTGCGGCATGCAGTGATACGAATTTAGAGAAAATAGCTTTCACGCCATAACATCACTTGTGCAAAAGTTACCAAAAACTAGCCGTACATAAGGTGGAGCTGGAAAAGATAAGCTGAGGTGCTTCATAGTTCCTTTAATTTCTACTTCTTTTATAAGTAACCCCAAATAAGGGCTTATTGCGATTGGGGACAACTACGTTTAACACCTGTTCGGTGTTTCGACTCAAGTTTCCATTTCCTAGCAACCCATGCCTTTGCGTTGCCGTTGCATTTGTCGAATCAACGATGTATCATTCAATACGGATCCACTTCAAGGTACAGTATGCCACCGTTTACATAGTCACGATGGACCATCCAGTGGACGAGCAACGATTTCATTCGCTGACGCACCTACCAAAAACCCAGCGAAGAAACGTCAATGAGCGCAAAATTGCCTAGCAAATATATTTCCTGGTAATAGGAATGTTAGATCATAAATGGTTGATAATTTCCCATATTACTAGTAGTACCTGAAGGAAGGATTACGCGTTCCGAAATGATATCACATAGTGTGTTAACTACATCTCTGCTAGTGAAAGGCAATGCAACTAATGCAACAGACACACCGGCTTGCCGGCAACAGTCAATCAGCTTTTGCCGAACGAGAATGCGCAGTAGGCACGTGAGCGTGTGAAAATGATTGGAAAATCGTTAACTGACAGTGAATACAGTGGTCTTCAAAAACCAACACTACACATTCGAATATTCTGACAAAACTTAAACTTTTCCCTGTATGTAGCTGATGTTCCTAGTAAAGCTATCGAGAGTTGTTTTTTACTGCATATATGGCATACCGTATTATACATTCTGCACGTTTCCTTGCATGACACCTGGATGACTTTTTTTGCACCACATTGTAATCGAACGAGTGTCAGACGGGTCGATGAGAAATCAAAACATCATCATCCCTTTCCCCATGGGATAGGAAATGCAAGATTGTGGAAATGAAAACACGCAAGGCACTTGTTTCTCCATGAAGCCTCGGCACACGGCAACAAGGACGAATAGTGGTGTAAGTCGGAAAGCGTCCTGAAGAGCGGTGGAATCAACCGAGAGTTGTGATTTTGTAGCCACCGAAGGTTACTGAAACGTCCCGGAAGGAGGATGGTATCGTCGGATGGATTGCACTACGCTAGCAACCCGTACAAGGTATGTACGCCGCCGTGTACGTAAGAAAATGCTCTTCCATTGCGTCTTCGCATCATCCACCAACAGTAACTGTGCTATTCCACTGAACCGGAGGTTATGCCCAGCAAGGATGCGGATTTCTTTTTATCGGCAACACACGAAACAAACGACGCGTGGTGGTGACTTAGAGGCAATGAAGATAAGATAGTGGCGGGAGAGCTATTAGACGAATAGGTTAGGTACGGTGGGTTCCCTGCCACGACGCACGGTGATGCGTCAGTCGATGGCAGTTCTTTATCAGCTGCGTCTACCACTTTCGCTTTCACTTACCGAAAGTTCTATCAGCAGCGAGCCCCTTCTGGGTGTATGCGTGTGCCTTTTGTGATTTTTACCACACGATGGCGGCACGAATCGAATCCTTGACACACAAGCACGTGACGGACGGAGTGAGAATCGCCAACGGACACAGAGATATGAGTCAAGCGCGTACGCGAGAAGCGCCCTCCATCTTCACCAACACCACCGTGTGCGATGGAATTTCGTCTTAATCTCTTATCAATCGCACGCCACGCTCGGTAGTGTGAGCAATTGGAGCAGCAGCAGCGGCAGCAGCAACGCAACACCGCCAAGTCGCGCTTCGCTGGTATTTGTTTGCCATTTGTTACGCGGGTCCCCGTGTGGTATACTGGTGTCGTCGTGGCTGTCGGGTGTGTGTGGAAACAGTGGCCGCCGCAGTTGTTCAACCTGCCTCGATATTGCACACAACCCGCAGGCTCCCGGAGCAGGAGAAACGATCGGGCTCGTATTGAATCTCCACCATCGCGTCGTCTTCGAGTGGCTGCGTGTGTATTGATCGTCAGTGTGTGCTGCGTGTCCGTCCCTCTTAGTATCCTACCATCTCGCCGTCACTTGCAGTGTAAGTTGCAGTGTTTGTGCCCCAACAACGACAGCTTATTTATCCGCCAACGCCAATTGCGAGACCTTTCCATGCGTTCGTTGCTCCTAGACATTCGATAAGCGGCCAATGTCGGCAAGCCATCGACTTTTGGTCTGGAGACCACCACACGCTGTGCTTGTGTTTGCTTCAGTGCCGAGAATGGGTGAAACGCACTCCATTCCTCTCGACAACAAATGCGAACGTGCGCTACGGCGCTTATCTAGAGAATAAACAAACCGAACGTACCAAGCCACGAACCACCAACAGCAGACGCATCTGCTGCTGCAGGGTGGAAATGCTGCAGGGAACTACTGAATCTAGAACGTCGCCATCAACCATCATCGTCCGATGGTGTGGTGTGTCGGCTTTCGTAGAAAAGCGTGCAGTGCATCAGCAGTAGCCTCGCTTTTATGGGCACCGGGAGGTAAACAAACGTGTTACAGGGAAGGGTCTGCCGTATATGCGCAACGCGCGAACCAGGGTGACTCAAGCGACGCGAACCATTTTGCTGGCCCTTGTGCGCGCGAGCCCTTTATCGTCAGTTGCAAGCGATGGTTACGACCGTTATCACGGCGGTGGCCGCAGCAAGACGCCATACGAACTGCCCGGACGATAGCTGTGAGGACGCTTCTGCTGCTGCTGTTGCTGCTGCTGCTACTGCTGGTGGTCCTGTGTTAGCCGGCCCTTTGCGAAGATTGCGCCGCCAATCGTCCCGATTGCGAAATCTGCTACCACTACTCGGTGGATCCGGCACTGGTAAACAGGACCAAATCCCGGTGGAACAGGTACGACGACGTTTTGGCTGTCAAAGTGGTGTTGTTTCTTTGCGTCAAAATTGTGTGCTTGAGAGTATACAGTAGGCGGTGTTGATTTTGCGTTTGGGAACTTGAAGTTTCGCAAACGCCCAAACTGAGCTGGCTGTGAAGTGAATCATCCCAGCTCCATGGCTGAATTTGTCCGATTTATAGAAAAGGCACACGAAAATTATACGTGATAAACCAGAACACACAAGCTCCTACGAATGATTTCCCGTGTGCAGTGTTCGGAACCAGAGCAATATCTTTATTTAACTAACATTATTTGTTCGGGTGGTTCTTCTTTCCAGCCAGCTTCTCGCGCAAACAGTAATTTGTGTGATAAAAACAGCATCTAGACCACCACTCTATCTGCGGACGGACGTGGTTAACGTATGTAAAATAATTACTATCTTTGCTGGAGGAGTGTTTAAAGTGAAGAGAAATGGAATGACTCACGTGTACGGATAACATTTTCACCGTGTCTGCAACGTGTTACGGGTTGTCCGTTGCAAAGTGAAGCACTCTTCTAAAGTCTGGTCTGGATCCATGCCGAGATTTTGATACGTTTCCACTTTGCGTAATCAATAATCGGGTTTCATTAAAGCGCACATTTTTCGTATGTGTCCCTTATCGTTGATTTCCGCTCAGCGTGAAAACAAGACGACGTGATTCTTAGGAATACGAACCGTTGAACGTAGTACAGTGGTCGTTAATTGGAACGTTAAGCTGGGGAAACAAAAAATGAGTCTCCCATAATCTTTTGGAGGAGAAAAAAATCGATTTATATTACTGGTATGCTCAGGAACAATCCGCTTGCTGTCTCCGACGTCTCTTCAGAAGTAATCGTGAGGAAATCAACAAAACCCATACAGATGACGCTACGTTTTGGATGATGGTCTGAGCAATCTCTTTTTTTTGTCAAACGAAATCCTTGGTTCTCGGCCCTGACCACCATGTAACCGGGGCTGAGGTCATGCCAGTATGATTAAGGAGTTTAAAATCGTTCGAACTGATCGAAAATGACTAGGAATGACCGAAAAAAATGACAAACTCAAAGACACAGTGATAAGAGCACCAAAGCAGTACATGATCTTGCTGTGTGTGGTGCCCGATCGTGATGTTATGTTAGCTCCAACCGGAATCCGATTGATGAAATGTCACAAAATGTCGAGGCTTTATAATGCGACGGGATTCGGTTACCTTCCGTATGTTCCGGAACGCAATACGTATACGTTAATGAAACGTTCATAAGCCTGGACTTGCCGGTAGCTGAAGCTTCTGACGGCAATGGGGGAGAGCGGAGAGGGAGGGCTCGATGAGGCATAACGAATGTATCGACAACGAGGAAAAGTCCCTTTTAGCGGTTCCGCTTCGGTGTATGAGCCGACCTGCGGCCGGAATTATACGAAGGTAATACGAATAAAAGGCCTTTCTGAGGCTTCACCCTTATTAGCGGCGACAAATGGAATCCTCGAGGTCAAGAAAACGTCTTGAAACACTTCATGGGACGAAACCACCGGGCGGCGACGTATGAAACTGCCAGTTTTACCATCCCAAACATGTGTATGTTCCCTGGTAAGAAACACCTTCGGCGCAATGCGGTGGAACCAATGTCGATTTTCAAACACCTTAGGCACCGCCACCTTCTCCACGGTGCAGAGAGAGAGGGAGAGAGAGAGAGAAAGCGAGTTTGTTTTTGTTGCAAGGTTTGCGGTAAGGAAACCTGCTTCAATTGACTATAGATATAATTACAGGTGCCGTCTAGAGTTACGGGCACATTTTTGTTGATGATGTGTGTCGCCGTTTGAGTTGAACGAAGTTTGTGCGGTTTGAGGAAAGGGCTGAACTGAAGCCTCGGTCGCAGTTGATGTGAAAACACATAGTTAAGGAATAACGCAGGCCACGAAACCTCCAACCGTGGAAACTGGTTAATTAATGAGATTGGTGCTACAAGCGATGAGATGTTGTACGTAGGATTGGAGGAAAGGTTTGCTTATCATGCTGATCAGTTTGATGGAATGCTCTGGAAGGAAGTTTGGTGGTGATGACAACCGTTTGCGTATGTCATCTTCACCTTGGCAGAACGCTTCGTCAGCGCATTGGAATGTTCGGACCAGCCAAGGATTATCAAAGCATTTTTTGTTTTTTTTTTCCCGTCTTCTTTCGTTTGTCAACGAGATGGAAAGTCCTTTTTTTTGTCAGCCATGCCCCGACTCCGCGGTTTCGATCGGTGGTAGCATTCCAAAGATCGAGGCCAACGATAAGCCTTGCGCAATCATTCCCCGACCCAGGGCGGGTTTGTTGGGCCAATAATATTCGCTTGATAGTAGCGGGACATGTCGTAATGTTCCAGAATGGAAGCGAATAATTGTGCGCGCCCGGCCGGCCAAGATCCCAATCGGTGTTGCGCGTTTCGGATTCGCGTGAGCTGCGTGTAACAGCATCACCGCGGACCGCTGGGATGCGCTCGAGTTAGTCTTGTCGTGCGATCGAGCGGAAGCTGAAGCGTTAAGAAGAGAGCAATAAGAGGCAAGGTCCACTGGAAGGAGGAGCCCCTGAACTAGCGTTGACACCGAGCGAGTGGAATTGTTCTCAAAGTAAACGCGACGACTCGAAATTCGACACCTATCTGGGAGTCAACGCTGCTGCGTACGTGTAAGGACGTGTACCGGAACGGAACGGAACGGAACGGAACCGAAGGAAAACAACAGTTCTGAAACCTGTTCTAGAGCAACCGACACGGAACGAAGGAAAACGCTCACATCCACACGCCCACATAAACTAACTCTCCCAACCCCAACCCAACCACGGCAGATCAGACGTCGGCGGTACGACCGGATCGGCGGATCTTTCGCTTTCATTAGTGCTGGGGTGTGGTTTGTTTTGGTGGCACACCGTACGTGGACGTGCAGGTGTCGTGGGCGTTGCGCTAATCGAATTAGTCCCGAACGTCGCCTTATCGGAGTCTCGTACCCGCCGGCCGCTAGGAAGCTACCGAATATCCGATAGCTAGCTAGCTAGCGCGGTCAGCCAATATCGTTTCGCGGCACAGACGTACACGGCAATCGAACGGTCCGGGACTCCGGGACGGCATGGAGCAATCACCGGCAACGCGGCGCCTAACGCGCGAACCATCCGAGGACAGTCCGGTCGAGTTCGTGGTGGTCGAATCGGACGTGTCCATGTCCGACGCGGGCCTCAGCACGCCGGAGAAGAAACCGAAGAAGAAGCGCAGCGGCCTATCGTTCAAGAAGCTGCGCTCGAACGCGCAGAAGCTGATCCCGAAGCGTGGCCGCAAGGAGTCGTCGGCCAAGTCGTCGGAAACGAGCTCGCTCGGTGGTGATTCGGGTGTGGTGAGCGGCGGTACGGATGACTTACTGCCGGCCACACCCTCCCCACCGCCGCCACCGGCCTCCCCAACGGCCACCGAAACGTCCGCCGACACGTCGGTGCTCAAGTCGACGGAAAGTCTGCCCGCGATCAAGGAAGATCCGGTGCGGGAGGCGGTGGTCCCGCTAGGTGGTGGTGCCCGTTCGGACGAGGAGATCCTGCTGGAGGACAAGCAGCGCCAGAAGAAGACGCGCAAACCGAGCCGTGCGGCTAGCTTCATGAAGAAACTGGCCGGACGTTCGAAGACCTCGAAGGTGGCACCGAATCCACCGCCCGAGAGCGATGACTTATCGTCCGGCACGCTGGAAACCCCGCTGAGCATCAAACGCCAAACGCCCGAAGGTGCCACGTTCGTCTCGGACGGCGAGCAGTACGACGACGGCACGTCGGTGGATCCTCCATCGCCCGTACTGGTGCGACAACTCGATGCCGAACCGACGGCCCTGCGCGCGAAGCGCACCGAAATGAAAATCACGCTCACACGCAACTCACCGAAACCGTCGACGATGGAAACCTCACTGGACGGTGAGGATACGGACGTGCTGCAGGAGAGCCGGAGCGGTGGTGGCGATAGCGATGGTAAGGCTTCTTCCGGTTTTCAGTTACAAACCGCCGCCCCACGACCGACCGAAGCCGGATCGAAGCTGGGTCCGGGGTTCGGGTTTGTGGTGGGTTCGGTGTCAAACAAACACACTGACAAACGCCCCGTTGTGTTGATAATTCTCTCTCCGACAGATCTGGCTGCTCCCCGTCGTATCGCCAGTGAGTACCGGGAGCTCGGACTCGACTCTAAACCAATTAGCTCGAACTCGATCGGCGGAGACAGTGGTGACGTTCTCGCCGCAATCGGCACCGGGCAATCGGCGCAGTTGATCGCAGCTACTCGCACGCAGCAGTCGTCGTCATCCACGTCATCGGTCGATGCGCGCCTTTCGAGCCTACTGAGCGGTGACTACATAGCGGAGATTAACAAATTTTCCATCGAGAACATTAGCAACGCCGCCGGCGGTGCCGCTGGACCAGCAGGAGGAAGTGTGGGAGGAGGAGCACCGGGGGTAGCACCGTTGCCGCAGCCGCGCGTTTCGCTGTCGATCCGGGAGCGGTTCTTCCAGCAGCCGGTAGTGACGGTCGGTGAAGGCGACCTTCTCGATTCGCAGGACGTGGCGCCACCGTCGTCGGTTGTGGTCGACGAAGAAATAGACGGTTTTATGAGGAAAGCGAGGGGAGCAAACGCGCCCACCGGAACCGGCGGCACGAAGGGTGGCCAAAATAAAAGCCCGGCGACGGTAGAAAAACCACCCCCAGCGCAGCCGGATTTGGGCTCACCGTCGCCCAGCAAGGCAGGCTCGTCGACGGTGCGTACGCAGGAAGCGGCCAAACCCTACCAGCTCGGCAATAGTCTCAAAAATCCTAACAATTCTGGATTTAAGTCGATCGAACAGCAGGCGGCCAAGCGGCAGGAGCAAACGGAGGAGCAGCAGCAGGAGCGCCAGGCGGTGACTATCGCCGATCAGGAGGAAAGCCGCGAGAAAGAAGGCGACGAACAGGGAACGTCGGATACGACAGACCCATCAGCAACCGAACCGGCGATAGTGTTCGATATCGGAACGCAGGTACGCCCGGACAGAACCTCCTCTATTCTTAAACCCGCCGGTAGTCGGGTTCCAACGGCCTCAACACTCGCGGTTCCCTCCGTTGGGATCGACAGCGGTGCGCAATCGGGAACCTTCGCTTCGCTTGGTAGCATCGGTGGTAGTAGTGGTGTTGGTGGTGGTGGTGGAGGTGGCGGTAGTGTTGGAGGCGGTGGCTCTTACGACGATAGCAGTCAGAATAACACTAGCGAGGGCTCGCTACGGCGCATTGCGTACGTCGAGCAGCTCACGTTCTACACGCCCGAAGAGGAAGAGCTGCTGACAGGCAAACCGCCACGCTCCTCCTCCTCCCTGCTGTCGAGCGCACTCGAGTCCGGCGAGTACTCGCTCGAATCGGAGGACTATCTCGAGGGCAAGATGGCTCCGCACGGTGATCTGCTACTCGAGAAGGGGGCCACTGACCAAGCGGTAAGTGTCCGTTGGCCCCAACTTCCTCGAACTTCCTTCCTAAGAGTGTCCACCGTCCACGCGGCGTTCCTACCGGGATCACACACTCGTTCGTCAAATCCCATGTCCGCCAATACTCCGCCACTGAGTGGTTGTCATCTTCCACGGGTTGCTAGTGTCGCGTGTATATGTGCGTGTGTGTGTGTGTATGCGTATGTGAATCCAAAATGTATCAATCAACCGTGCTACTTGGATCCACATTGGAAGCTCATACTTGCTCAAAGTCACCGTTTTGTGTGAAGCTATTTTGGAAATGTTCAGTCCACTGCGTATGGCTGAAGCTACTTAGTAGTCGCCTCGATGCAATTAAGCTGAAGTGCATTCAAAATTTCACGAAAAATGATAAAATAAGTGCAATGTTGGTTGTGTAGTAAATCATCGTCCTTATCTCTGAACCGTGCTGCTATCTGACGCGATCGTCGCTAGCTACCACTGGGCAGGAGCAACGTCAACGCTACAATGTTCTAAAACACTCGGTTCAACGGCCTGAACCTTGCGTGAAATGGGTGTACGTTGCGGGTTTTTGGGGCATGATGATGATGATGATGATGATGATGATGATGCGAGTAGATGGAGGCAGATGCAGGAGGCCACCTTTATCAGATTCTTGTTAAAATACACACGAACAACATCTTTCATTTCGTTCACCGACAGGCAACCATGGCGACCGGGCAGGCCGAAAAGCGTGAGCATCTCTACAAAATTCTCGTCATCGGCGAACTCGGCACCGGCAAGACGTCCTTCATCAAGCGGTACGTGCATCAGTTCTTCAGCCAAAACTATCGCGCCACGATCGGTGTCGACTTTGCGCTCAAAGTGCTCAACTGGGACCAGAACACGATCATCCGCCTGCAGCTGTGGGATATTGCCGGTAAGTGTGCCGGGATTTGTGCGGCTGAACGAGTGATGCATCCTGCTAATTCTCCTGCATGTCTCCTACCAGGCCAGGAACGGTTCGGTAACATGACACGAGTCTACTACAAGGAAGCGGTTGGTGCATTTATCGTATTCGACGTGACGCGCAGTGCCACATTCGACGCGGTCATCAAGTGGAAGAACGATCTCGACTCGAAAGTGCAGCTTCCCGATGGCAAACCGATACCGTGCATACTTTTAGCCAACAAGGTACGTGCTGATACGGCCCACCACGTTGCGCCACGATAGTCTAAGGGTACATCCTTTACTTTGCTTCCTCCAGAGTGACCAGCAAAAGCAGGGAATTGTAACGACACCCGCCAAACTCGACGAGTACGTCAAGGAGCACGGCTTTGCCGGATGGTTTGAAACGTCGGCGAAGGAGAATGTCAACATTGAGGAAGCGGCCAAATCGTTAGTTAATAAGGTAAAGAACACCCTCGCCACCTTTCTTATTCGCAGCCTACTTTGCTAATTGCTACTTCGAATATTATTGCAGATTTTAATGAATGACAAACTGTTAAACACGGGCGAGGTTATCGATTCCGAGCGGTTCGCCCTGGCTGGCGGAAAGACGGACACGAGCCAGAAGAAATCCTGCTCCTGCTGACCAAACCACTCGGGCCACCCAACCAAGGGGTTGTGCGCTTGTGTTTGTCTGCGTGTGCGTGTATGTGTGTGCGCGTCTATGTGCGTGTATTCATTTGCATCCGTGACCACGCCATCGCGTACGGTTTGCGCTTTTTGTTTGTTTTGTTTTAATTTTGAATTGTTTTTAACATGTTTACGATGACTCCAAGCTCCCAAACGTTTTTTGTTCCCACCCCATTCCCATCCCGTTCCCTTTTGATTATTCTCCTCACTTTTCTAGTGTAGCGCGTAAGCAGCCACTTTTATTACCACTAACTACACTGTACTACTACAAACGCTACACTTTACTCTACCAACCATGGAACCATAATCGAGTTGTTACTAAAAGTACTACGGCGATAACTATATAGGAACGTGAGCGCCTTAGTAGTTGCTTCGCCCTTTCGCAATCATTCGACAACTTTTTGTTGCATACGATTCCACGGCGCGGTTTGCACGGTTGCCAAAAGCAGCCAAAAGCCTATCCACAGAGCCGAGCCATTTTTGCGCGCGCGTTTCGCCAAAACAAGAAAGGAAGCCATCCAAACAAAAAACGGGCTAGAGGAAGAACTCACAACACAGCGTACGTCCCAGCTCGAGACCCGTTCCTATAAAGCGAATAATCGATTGTTATTGTTGATAATGATACAGATCTTATTTAAGGGCCTGAAAGTGAAGCAAATTTTGCCACATTCCATGCAATACAAAATAACACAAGAAATGATTGTTCACTGTGTGCTTCCAGGGTGTTGCAAACGAAGCAAAATTGTTCTACCCACAGTTATCCATACACAGTCCAACAGAATGGCCATCGAAAAAGTGCAAAGAAGGGATATTTACTCGGCTTTCGATATCGCTTTTAAAACGCAAAAAAAAACGAAACCATTGTCTTTTTTAACCAGAGATTCTACAAAGGATAAAAAAGCGCAAGATTGCTTGTGCGAGCAGTAGGCAACCGTACACAGATGCAACACCGTGCTTAACTTGTTCGGTTAGCTAGTTCAAGCGTACTCAGTGGCGCTTGCGCGTGTATCGTGTGCGACCGAATGCAGCTGAAAGGACATCGTATGATGAGAAACGATAGGTTTAAAGAAGAAGATATATTGTTTTAAAACGAAAGTGCTGCGAGATGTTGTTTCACTTTGAAAGAATTGAAGCGCCGAAGCGACGACTGTTAAAGGTATCCACTAGTTTATGTATTTGTAATTTGCGGAAAATGTACATTACAGCATTAATAATTTACGTCTAATTGCAGGATCAGTAGAAGCGCATGAAAAACCAAAACACCCACCGAAGCTTGTTTTGATTGTTCTCCATTTCCGCCAAGCCAAGCTCACCAGCTGGCGGAGAACGTACCAAGCATAAATTATAATGAACGGTTTGCTGCACTAAATAGAGCTGTCATGATGAGAGGACAAGCAGGGTTCTGATCGAAAAGAACCACAACCCTATGGCGCCCTATCCATGCCGGGCGTGTAACCCCCAGTCAATGAAGGCACGCATAGGATAGATGAAGAAAAGCACGAACCTATAATCGCTACAGCACAACCACCCACGCAACACAGGTGCAAACCCCAGCATCTTCTCCTCCCGATCACGAGGTTGAAATGAATCGCTTCGAATTAAAACCGGAACTTCCGAAGGCCCCAGGTGGAAGGAAGCGAGCCAGAAGAAGCGCGTGCGTGGTGGCTCTGGACGGCACGCTCCTCCGGCCGTGATCGGCCAAAAATGAAGATCTCAAATCGGCTGCTGATGCCCATTTGTTCCTCCCCTTATTATAGCACGCTATTTACGCTCGATTTTGGGCACGCGTTTAGGCCGCCTTTACCACGGTTTTTACTTTTTTTGTGTGCGCTGTTGTCTGGTACCTTTTCTACCGATCTTCCGAAATTCAGCTCTACCCGGAGCCGGATGGGCCACCCCGGCGAACGTGTTTCTGTTTTAACAACTAGCACAGTTTAACGTACAATTAATCCATCGGGAACGCAAAGTAGCATCGCTTCCCCTCCACCATGTACCCGCCAACTACAAAGGTGTGCAAGAAGTGGATAACAGTGTGGCAAACAGCACACATGCACACACAGACACAGGAAAAAACAGGCGCGAGTAAAATCAATTAGCCTAAACCCGGCTCCGGTGGTGAAGCTTCGGCATCAGCTTGGACCACCAGGTTGAAGGAGCACCCAATGCCCAGTGGGAAAGGGAGGGTTGCGATACAACCGTGAAGAAACACAGCAACATAACTGCACTCTACCCCAAACTAGATGGGGGGAAAGGGGATGGGGAGGAGGGGCATAAATGGGCGAGTGTGTGGTAGGAAAAGGCACACCCAAATACCGGGTGTACAAATAGTACCCGACCAAACAACACAACCGATTAGCGAAGGGAAAATTCGTTGCCGCCGACCTGGTCCGGGCGATTTCGGGCCGTAAATTATACGCCATTTTACATACATACACAAACGCGCGCGCGCGCGCGCTCACTAATTGTGAGGCGAATGTTTAACGATTATAATCGGACGGCCGGTTCAGGAGAGCCCCTTTGTGTCGAGTGTGTTATAATTGCATTATAACGACTTCATTCGGTTCGGTGCGGTTTCTAGTCGATCGTAATTTCGTTGAAGATCGTCCGCTAAAAGAATGTATACCGTTGAACAAGAGTAGTCCTTATTGCGAGCTGGTGTGGTTTTGTCTTTGCTGCTTGAGGGAGGGAATGTGAAACTGTGTGGAAATTATCTCTAGATCACTACTTGAGAGAGCGTGAAATATGGGAGGATGATATTCAACTTGTAAAACTAAACCTTGGGCCTCTTGTTTGTGATTGCGAATGCGTAGTAGACGATCGTTCGTGAGTTGCTAGACTATAACCCTACCTAAGCTTTATAGAACAAAGCCACGAATGAAAAGTAGGCCGTTGCGAACACATAAGCTCGATGGAAACAAGTGCACAAAAAGCACTAACTGCGAGCGCCAGAAAGGAAATAGATTTTGCGGATGTACAAAATGCGGAAGAACGATGTTCCTCGAGAAATTCGTCTAACCTCACTTAGCCCACAAACCACTGGAATGCGCAGCAATGAAGAAAATCTGGATCTTCCCCTCGGGATGGAATTTCGATTAGCATAGCGAGAAAGGAGGAAAAAAAAACAATCCACATAATGGTTTTATGCTATCTATCAATTAGGCCTAAGATAAGTACAAACGGAGAAAAGTTTTCTGGTGGATTTTTGTTGCTCCCCTCTCACCTACAAGGGGAGCAGCATCAGAAAGGAAAAAAAAATGCGATCTTTAATTGCATTTTTTTTTTGTTTGTTTTACTGGTGTGCTGGAAAACTTTTACAGCTTAGAGAGCAAAACAAAAAAAAACTCTCCTACCTCAAGGTGAGCGTTTCCGCGGTGAGGCGCGTTTGCGTTTGAATCTTCCGAATCTTCCCCGGTTGCCATGCGGCATCTTCTCTTTTTGCGGTTATTGCGCTAAAACACTATGGAAATAATTGTTTTCTCGTTTAATGTTGTTACCTACTTGTAGGCGGAGGTGGTGCCTCCGGAACAGGTCGCGCGATGCTTTCGGCGTGAAGTCGGATGCAGATGGAGGATTCCTCAAACGCTACCAGACGCAATGGTACCAGCCCTTGCGCTCCGGCCAATTGCCAAGAAAAGGAAACCAACATTAGAGCCCATTACTTCGAAAGTGTGTACAGAAGTGCGAGCAGAAGCGCGAGTGTCTGTATCTGTAAAGAGCACCTGTAAACATTTATTGTTCAATTTCAATCGCCGTACACCAACAGCAGGTCAATAAAATCCCGCCTTTCGAACGAACTTCCGCAGCAGCGTATAGGCCACCAGGTGCACTACGACGATCTCGATCGCCATGACAAGGTAGTTGAAATAGAGTGCCTCGTAGGACGTGGCATATCCGGCATCCTCCAGCACGGCTATCCCGTTCGGCAGACAGGTGGTGGTTTGATTCACAATCCCCAATCCATTCACGCACGCGATCGACTGCACCGGGAGCCAATAGTACACGGAGACGCCCTCGCTCGCGAAGAAGAAAAACGATAGATACTTCAGGAGGGGAAAGGCGCGCAGATTGAGATAGAGCCCACCGAGCAGCATGAAGGCAAGAAAGACGATGTTGCTCGTCTCGATCGCCATGTTCATTGTGCCGGTTGTGCAGGAGAGGAGATAACCTAGAATGAAGGGAATTGCCGTAGTTAGGAACTGTCGGTGGGGTCTAGAACTGGGCTCACCGGGCTCACCGTAGGCCATGGCGAGAACGCTGGCACCACCGGACACTAGCGACATCCAGCAGTAGGTGGAGAGATCCGTCGTGAAGCCGACGAACGCGTACACCACGCCGATGAAGAGGAACGACTCGAAGAACGCTCTCGGCACACTGTACACCACCTTGTGGAGATAGTACACGGAGAGATTGTACGTCTTCTCGCCGACCTCCCGCCGGATCAGGGGCATCTCGGATGGGAACGTGTAGAACACACCGTAGCTGATCGTGTAGACGAGCTCGCTGACCATCAGGAAGAGCGCTCCACGAATATCCTGGATGGAGGTTTGCGACATTGGGCGTACTTCGTAGTACAGGGACGCTATCACAACGCTGGTAAACTATCGTTGGTTCGAAGAGTTTACGAAGAGTTTGTCGTTAGTGAGTGCATCGATCGAATGAGCTGAGCTGCAAGATACGTACCAGAAATATGGTCGTCACGGTGAGATACTCGCGAACATTGCGGCAACTGTCGAGGGCCGTGCGGTGGAGCAGTATCGTGAGCTGTTTCGCACGACAAACCCGATGCCGGTCGTTCGCTAGCTTCTGTATGATTTTCGCCTGATGGTACCGCGTCATGAGACACTTGCGGGCGATGTTCTCCCGGTGCGCTTTCCGGATCGTTTCGTACCGATGGATCGCCTGGTCGGCTTCGTGCGCTTCGTACACGGTCGCGGCGGGACTTACGAGTTGAAAGTAGTAATCGGCTGGATTCCCACTCGCTGGCAGCTGCTGGCCGATGCTGCGAATGAATGGAAAGCACCGAAATGGAGGACACTTTCAGCGAGTGCTCGAGATTGGTTCGAGATTCGCACATACGATTGGAAGAACTCCCGGCGGTGGGCTGTCGGGCCCTGGTAGAACACGGTGCCACCATCTTGCATCAGGATCACATCACTAAAGCACTGAAACACTTGCGACGGTGGATCGTGGATCGTGCAGATGACAGCTCGTCGTCCGTCCGCACAGAGACATTGGAGCGTTTTCATGACGGCCGCCGCACTGAAGCTGTCCAGGCCGGTGGTTGGTTCGTCGCAGAAGAGAATCTCCGGCTCGGTTAGCAGCTCGCCCGCTAGGTTCACCTTCTTGCGCTCGCCTCCGGACAGCTGAGCGATTCGCGTACCCAGGCAACCGTGCAGACTGAGCTCGTGGACGATGCGCATCACCTCGACGTAGCCGACATTTTTCAGTCGAGACTGTTGCCGGACGAAAGAGACATAGCTTATTGTTTGACCTAACCCAACGGCACAATCGCGAACAAACACCCAGGACCTACCACAAACGCTAGATGCTCGGCCACGGTCAGCGTTTCGAGGGCGATCTCGTACTGCGGCACGAACCCGGTCAGCTGTTTCATCTGCGTCCTGGTCACGTACAGCCCGTTGATAAGCACCTTGCCGTGCACGGTGGTCGAACCCGTGATGCGCATCGAAATGGCTGCGAGAAGCGTCGTTTTGCCAGCACCACTAGCGGAGGGGATTAGAACGGTGTAAGTGGCTAAGGGCTAAGGGTTGATTGTTTTGCAGAAATGTTTGCTCCAACGAGCGGCACTCACCTTGGACCCATGATGGCGACCAGATTGTCCGAACGTACCGCTCCGCTGGCTGGAAGGAGAAGTAGCAATTCAATTAGAGGTTGATGGATGGATGAGAAAGCGATAAGCCGGACTGTCGTGTGCCCAAAATGCGCGTTACCATTGCGCAGTAGAGTGGTTTCCTTGCGCTGCTGATGTCCGGGACGTCCGTACCAGTGATTTTCGGACGGCGTGTGTTGGTTCGATCGTGAGCCACGTACGCTGACGGATAGATTCTTCCATTCCAGCAGCACGGCACCACTTAAAGGAGGCTCTAGCTTCCTCGATGTCATGCTCTGTCGCCCGGATTGCACCGTAGCGCTGTCGGGAAAGAATGTAACCACTTCTAGACTTAACGATCAACGGAAAGATCCGTGCACGATCGTCGTAAAGGCGCGACTGGTGCGATCGTTCTCTCAGGAATCTCTGGAAAAGACGAGACAGAAAGTGTGCCCACCCGATTTGTATGCTCACTCACGGCTAATCAGCCCGCTGATAAGGAACATTCCGACCGCTACAACAAACGACAGCTCCATGTACTCCATGTACTCGCCACCAGCTCCAGGAGATCTCGGATTCTCAGCTCTTGATTAGCCGCTCGGATTTTCGCTGATCGTTTTGAACGCTGATAGCACGCGCGCGCTTCCGAGTTGAAGTCCAAAACGAACCCAAGCACTGCGACCCCAAAAGGAAGCAAAACAAAAGGGCCCATTGCAATCGCAATCGAGCAACGATTTTGCTACATTTTTTTTTTTGGTTTATTTTCTTTCGTGTGCATCTTTTTTAGGAGCGCATCTTAGTGTGACAATATCGTTAATGTTTTTCGTCTTGTAATATCAATGCAAAGCATTAAATAGCACATTTAGGGGTAGTTTCTTTTGTAAATACTTGGGGGAAAAGGTCCAGAAGGATGCGTGCAGCTGCCTTTTTAGTAAAGACAAAGCATAGCTAGCGTGCGGTTTTCGATTACCTGGTTTTAGGATCGTTACAAACTGCAAGCTAAAGATGGAAGATGAACTAAAGAAATATAATTTTAAGATGCTGTATGCAGGTAGCGAAACGATTCTACCTGGGTTAGCAGGGAAGACTTTTAAAATGGCCTTTAAGAGACTGATTACCCTGCGCTGCTAGCTACGAAAACCATAACGAAAAGGATTAGCAGCTTCACAACCTCTCAAGGACGGGCCTTAAAACTATAAGCTACACCAGCCGGTAAAGTTCTGTCAGTACCAAAACACAAAAGAATACTATAGGAATCGCAGGTACATGTGTGGCAAAGGAGAAAAATCGGCCTCATTTACAGCCAGATGCGGACGATGCAGCTGACGAGGCTGTGTGGAAAAGTGTGTAACAGCAGGGCTAGGGCGCAAACAATTATAATGCTCCCAACAAGGAACAACAAGCCACATCCGAATGGTGGGCTGTTTTCGAATAATTTCCGACGAAAAGCTCCCTGGCTTCACTAGTAGCAGCGTCCGTCCGGTCAGCCCATTAGCAGAACGCACTCTTTTCGTTCGATAATTAGAACGAGTTAGAGCAAGACTGGTTCTTCCGGGCGTAAAGAAGCCCGGCGGCCGTCGAAGGGAGGGCGGTGTTGGGGGCGCAAAGGGATCGTTAACGGCCGGGAGGGGGGTGGGCAAAAAAAAAGGCGATCTGATTTTCCATATATATCAGCCAGCAAGAGGCAGTCCGTTAGAAAACCAGCCACTTTTGCTTGGGGAGAGAGAAGAAAGCGGCAAATGAGGAAGAAAGGAGGGGAGACCGCGATTTCGGATATCAAAACGGAAGGAACAAACGGAAAAGAACGTTTGGTGTGATTGATCGTTCGTGTTGAACGTTCGATCGATTGAGCAATTTTCCTGCTTTCCAGTTCCACCGGAACCTTCGAAGCTGATTTTTTTTGCTGTTTCTCTCTCTCTCTCTCTACTTGATGGGGCGTTTCCTTGCTGAGATGTGCCCACTTTAGATAGCCCCGCAGTGGTTGCTTTTCCTTCGTCTTATTTAGAATGATATTCAGGGTGTATATGTATTTTTTTTTCGTTTTTTCAACATGAAGGTTATACTGCAGCTAGATTATTTCTTCTAGCGCAAGTGTTATCCTTCACCGGAGGACATATTTAACCCGAACAAAATCCTATATGTAAACCGCCAATTGTTATCAAGGCTTCTATCAACAATCGCTGACCTCGGACACGGTTTCTCACGCTTCTTCAACAACTTTCGGGGCACCTTAATAAGCACCTTTTACACGCGTTTCGGGCGAAAATTTGGACCGACCTGAATACGTTTTCTGCCACTTTTGACGAGATTGCGAGCGCACGGGCCGCAGTTTGATGAATTCGAACGAAAACATCAAACATAATTAGACTATTTTCGACGGCCTCCCACACACACACACACGCGCCCGCCTGTTCAATCGCTGCGCGGCATCTTTTGCGAAAAATTCGTCTTTATTGAGCTATTACTATCCTTCCATTTTTCCCCAAGAATGGAGAGGGGAGGAAAGAGAGCCCGAGTAATAGGATTTTCCATGGCACTTTTTTCGGTGATGCCGGTAGAGCGCGGTGTTGTCGATTATGCCGCTGTGTAACCTGGATTATACGAGAGCGATAATCGAACTCCAAGCGTAGACAAAAAACCTCCGAAAATGGTACGAAAAGTAGCGAAAATTATTTGATGATTTTTTTTAAGGGGGGGGGGGAGAAGTTTATTTTCTGCTTTTTTGTACTATTTTAAAAGCACTGTACAGATGGTAAGTGAATTGTTGAAAAAGATGTTTTTTGTTGTTGTTTTGCTACAATTATCGGAAGGGTTTTTAGAAATTAATTTTCACCTATAAAAGAACTATATAGCTTTCGAAATGAGGCATCATCAAATCTTTAAAATTCGCCGTGCTACAAAACTACTGTAGCTTTTACGTTTCTAATCAATATTTTTGTTCCACTTTAGAACTTAACTGAAAATGAAATTTAACTAAACAGCAGAGTTTCGTTTTATGTAAGAAGAAAGACTCTGAAACAATCCTTAGACGAGATAAAAACAAAAAGTGAAAGACAAAAGGGATTCAAGAAGTAGACGAAATTAAAATGTCCTGAATTTTCCGTAGTAGTTTTTGTTTGGTTATTATTCGATTGCTTTAGCTCAGTATGTGCAAAAGAAATCTTAGCTCAAATCGAAGTTTTATATCGTATGAAGTAATTCAGTCCTGACTCCCAAAAAGGCATTTCAAATTTGTGCTAGAGTCCTGCAGAGAACCCAAGAATTTTACAATCGCTCAACTTTATCGATTGTCTTCTCATCCAACTAGTTTCCGCGTGTCCTTTTCATCGTTTCTGTCACATTAGAAAAAATGCACATTCACCGATCGCAAAGAGGGACATCCCATCGGCCACAGGATTAACGCTACCGTTCGGCATTCGGCCACTCTGCCACCGAGCAAAGCCCTTTCGGAACGGCTTCAAAACCGCTGCACCTGGAAGGTTCCTCCTTGCATGCGGTGTCCGCATTAGTTGCGCTTTTGGCAAAAAGGAAATCCCAACTCAAGTTTCTCTCTCTTTCATTTTGCAGATTGCCGCAGAGTCGCCTTCAACTTCATCTTAGATCTTCAGACACGAAAGATGGGTTGGTGTGTACATGTACTTACCATACAGGCAGGCAGGCAGGCAGGCAGTACGTCGTAGTTCGTGTTCGCCGAAAATACGGTAAACAAATAAGGTACGTTCGATTATGTTTCCCTCTCTCTCTCTCACTCACACACACACTAACGACACCTTCGTCTTCGGCCTGTGGGTCAGATAGTAGTGTAATTGTACTACTCTCATGCTGGTGGTGCCTGCACGTCTCGCTCTCCTTCACGCTCGCTCTCTTTCTGCCCCCCGTAAGGTAATGGATCAAACATTGGAGAGAAAAAAATCCAAGTAGGCACTGGTGCTTGCTTTTCGGTTACGGATGCCGTGTGTTGCTGTATTGGCGCATTGTTATTTTCGTTACCCGCCCGCCTCCTTCCCGGCAGCCCACCTTCTTTTTTTGGATTTTGTGTCTGTGTGCTCTTTTGTGTACCGAGGGATCTTACCACCACCAGCATCCCCTTCCCGCCCGACGGCACCTTCTTCCCGTTTGGGCCCATCTGTTGAATCCGTTTTTTTTTACTGTTTAATGTACGCGCGTGTGTCCGACGTTTGGTGTGTGCGTGTGTTTCGGAATCCCAAATTCCGGTGCTCGTTGCAAAGGGGGAAAATCAATTTTAGTCATTAGTAATATTTATTACGAGCGGGCGGGTGGGCGCACGCGTACGAAACGACCTCCTACCCTTCTCCTCAGGTGCCTCAGGTTCGGGTTTGCGACGAGGAGAGAAACGGTCCGTGGCAGCTTCGGTGTCGGGTGTGAGTGAGACGATCGCGTGTCTTTTTCCCGCGATCCGAAGTGGAGTTCTGGCGTGAAAAGAAAATCACACTTTTCCTCGCAACACACACACACACGAAGACAGAGCCACAAACACCCAAAGTCGGGTCAGGTGGGTCAGTGGCAGGTGTGTGTGTGTGTGCGGGATTTGTTTGTTTTTCCTGCGCCTGATTCCCCACCCGAAACGGCGTTCCGAAGCCGAGCATCGGAGTGTTGAGTTTTTGGGGTGAGCAGATCGAGCAGCAGCAGCATCTCATCTCATCCGGCAAACCAACCGAACCACCAGCAGCAGTCTCGATCGGTCGTCGGGCAGGCCAGGGTGCGTGTGTGCGCGGTGTGACTCCTTAAGCACCTCGTTGTCTTCAGCTGCGCGGACATGTAGGATAGGAGTCCCCTGGAAGAAACGTGTTCCGTGTGTTCCTTGCAAAGGATGACTCACGTCCCGACTCATCGGAAATCGCTGACCGAATGATTCAACTTCCCGAATGAGAAAAAAACAAACGCGTGTGATATTATGGTGCGAATTTTTGTGCTGAGTGATGTGCAGAATACAGCAAGAGCTACGTACAGCCAGTAGTTAGACGATCATCTACTTAAAACGAACGAAGTGTGTGCTGCTCAAAGTGTGTGCTCAAAGTGTGCTAATCAGTGTGTGAAATCGTGAAAAAGTTTGCTAACTCATCACCGGCAATTCCGACCAGTGCGACCAACCGGCCCGAGCGATAACGAGACAAAATAGCAAATACTGACTGTCGAAAATCGAATTCCCCACCACGGAATCGTGCTACCAACGACAAATATGTTTGGTTAACTTACCCGAACAAAAAAGTATTCGTTTGTGAGCGTGTATGTCCGGGTGTGCGGCGATACATGGTCCACTGCGAAGGTGCTAACGGACAAGCACAACCAACGACGGTGCACGACGACGTCACCGACTGTAACTAGCCGCCGAAGCCGTCTCAACAAGTCACCCGTGCGGATCCGTCCGGATCATCATCATCATCCCCTAGGAAGCAGGTATTTATATTCGATTTCAATTTGCCCAACCAAGCTACATCCGCACGAGACATCACCCGACTAGATAAAGAAAAGAAGGAAAGCAAAAACTTCGATTGCAGTTTGATTTTTACTGCCTTTTTGCTAGTAAACTTGCTGTGCGATTTTTCGAGAATTTTGCATCAAAAGACAAACAAATGAATCCGCATGGAAGGTTTGGGGGATTTGTATTTAAATTATTCTTGCTGCTAAAATTTTAATATATGTAGGGTATGTGTGTGTGTGTGTGTGGATCCATATATGGAAGATGAGCGTTTAGTTAATCGATCGAAAAACCAGAATTTCTAGTTCACTCACTTCCACCCGATTCGCTTCCACCGGGGCGTCTAAAAGGATAAAAATGTAAAGTAGCTACAGCATTGGGTGAGAAAGATGCAAATGAATTGCAATGAATGATAAATGAATATAGATGAATATGGATAATAATGAATGAATATAGGATATGCATGCTTTGTTGTGGGCTAATTGTAATACAATTTCCTATACGAAACAACCACGCCTTCGAGGGAGGGAAGGAGCTAGCATGAAAGCGCACTGATTAAGCGATATCGCAGTGTGTTTTACATATCGCACTATCAAACGACTTCAACGGGCAGATACGCGACGAACCCGCCGCTCGCCTCTTTCACGTCAAGTTACGACCGTGCGGGGTTGCGGGAATCGGATCCGCGCCGGTTTTCTGGTGATGGAGTGGATCGTGTTTCGATGCCGCGCGTATAATGAACTTCCACCCCACCACCGCTGAATCATAATTTTTTGCATGCTACATCCATATCAGCATCCATGTCAACATTGACCTGCTTCCGTTTCGTGTTCAGAGCAATCCGCTTCGGTCCGTCTGCCGACGGTTCTCCTAAACTGGTTATCTAACCTTTTGCTAGACACATTCCACCCAAATGCCACACAATGTTGTTGTTTTTTTGCGCTTCCCTCCCAGCATCTCTTCGGTTCCAAACTGTCGCGAACGCATTGAAACTAATTTATGGTTTATAGGTTGTTTTTTGTCAGATTAGGATGGGTCACTATTATTCGTTTGTGTATCTCTGTTCGTGTGTGTGTGTGTGTGTGCCCATCACGTGGTGTGCGTGAACGAAGTGGGACAATATCGATTAATTACCATACCATTCGTGGTTCGGTTCACGGTTCGAACTTCACGGGTACATTAAACATGTGTACTTAGTCCCCCATCCCGCTCCGACCCGCTTCCCCCATCGTCACCCCAATCCGGAATCCTGTTTCGATGGTCGAAAACTTTACCGACTCTCTTAATCATGTGAGACTCTTCCCCTCTCCCTCCCCCACCCTCCCGCGAACGCTCCAACGCCCGAAAACAAAGCTTCCAGAGTGAAGAGAACGGGAGGTGGGTTTTTGGAATTGAATTTAACTTATTCCCCATACCCTCTAACCTTCAGCCAACACTAACGAAATTAAGCGCACTGAGTTTGTACGCGGTTTAGCCAGCAGCAAAGTGAGCCATGAAACGGAAGGGTGAGCGAGAGAGCGAGACAGAAACGACTCTAGTCCGGGGCGGTTCTCTTCACGCAACTCTTTCGCCATACGCTTAATCGTTTCGAAGAAGTCTTAGGGGTGGAGAGCAAAAAAAAAAAACGTTTCTACGAGAGGACCTCGAAGAAAAAAAAACAGTAGAGATTTTGAAGTTGACGTACGTTTCGGTTTCGGTCGGTCCGAGTTTGGTTTCGGGGGAAGTTGTATTGAATAAATTCGATAAAGATAATAACAGAAACTACCGAAACGGACAGGCAGGGAGAGACTGGGGACGGGAGGGCAGCATCATCACTCATAGCTGACCGGTACACACACACACACATACTCATGATGACGATTGTTCATAATTGTTCCTCTCCATCCGACAGCAGGCGGTGGAGGCAGAGGAGAAGGTGATTGATGATGGGAGGGAGGGAGGGCACTTGCACACGGACGGGGTAGGGTGTGTATGTGCTCTTAAACAACCTTCCCCGTGTTTTGAACGCCCTTACACACCGAAGACCCCGTGAGCCAAATCCTGACTCCGGAGGTTAGCCTCAATCGTGTGGCGAGTGTGAGTGAGAATTTGAAGGCAAAAAAAAAGTGAGCGCGTGAGTGAGTGAGTGGGAAAATCATCCCCAAACTTCGATTGAACTGAAGCTTCCATATCTTCAACGCACGATCATCATAACGCTCGTACTACTTACTGACCGTCCCCGTGTACCGTCCAATCCTATTGTACGCGCACATGTCGGAGGATATGCCTGTCTCTGTGTGTGCCTTGTGCGTGTACCTGTCCTCTTCTACAGCCACCCCGTTCCCCGGCACGGGCAGGAGGTAGGCAGGGTGGGAGATTTTAAAGAGTGCGAGCTTTGGTCGAGCGCGTAAAGGTTTAAGCGCGCGTAAGTTTATTTAAAAATAGGAGAATAAAGGAGGTAATAATTAGATATTCGATTGTACTCTACCCTACTGCTGCTTGCGAGGTACCACACGAGGCAGCTCTCTTTCTCTTGCTTCTCTTTCTTGGGCTCGGTATGAACTACCTGTCTGTTAGCCTAGTTAGCCTAGTGAAATCATCGATTTATAAGATCGTTTTGTTAAGCACTGTGATTATTTTTACAACAACCACAAAGTGACACACATCGCGCCGTAAAAGTGATCGCTTGACCAGTTCTCCTAGTCCCCTAGTCTCTCCGAACGTCCCACTCGCGCGTGTGTGTGTGTTATTCCGCCGTTAGATTGTATGCAGGTGAAGATAATCGGAAGCGATTGATAGGCGCCATCTTGTCCAGAAAAAAAGCCCATTTCTAAATCGGCACCCGTGTCTCCGTCTGTTTGTGTAGTTCCAGATAACCGTGAAAGATGCTCCAGAGTAGCCTCGGGCAGGCGCAACGCTTCAAGAAGCGCGAACGCACCCAGAACTGGGCGTACGAGGAGAAACACTTTCTGCTCGAGCTGTGCCGCAAGGATATGCACATCATCGAGAACAAGCGGCTGGACAGTGCGCTGACGACGCTGAAGAACCGGGCCTGGAAGATCATCCACCAGCAGTTTGCGATCGCGTTCGGCACCGACCGCAACTGCAACCGGCTGAAGGAGCAATGGCGCCGGATGAAGGCGTGCACGCGGGCGGAGATGCTCGACTACCAGCAGCGGATACAGCGGTTCGGGCAGGACGTGGCCGACCGCAAAAAGCCGAGCCAGTTCACGTTCGAGATCTGGGAGTTTATGCAGGAGGCGAAGAAGGTGTGCAAGAACGAGCTGATGGACGATGTGGACTACTCGAAGATGAAGCTGTCGCTGGAGGAAAACCTGCCGCAGGGTGTTTCGATAAAGGAGTGCAGCGACGAGAACGACGACGAGAGTTCCTCCATGTGGTAGGTCGTCGAATAAGAAGGAACATCGATTTGATGTTAGATTTAATGCGTTTCCGTTTCCGTCTCGTCACAGGGATAAAACTTCACAGAACATTTGCGAGGTACAGATCAAGGAAGATTCGCAGGACGAGCTGGACGACTACGAGAAGGGTCCGGCGGCCAAGTATCCCCGGTTACGGGGGCTCTCGAGCACGTCCACTCCGTTCGGAACGGCCGCATCCGCTGCCGATACTGCCCACAGAAGCTTCAACGAGCTGTTAGCGTCCAGCTTTGCGAACCGCCTGGCCGGTGGTGGTGGTGGCCAGGACCATCATCTCGGCGGTGCCTCCGGTGCTAATCACAACAATAACAACAACAACAATAACAACCATTCCGCCAGTGCGAACAAACTGCTCGAAAGTCTCGATGCGTACCACCGGTCGGCGTTCGGGAGTGAATCGAACCTGGCCGATTTGAGCGCTCACTCCGCGGCGACCGGTGCGAATCTGTCGCAGGTGGATCTAAGCAACACCCTAGAGGCGTTAAATCTGCTCAAGAGCCGTTTCAACCGTATGAGCGAGCTGGGCCACTGGAGGAATGCGTTCCAGGAGGCACAAAACCTGAGCACGGTCAACCATCATCCAGCCCAGCACGAGGCGCCCGATTCACCGACCGGTGCGAATGCGGCAACAGCAGCCAACAGCAGCCACCACTTGCTGCACGGACTTGCGAATGGAGGTGCGACGAACGGAAACGGTGGCGGTGGGGTGCTGCTGCACGACGAGCAAACGGATCCGCGGGATACGACGACCACGCTGAGGAAGTTGCTCGAAGTGCAGCACCAGAACGAACACGAGCTTCGGTTGCAGATACTGCGGACGGAGCTCGAAACAGCTAAAATTAACAAAGAAACGGCGGAACTGAACAGGCAGCTAGCGCTGCGGAAGCTGCGAAGGGCTGGCGGGGACGAAACGGCCGCCGACCGTCGCGACGATGAGGACGACCCAGCCCAGGATGTGGATGATAACACGTCGTCCAACTCGACGGTGCCCGAGGGACGGTTGGTTGTGCGTTCGTTGTCCTCGCTGGAAGCACCGGTAGCAGTGGTAGCGGTGCCAGTTTCACCATCCTCACCAAAGTAGGCGAACAAACTGCTAGTGCAACCCCAAGCGACCACCCCCCCCCCAACCTTATGTTTTAAGAGCTAGGCGAGAACGAGAAGGACGATTCAAAGACTGTCGTTGTTTGAGAGTGAGCGAGTGCGAGAGCGGGAGGATGTGTGCGTGACGATTGAAGGGAGAAGGGAGGGCAGCAGCAGCAGCCAGTTATTACAAAAATAAAAATGATAGTGATAGTTGAATTTGCAATGAGCGGTGTGAGAATAGGAGAAATTGGTTCAAACCAATTGATTTATTTCTTGCTTCTTTTTTTGTTTGCCCCACTCTGCCGGACACTAGACTAGTCTTATGGAGCGAAAAAGATAGTCAAATCGAATCGAAACAGCTCCTCCCGTCGACGCGAATGATTAAACTAAGGTGGGGAAGCTTTGCTTTTATCACTTTCCTCCCAGTGTTGTTTCGCAGGCTGTCCAAAATTGCAACCCAGATTTAGTATGTAATTATCCCCAGCGCGAGCGAACTCGCGCGCGCCCGCGCCTGCGCACATGGGTTAATTGCGGGGAAAGTGGCGCCCAGTGGTAATGCCGCTGCCACCAGCGGGCGGCAGGAGTTTAATGGTGCGGTATAATTTTGAAGCATTTTGCACAAATGGATGCGCGATGGTAGCTGATGGTAACACGTTGCGTTGGGGCCAGATGGTTATGGGGAGGGGTGTGGGAACACAGAGCGTGGTTTTGGTGATTGCGGTCGAGGTTCGATTGATTTTTTTTGTAGGTTTGTAGGTACCGATGATAGCGACCTCTATCGGTACATTCTGCTTGCAGCTTTATTTAGCAATTGTGATTCCACTTTTATTGCTATTGTGATTCCACTTTTACAACTCTCCTTTTTGAGCTATAGCAGGAGGGTTGTTTATGATGCCACTATCAACTTTTTACAGTTTACAAATTATCAGCGTATGCCATGAACAGATTGGACCTCGGTTCAAGGGAAAGTTTTCAATCTAGCTTTTAATTCTTTGAAGGGTCATTGCAAGATGTTGTAGGGACTGAAGCACCTATTCTTTCCAGATACTACTTTACTGCAAGCAGAAATACCCTCAGGAACCATTATGTGTAGTTTTTAAGCACACATTTTGTTTCTTTATTATTAGTTCCATCCTTTCCGCAGTAGACCATCACGTGGTTTCGCACTAAAATTCCAACATGAACAGTAATTCGTGATCGCCGACGCAAAGCAGATGTGTGTTGTTCGAATCCATCGAGTTGATGGCGCGCGTTTCTCGCATTCGCGGCATGCGCCGTTCGATGAACTGTTCAATAAAATCGGGCTGTTTGTTGACATTCCACTGCGAAACCATCCCGTTCATATCGGCGCTGAACATAATGCCCTTCTCATTGCAAGGAAATCGTATATCTGTCACCGGACTGACGTGATCACCGATCAGGGCGGACGCATGGTATGGGTTGCGCATGTCCCACATGATGATCGAACCGATTTCCAACCCTATTAGTGCCTGGAAAGAAAGGTGCAAGTGAAACATTGCTTAGAACAATCGGAATCGAAAAAAAACCGCCGCTTGTGTCACGTACGATTTGTTGATTTCTTGGAAACAGACTAATGCAGGTCGGCCCGTTCATCATCCGATCGTTCTTGTGGGACGTTTCGACGCAGAACACCGGTTTGTCCGTTGGTTCGCGGGTATCATAACAATCGATCAAACCGTTCTGTCGACCAACCACCACCACGTCCGGATAGAGGAATGCGAGACACTGGATGCTGGTATTGTTAGAATCTTTGATCGTGCGGCTGATACGCCCGACATCGGCCGTCACAATATTCACGTATCCATCTTCACCGGCCGTAACGACGTGCTGATTGTAGGCCGCAACGCCCGTGCAGCAGGTGTGTAAATCCTCCATCGTACACTTGACACTGAAATCATACGACATACTCGATTCGCGATTCAAATTAAGAACGCTGAGTACACCTGTGTGGAAAAGCAAATGAATCAAGCCTAAAGAATGCACAACCGAATCAAAAAAGGATGCGCGTACCATCTGATGTGACACTGGTGACATGATTGTCGTCCATAAATTCCAGCCCGACTATTTCATTCGCTGTGTAGTAGATGGAATTGCATTTTGGCACCATCGCCAGCATGTCGGCATTCATGTTCCCGTTCGCTTCACACAGCTGGTCATCGTATGTGAGGTTCCACAGGCGCGTACTGTTTACCGTTTCGCCCCAACTACCGGTGACGAAGAACCGCTCGTCGTCCGTTTGGTGCGGAACCCAGCGTACACAGGAGAATTTGGTCGGCATCAAGAACTGCGCCACGCCGTCCATCATGCTGTTTTCGTCTCGTTCCATGACTGGAAAAAATTGTAAGCTAAAAAATGCAAATTGATGGAACCGCTGTTTGGATTTCTTTTGTTTTGTTTTTGAACACGCGCGCACCTCTTTCAAACAAACCGTGAATGTAAACAACTCGCGGCTGGCGCGCTGTCAAAGACAATTTGAACCAGCATTGCTGTCAAGCCACGGGTGACTGTAGAAAGTTTATATTCTATCGGGAAGAAAACAAATTAGATCTGATGAGGATCATCACATGAAGATGGTGAGGATCTTCGACTTTTTACTGAAGTCGATTTAATTTTTAAATTTATTTTCCAACTAGCGTTCAACATTTCAACTCTTTCTGTAGTTAATTTATATATTAACCTTGATCAACACGTTGACAGTTGAAACTTCGAAAAAAAACTGTCATAGTTTATACCAGATCGATTCCTGTTTGAGATGACCTTGGCTAGTAGTAAAAAATTATCATACAACTTCTGAAGCTTTGTTAACATAGTTTTGTTCACCAAGTTCCCAACCCTAAGGGTTTTCAGTCTTTCATTCTCTTTCTCAATTGTATCCGCAACTCGTCAAGTTGGCTCAAGATCATTTTCGAAAATGGTTCCAAACTTCGGGTTTCGAACACGTTCGGCAATATGCGTGGCACTATAGCGATTCGCTCTTAAAAATGTCCAAATTTGTAACCTCTATTATTTAAAATATGTTACAATACTCAACATGTGTAAGGTTATAGTGACGCATATTATTGGAGTAGAGAACATCAATAAGATACATAAAGTTTAAGGAGATAAGAATTGTGATTATTTTAACTTAATTTGTCTTATCCCAATCGACTAGCCCGTAGTGCGTTTGCAAAAGGCTCTTCCCCCACGTTTATTTCTCTCTTTTTGTATCTCTTTCCCACAATTGCTATCCAGCACTTTCTGTGAACGTTTGTTCGAAATTGTTTTCTCTTGCATCTTGCTCCCTCGCTTCATCACGCTCTAAACGATATAATTCACCCGTCTCTCTGCGAATGTGGAGGCTAGCCAATCTGTTCGGATTTCCTTTCGATTTTGACATGTGTCACTAGAAGTTGTGTGTGTTGTTTTCGAGCGATTGTGTGTGCGCGCTGTGGTTCTGGAGGATAAATAAAAATTTGTTAATAATAAAAGTTAATAGCTGTTTGTTGCGCATTGTAATACATTCTTCGATTGGTTCCTCCGGTAATGTGAACGGTCCTTTGTGGAATAATGTGGAAATAGAGCCACTGCTCAGCGCAATAGTTGTCCAGTTCGTGTCATCGTCGCGAGCAAGGAAGAAAAAATCGTCGTACACGGCCTGGCAGGAATGCGCGTGTGTGTGCGTTTGTGTGGTTATTGGCGTTGATGGTGGTGGGTCGTTTTCTGTGTGAGCTGTAGTGGCACGGAAAATAATTTACGGTGGAAGGCGAAAAATAAAGAATCGTTTCACGCGGTTGCTGCTAGGGTAGCGACGGAAATTGCATCCATTGCTGGCGTGTACCCCACAGGAAAAGTGACAAAGTGCATCTTGTTTTTTCTCGTTCTCGTGTAGTGCGAAGTTTTGTTTGAAGTGTGCGTATGTGTGTTTCTTCCGACATCCTTGATCCGCAGGGAAGGACCAACCTTTCCGTGTAGCTTCGGGGGTGTCGTATTGTGGTGGTGATTTCTGCTGCAAGTAAAGGATTTTTCCATTGGCACCACCTTTCCTGCTGCTCCCTCGCCTGGTAGTTCACATTCTTTGCCCCATTGCGTGTGCAATTGTATGTGCAAGTGTATAAATGTGTGTGCGTATATTCGCATTTGTGTAAGCGCAGGTCGCAAAGCATCAAATAATAGCTAAACAAAAAAAAAATATAACAAACCCGTCCAAACCAAGCAGCTCCAGCTACTAGCCCCAGTTGTGTTTGTGTGCGCGAGTGTGTTTGTAGTTGGAAAATCCCCATCGCGAGAAAATTGTAGAAGCCGACTCCAAAGGAACGCAGCATAAAATGTCGCCCGAAACGTTCAACAGCAAAGGTGGCGGAAGAGGCGGCGGTCGCGGTGCCAACCGAAGGAAACTAGTCGAATCATCATCATCATCGACGGCCGCTACAGCAACCTTCTTGCTGGTAGTGCTGCTCGTGGCGATTCCGTGGCCATCGGTGGCGGCAGCAACGTCTGCGGTCGCAGTAAACGAGAACGATCAGGTATTATTATTGTCCATTTTCCCGATTCCTTCCCCCGTAGAAGATGAAACAACAAACCGTGACGGTGACGGCGGCTGCGGCGGCGGTGGCGGCGACGGCGACGGCGGATGCTGGCTACTGCTGCTACTTCTCACACATACATATACTCACACTACTGCGCTCTCGCTTACACTGCCTAAATAAATCTCAGAACAACGCGCCCTCCTCTCTCTCTCACTCTCTTCCCCCTTACTGTCGCACCCTCACGGATGCACGCGCGTGAGGAAGCCCTTCCATCCATTCCCTTCCTTCTTCACCCAACGTTTGGGAAAGTGCGGCGGAACGAACGGGGAATCAGGAATCTGGATGTTTGCGTGTGTGTGCACGCACTGGAAACGGCCAGTTTGATGTTGCTTTTTTCCATGAATTTGAGCCCCGCCGCCGTCTCGTCTCATCGTGAGCGAGACGTGTGAGTACGATGATCTTTCTCACTTTCTCGGTCGGGCCCCGTCGAGATCCCGCTGCCGCGATTCCACTCTTCCACCCCGTAAAGTCAATCAACGGATTTACACACACACACACACACGCGCGTGCTCGCTCGCCTCTCTGCACAACTTTCCTTCTGCTTCTCCTTCTCACGCCAGTGAGATGTAAAGGGAAAGGTTTCCTCACGCCTACTGCGAAAACGAGTGCGTGAGTGAGACGAACTGCGAGGAAACGCGAATATGTGTGTGCGTGTGTGTTTGTATTTGATGGGAGTAATTTAGCGTTTGATTGTGTGGGTGATTCCCTTTTCTAGTTTGATAGAAGAAGGTGTGTGGGCAAGTGTACGTGCGAGAAAGAGCGAGATGGAACGAGCGGGTGAGCAAGAGATTCTTGTAATGCGTGTGTGCATGGTCGATGCGTGCGCCTGTGGTACCGTTTGTGACCACAAATGTGCCTGTGTGTATGTGTGTGTGTGAGAACTGGTGCGATGTTGTGTATCTATATTGATTTTATGTTCCCTGCGATTGCTGCTTTTGTCTGTTGTCGTCGTCTCTCCCCCTTCTCACCCTTCGCCTGGGCCAATAAAAGGGAGCCTCTAACGCAAGCCAAGAAGGACCCGCAAAGGGAAAACGGAAAACTTGCGTTTCGTTTCCGCTTCATTCGTCTCTTTAGTACGAGCACGTCCCCATGCGCCTGTGCGTCCATTTGTACACGCGTGTGTGTGTGTATGCGAGTAAGAGGGAGAGAAAGAGAGAACGAAAAGTGCGTAAGAATCGTTTGCTACAGGAGTTTTTAGGAAGGGAGAAAGAGGCAAGAAGGGAGGACAACCCGCACAACAGCACCACTGCCTCTGCTGATGGCTTGGAATGAATGAATGAATGGACCGAGCATGCTTTGGAGAACACCTCCAACATCCCATCCCTCTGTCCTACCAAACCGCAGGCTGTGTGGGTGTAAAACTGGGTGGATGGGTGGGTCCGGGTCCGGGTGTGGGCATGAGCGATGTGAACCGCAAACGATGGCCGCAGTGCATAATCAAGAACGACAGCCAGCCAGCGAACACCAGCCAGCAACAATGGAGAACACGCAATAGAACATCCACCCATCCTCCCCTCCCAGGGCCTGGTCGCTCGAGCAGGGCGTGAGAGGGAGGGAGAACCGAGAATGTGGTGGAATTAAGCGTGCGTGTGCGGGGGGAACTAAAAAATTCCACCAGATGGCGTATATCCGACTATCGTGTGCGGGTTTACCCTTACACGCACGTGTCTGTGGTGCTTATTGTTGTTGTTGTTGTTGAAGTTGGTATGGGGTAAAGTGAGCGAAATGATTCCTCCGATAGACTCCTTATTGCTGCCACTCGCACATGAATGACAGAATCTGCGAGGCGGTGAGATTTCGCCACTCTGTGTGCGATACACTTTTCTGTCTCGCTGGAACTTGTTTTGGAACTCCAAACGGGTCTAACGCTTCGCACTCGCATACGAGGCTTTTTCAATCACTGGTATGTTTACAGCGTGTGCTCCGTAGGCTTTCGTAGGCTCCCTCCTCCCCCCGGGGTGGGTGGGTGGGACATGAAGCATGTATGCAAACGGGTTGATCAAGGACTATCACCTTCGGGCGGACGGGCGGGCGACAAACGATACGGACGGTCCGGAGACGGTTGGCTTTTTGCTTCACCGGAGCGGAGACTATGCTAATGAGAGTGTAAAATGTTTTGTGTATTCATATTCCGGTGGTGGTTTTTGGTAGGAAACAGGTTTCGCTGCTGGAATAAAGACGAGTAAAGCCCCACTTGGCATGTTTAAGATACTGGCAGGATTCCACGAAGTCAGTTTCCTTTCCTTTCGTGACAAACCCATCAAATTGTCCACTGAATCTATTCAGCGCTCATTTGGACTCTACTTAGATTCTGGGACCCAAATGCTCCATATCAATCCTGTTTCGATTGATTCATTCTGTTTGATGATTTAATTTCTTTCACACAACACGCGAGTACGATAGGCGTTTTACAGAGAGCTAGGAAGAGGCCTCTACGCCCTCATATGGGCCCTCACAAGGCAGCTTAAATGAATGCTCCCACACAAGCTCCTATCCGGGCCGATGAGTAGACACAAATCCATCCGTTGTACACCACTATCTCAAACGAAACCGATTGGAATATCGCACACCACACAATGACGATGACAAAGACTAATGCCGTGTTGTGCTCGTTTCGTCCTTTTTTCCTCCTTCCCCATCCTTCCGGGCTTCGGCCACATCACACGAACCAAACCAAGGGTTTTCAACACAATGCTCTCGATAGTGGCCACACCGGTCGCCCTGGTATCCTGCCAGGGTGTCCCCTTTATCGACGTGTGCGTTCGATATTGATCCGCCACAGATACGGAACAATGTGACTGTGTTTTAGCGCCATTTTACCATTCTAATCCACTTCGTCCCACGCGTCGCGTGATTGATTCTTGTACTCCGGGAATGTGCATCCGTTAACTTGTGAAAATTCTTCGATTAACCCCTTTCTTTTTTGCGCGACTTGTAATTACCGAGCGCGTTTTTTTTTATTCAGTTTTTATCTGTCGTGAGAGAAAAGCCCGATGGGAGAGTTTTTCTTTCCCTTGCAGAAGCGACAACAGGCAACACCAGTAGGAGCAAAAATTCCAGCAGGAGTTCAAAACACACCCGCTGGCGTTTATTTTGAAAATGAAGGTTTTTTTTCTCCCCCCCCCCATTTGTGCTGCTGCTTTTGTTGTTCCCCACTCAAGCCTCCGGTGCTTGGAAAAAAGGGACCAGGTGTTACAACACACAGACCGCGGCCACCACTGCGCCACTGTGCCCGAGGGGCTGCAGTTGAGTTGCTGCTGTCGAGTGATGGTGGGCGGTGGGTGGTGGGTGGTGGCGGTGGGGCGTGCAGTATTGGGAACGGAAAGTTGTTGACGAAAGAAAATCGCGCAGCGTGTAGGCCTTTCGGTGGGCGCCTACTACCGACCGGTTCGCGTGGTTAAGGTGGCAGGAGTGTCGTTTTTTTATGTTAAAGAGAGTCTTCTGTCGTGGGCGTCTCGCGCTGACTCGATAACGTGTTTCGTCGCGTTCGTTTTTTGTATGTTTTTTTTTGGCAACAGCAGCAGCTTCGGGTATACGGGTCATCAAATATCAAAGATGCGTGACGCGCAAGGGGGAGGAAGCAAGTTTGGCATGATCGAAAAGAACGGAAAAAGCGCTCTCGATTACCAAACCGACCGACCGACCGACCGACCGATTGACGACCGGCTTCGAAACATCAGCTTTACCTTTGCTCTTTCGGCTCAACGGCTTCCGCTCTGATCGCTTCGCTTTGGAAGCAAACACCTCCTTCCGCTCCTGCCCACTACCTACCTAGTAGTTGGTGTATTTAATGGGACTTTGCTACCTAGCTAACACACACGAGCGCACCTGTAACAAACGCCCACGTCGGGCGCATATTTTATGTCGCCTTGATTGGGTTGGACGAGGGACCGAGGTAAGCTTTTGTAAGATCCCGTCCCGATTTCTTCGGTCTTTGATCGCTGCAACGGCGAAACCGTTGTTGTTGTGTTTTTCTGCTTCTTCTTCTGATTCGGGTGAATCCAATTTTTACCTTTCTCCAGTCGTCGCGAGTCGCGCGGTGGTAATCGCGCCTCGAAGCGCTTTGACTGACACCGGCCACAATGGGCAGCAGCAGCAGCAGTGGAGCAAGGATGAGAAACGTGCAGAACGAATATCCTCGACGTTCGACGTTCGAGCGCACATTTAAAGCCCGACGGCCTTACGAATATTGAATTTAATTCCAACGCTCCTCCGCTTTGCTTCTCCAAACCGGGTGCGAAGGATACAGGAAGGAAGATGGGAGGGTGAGAGAGAGAGAGAGCTGGCGAGTGTGGGGACAGGAAGCCGATAAAGGAAACTTGGAGGAAGCTCCCCGCGCGACAAGGCCGCCCCGGTTTTGTGTGGCGTTAGCGTTTGGCTAAAGGAAGATGAAAGATCGTGCTGGAATTAAATATCCGGTTGTTCGGGGCTGTTCCTTTTTATGCCAGCGCTCGTTCACCGCACCGCCCGAAGGGTAACGGTGGTCCAATCTCCTCCCGCTTTTACTCCGGACGTCCGCGGGGAGGAGGAGGAGACCGGGTGCGGCTTGTCTTCTTGGTGTGTCTTCCGCCCGATAACGACGGCGACGCCGCTTAAACGAGCACACAAACACATCCTTCGGGGACGGGAATAATGTCTTCCCTTCTTGGCGCGAGGTCGTCGATGGTTGATGAGGCATTGAACATTTGCCACCACTACCGCCGCCGCCGCCGCCGCCGCTGCCGCCGCCTTTTACGAACCCAACCCAACCCGATATCGACCTTCCGATCCGATCGACCAGCAGCAAACACACCACCATGACCCCGATCCCCTCCTCCCCAAGCGGAGTGCTAATTGATAAATTGCAAACCTCTCATGCGCCAAAGGCCAAAGTCGCCAAACTGATGAGATGTTGCATCATTACGTCCACGTCCAATGGTGGTCCTTATCGTAAGTCATTTAAGATTCTTTCGAATTCGATTGGCAATTAAAAAATTGCCCACAATCGTTCGAAGAATCTCACCCGACCGTCGGACACCACTCTGGTTGCCGTCGAGGAGTGTAATCGGATTTGCATCACGATGTGATTAGGTTTTTTTTTCTTCCTCAAATTATAAACATTGAATGAATCCCTCGAATGTCGACCACGGCGCACCGCGCAATCAATTCTTATCTTATCGTTTTGCGGGTTTATTGAATGTGTTTACATTTCTTCTTCTTTCTTCCCCACTCGCTATGAGTAATGTTTCGATTGCTTTGGTGCACCTTCCACCGAGACACTCGTGTCTCTCGGTATTATCAGTTTGCGCTCACTATCAGTCTGCTGTTGTGTACAGTGTGTGTACAGTGTATTTTTTTCCGCGCTCATGGCTTATGGGAATTTCGTGCCGTGCAAACAAACAAACGCGCTGACGTTTGTGGAAGTCTGGAATGCGGGACGAAGTATTAGTCTTTCCTTTCGTAGAATCTAATGTTGAAAAACATTTGGATTATTATGATTTACTTGTCCGTTTGGCACTGAATGGTTTTTGCAACTAGCAAATCTTGTAATAATGCATTGTAAACGTTTTATTTTTCTTACGAATTTGGAATCGATGTTAGCGGAATCGACTGTAACTCATCAGATTTACTTGTAGAGAGCATGATTCGTTCGCATGTGAGTCTCATTCGAATCATGTTTTACAAGTGACGAGAATGGGGTGGTTTGGAGTCAGTTTTTGTGAATAAAGTTTCCAATGTAGGTAAAAATGCATTTTTAAACAGTTCGAATACACATCTCGTCCGTTATTGCCAATCATCTTGGGACGGTTTGTTTTCACCGTTTCTTCGCAATGATCAATTCTAAGATATAATCGTCCGTTTTTAGCACAAAATTCGACACGAAAATCAGACTTGTCTCGCTATTGTGAAACGTGTGTACCGCCAGAAGATCACGTTCCGAGCACGGGAGCTGCTCCGTTTCAAATTTCCGATCAACAATTTCTCTCAACCAGTCGTCGGAAAGATCGGAATGTTGCGGCGAGTGTGGATGGTGTTTAGGTAAACAACATCTGCGTGGTTGATATGAACTACGAACTCAGAACTCGGAACCCGAAGGCCATCCCACCGCGTGCCCCACATGCCCCTGCCCCTGTCTGCCTGTTGTCCACCGAAACCAGATTGATGGTTTAAATTTCTATTTCCTTCACGATGGCGTCGTCTTCGTCGTCGTCGTCGCCGTCGTCGTCGAAGCGCACGGTAGCGTTACTACCCAAATTGCCTGCCTGCTTGAGTAATCAAACACAGTTCATCAAGCAGGCGCTGCCGGTTTGGTTCGTTCGTTACGAACGAAACGTTGGCATATTGTTTTTCCCTTTTTTCTTTTCTTGCTCCTCCTCCCTACCAATGCGTATAGTTCGACGCTGCGTCTCGTTGGGACGTCTGAGCTGGGCCAGCCAGGGCGTTTGACTTCGGGTTCGGTTTATGTTGCGGTCCGTGACGATTGTACTTGTTGTTAGAAATCGTCCCAGAATGTGCATTATGCTCCAACAAAATCGCGCACTGCTTGTTGTAAACTGCTTAAAGAGCCAATGCCCTCGTCACAATTTATTTGCGATTGAGATTGAAATTAGCAGCAGCAGCAGCAGTGGCAGCAAACACTAATTGTCTTTCATTTTTTGTGGCCACTCCTCACTCGCTCGCATCCATCGCATCACGCCATGGGGGAGACTTCATCAGTTCTATTGGCTTTTGCGAGGCAATATATGTATATGGATTCTTCTCGGTTCGATAATTAGCGCACTGCGAATGGCAGCGTTTTTGTTTTTGCTTTCCTCCTTACTCCTGTTAGAACACATTGGCTACAGATTTAAAATTCACTTACAAATGGTGGACGCGCAGAGAGATTGCGAGTCGGTTCTGGGACTCAGATTCGGTCGTATTTGGAAACCAGGACGATACGATACAGCGAAACGGCACAATGCTGCTTTGTTTCTGGTGCGTTTTGTGTTGTGGACACTGGCGGAAGAAAATAACGAGATGAGATGGCCCCATCTATCGGGATGGATGATGGGCGCATGGTCGTAAACTTTGGCTCATTTTGCTTCGCGGCTCTAATGCGACGACGGACTTGTCTTGCGTATGTGTGTGTGTGTGTGTGTGTGTGTTAGTGTGTTTTGTCTGCTTGCTTTTATCTCGTTGCTCCTGTGTCCGAATATAACTCGGCCACACTGGTGGAAAGACTACAAAACTTTCGACGAAAGTCCCATTGGTTCTTGCTCCGATTGTTTGCACAGTGCGATTGTGGCCGATTTGTGCAAATTGTGTGTTGCAGAACTACAGTGCAACACATGGAAGGGAAGCGGCTGCTAGGGGGTGAATAATGTATTTGTGTTGGTCATATTTTATGCTTCCCTTCCGTATGCTGCTTCTTCTTCTTCAGACCTACCGATTGTCTTGCTTGAACGCGCACCACCATAACCGCAAAACATCAAGACCATAAAGTGAACTCATGGTTCGAGGAACCGGTGGTTCCTTAGAACACACAGACAAAGCGGGGCAAAAGGGTCAGAGGGGGCGAAGCGACTCCAAAATGCATCCGAAGCGATCTCCGGCCTGCAGCTCTTGCGGTTCTTCGCGTCGTTCTCGTTATAGCGAGTGAAATTGTCATTCTCGTGAATTGGAGCAAAACCGACCAAAAACAAAAGAGTTTAAAGCGGCATGCAAAATGTGGCCAGATTGCTGTCACCTCCCCTGCGCTCTCCTGCGTTCTTACCGCAGAAGCGTACCGTCGCTCGAAAGCGATTGCTCATGTAAATTTAATATACTAAAAATTGCCTTTCTGAGAGAACATTTCTGGTGGTTAAAGATTGTTTTGGTAAAAGCTGTGGGTAACATTCATAACACTGGATGCAGAATACAATTCTCTTATTAAATTGAAAAAACAGAGATGCGGCGAAATTCTGCTTCATTTTTCACTAACCACTCACTATCGGCGAGAAAGATAGATGCGAAGAATATACCTGTACATTTGGATTACAATTGGCGAACTGGGATCGAATGGTAATTATTGCCATTGCTTTCTTTTGAAAGCCTTCCCTTTGCTTGTATGTCTCATGTTTGGGACCAAAAGGAACAAAAGGAATGAATGCTAAAGAACGGAATGAAATAGTTTGGTGCTGCCTGTCCAACACACCTTAGCCTCCAACATTCGTCTTACGGGAGAGGAAAGCAAATATTGAACTTCATTAAATTGGCTTTCAAATTAGTATGACGAACGTTTTGTTTTGTCTATGTCCCTTTTCCCCCAAAGGAAGATCATTAGCTCCGATTATCCCGAAGATATGCGAATGATACTTGGATGCTTTGAATAAAAATAACAAAAACGCGTGGGCAGAAGAAAATCGCAGAAAATAATGAACCACTGCTCACAGTTTTGGTGAGCGATAAAGAGGGGAGAAAAGTGCAAAAAAAAATAAGGCAAAGGCAAGAAACACAATCATCTTTGGTGCAATCTACCCAACGCCTGCGGCATCCGCTACAACGGCACTGTTTTGCGACACACCGTGCACGGTGTAGTGCTTTTTTGCCTCCTTTCGCAGCATTGCACAGTACACTAGTGCCGGCTTGAGGGGGAGTGGGTGGGGGGGGGGCCAAGCCGAACAGCGTATTATGGTGGCTTATTTATTTCTCATGTTTTTTAATGCCAAATTTCCATCTTTCTGCTTTCCTACTACTGCTACTACTGCTCTTATCTAGGGCTCATCGTTTGTTTGGTTGTTTTTTGTTTTGTTTTTGTTTGACATTTCACTATGGCTCTATCTCGTTCCCGAACACCGAACGATTCTGAGAGATAATGGAGCGTTTTCAATAAGCTTTTAATGTGTGGATCCAGGAGGGGGAGGATGGGGGGAGGGGGTTGTGAACGTGGTGTCTAGAATTAATTAGAATTGTTGGACGAGAAATGGCATGATAATGAGTGCTCGGGGAGTGGTCTTTCAATTTACACCTCCTTGCGGTCGTGAATATTAGCCTGTATGACGAGTGGAGTGAAGCGCTATCGACCACGATTGCATACCAGTGGAGTTGCATTAGAATATCGTTCTAAAATGGAGAACGATTTTATACAAAACCCTGCCATTACGACATCCTTTGCATGTTGGTTGTCTGCAAAACCTTGGACCGAATCAGACGCCACAAGTTTGCTCCATTTCCCTACTTCATGTGGTTCCATTTTGAAAGAAAAAAAAACCTTTGAGACGATGTCCTTTGGAAGCTAGTGATGTCGTCCTCCGCCGTAGCTGTCACACAAACGTCAAACATGACACAATGATGATGCTTGCTGTTGTAAGCTTTACTCACGAGGAAAGCTTTCCCTCAGTGAGCTCATCTCAGTGAAGTGAGATGTCGAGAATCTCATTGCAGAGCTTATGGAGGCTGTGGTGGAGCATGTGGAGCTTTTTAGCTCTCCGTCGTGTAGCGTTGGGTTGCGCGAGCTTTCCAATGAGCGTTTGTGAAGTGGAGATGTGTGGAAATCTCTCCGTTCGCTCGCGCATGTTTATCGACTCACTTCCGTTGTTTGCTTTCACGAGCATGACGCAGCGTTGGGGGAAATCATCGAACCATCGGAAGCACACCCAGTCCCAATGGGCAGAACCCGCCTTGGTGGCTGCTTGGATGCGGCCCGTACCGTGTTATCACCGTCGCTATGGGAGACAGCCGACTCCCCCAAAAAACGAACCAAACCGCGAGCATTGTGTCTGAGAATCCCCTACCTCTCAGAGAGGATAAAATGGATCGAATCCGAGCTGGGTTTTGTAGGAGAGGCACACATTAAATCTAGAACAAACAAACCAAGTAGGCGACGACGGAAGAAACATTCTCGTAAGCTTCTCGATTCTTGGAGCACCCATTCCACATCGAAACGGGGTAAATTTGTGTTATTTTTTTAAATTTCATTTGAAGAGATTACTTCCCATCCGCCATTTCGTACGGGAGGAGCACAAGTGCTTACTCTTCGATCTCGCCTTTTCTCTCAAAACCTCCGGTACGGTTGTCTACTTAGCCACATCTCACTTCCATCGACTGTCGGCTGTTTCGAGCGTGTCTCGGTCTCTCGGTGTGCGCGGAGTTTGGCAGCAGGAACATCCTGGAACAGGTCGACCGATGATTATTACTGCAGTGCATTTATTTCGTGCCGTTTCAATCGTACAGCGCGGTTGTGGTGTGTGAGTGTCAGTGTGCGTTCTGGATGAGTCCTTAAAGAGAGCTGGAGCCTTAGGTATCGCAAGGTATTTGTCCATGCCAGGCGACATTCGTGTTATAATTTATGATCAGTGTCCCGTTGTTTTGTTGGGTGTGAGTACGTGTATATGTTTGTGTGTGTCCCGGTGTGTCCTTCCGGGAAGTTGGGAAGAAGGCTCGAAGCAAGGACGGAGAAAAGGTCCACGGACGAAACGGTCACCTCCTCGGCACGGCATGTCCTTTTTTATTTATGTCTCTCTCCCGTGAAGCATCGTACCCGTCCTCCATCTTTATCCTATCCTTCGAAGGGAAGCAGAGGGTATTTGGGTGCGTGTATGTATGTATGTGTGTGTGTGTGTGCATCGTGGCAGAAGTCAGAGTCCAGGAAGGTGCATATACCTTCGTGCGTCCCATCCTTTGTCCGACGGACAGCATGCTGGCACGGCATGTGCGAAATGTCGAAGAGAAGGACATTCCAAGTGACCGTTGCGGCTTTGGGCGAAATTTTTGCACCATTTCTCCACACACTTTCCAAGGCCTGTTCCGCTGTACGATTGCTGTGCAACCCGAAACCTTTGGGTTGCGCACCATGTGTGTGTGTGTGTATGTGCGTCATAGGGTGAAGGGAAATGAGCAGTTCGTAGAAAACTGCTAGTCGCGCAAATGGTGAAGCACAGCATGGAAGAAGAAGACTTTTTAAAACACAAAAATGGATAAGCCTCCTTCGATGCGAATTGTGTACCTCCGTCAAACATAACCTAAACCGTGCCAAGCGTTTCCGCTTATACAATTGCGCCACCAGTATGGCTAGCGGTATAAAGAAAGGTGTGGTGTATGGGTAATTTAATTAGGATCCCTTTCGGCCTTACGGTAGTCGGTTTCGGTGCTCGAAGCCAGACCCCCTCTTTCACTAACGACGGTGATGACGCGTGCGAGTGGATGTTTTTATGTGGATGAACTTTGTCAATAGCTTTCGCAAGGGTAAAGCTTGAAGCGGAAGGTTCTAAGTGTCCCACCCGGAACACTCTCACACCCTCCACTCTCTCTCTCTCTCTCTCTCTTTCTCTCTCGTTCTACTCTGCCCCTTTGCGTCCAGTGTGCGTCGAACTCTTCACACCATCTCGTTCAACGTTCACCGTTGGCGTGGTTAGGTGCGTTATCACAGTTATGCAATTTAGCGTAACCGAAGTAACGCATCGAAAATCGATACTACTATTTACCGGTCGTGCAAGGAAAAGAAGAATATGTTTGAGGCAGGAGGCTATTGTGATTGTGGACGAACGGACGGACGTTTCTTCACATCAGAGAAGGAAAGAGAGTGAGAGAGAGAGAGGGAGAGAGAGAGAGGGAGAAGCGCGTTACAGGGTACGATAAACTAGGACACACCGTCCCAAAGACGTCATCATCATCATCATCACCGTCATAGTAGTTCCCGGGGGAGCAATATCATCCTTATGTCCTAACTTGCCGCCATACGCGATTACCAACCCTTTCTGCTGTTTGGGTAGCACATTTTTAATCCAATGTTTTTTCCCCTTTCCACATTACAGAATTCCAACAACCGCAACCTAAACCTCGACAGCAGTTCATCCTTCGGTGCAGCACCATCGAACCAAAATGATATCTACATCGACGATGACGGTCTGGAAGGTTCTGGCAGCCGTGGCGAAGTAAGGCTTTGTTGTGTGGTGGTGATGGTGGTGGTGGTGGCCGTATGAATGTTTAATATATATGTGTCCTTGCTTGTTTCTTCTTAACTCCCTTTGCCACAGGTGCGTGACGATCTAGAGAAGGAGGACGACGAAGCATCCGGCTCCGGTTTCGGAGACGATGACGAAGATTCCACCTCGAGCCGATCCTCCCTGTCGTCGTCGTCAGCGTCCGCGGGTGGCAACAATCTAAACGTAGTACGCGGTGGTGGTCTTGGTGGTACCAGCGACAACCTGCCCGGCTCAGGTGATCATGATGATAATGATCTCTACACAGACACCAACCTACCCACCGTTGATCCATCGACCACCGACGACGAAGATAGTCAGTTTTTGTTTTGTGCATGGCTTATTTTTTATACCCTTACTACTACTACGTATCATTTATCCGTTCAACATTAGCCGAACATCCCTGTTTCGAAAAGGTTCTAATCCACTCGCGACCGCATACGAATGCCATTTAGCCATTCGTCCGTCCAATCCGCGCTCAACGTTATATCCGTTGGTGGGTGTTAGTGAATGGAAATTGTGATATAGCGTTTTGGGAAACTCTAGATGCGAGTCTGGATCTGGCTTCCGATCACTGAACTTTCCTTTCCTAGGAACCGGTAGTCACCTTCCCTCAAGAGTAACTTCTCACTAGTTTCCATTCGCTATCGCAACGCAAGAACAACGTGTACGACGAGTATTCAGTTCCTTTTCGGACAGTAATTGTGTGTAGGGATGAGGAAACGAAAAAAAAAAAACAAACCAATTCAAACTCTCCTCTCCAGGGAACCTCCTGTGGAACATGCAAAAACATAAAACAATCGAATAATGTGCGAATAACACAAACAAGATGAAAAACATATACATACACACACACATGTATGTGTATAAACAAACATTACAGTCACTGTCTGACCTCTGACCTCGTCAGAAGCAAGAGAGCGGACTGTTGAGCTGTTTGGGGTGAAGAAAAACGTAATTCTGTAGGTTTCTATTTTCCAAACACCGTTTTTTTAACGCCTTCTACCGCGCTCTTATTCTTATAAACCATTACTGACTATTTACCGTCTGTCTTCCCATTGACCCTTTCTGGTCTAATATCTGTCGTTTCTCTGTAATCGTTCTGTAATAACGTTGTTCGTTTGTTCGTTCGTTGAACCCAGTTCAACGTCGTTACTTTTTTTTCTCAACATCCTAACATAATTCTTTTGTGCATGAGTTACTATGTGTTTCTATTGCTTACATAATTTCTTTCCACTCTTTGAAACTTCTTACCGTTAACGATCTTCTCGTTTGCACTTTCTTTTGCCGGCATGAAAAACAGAGATCATTTATTAATTACCGTTTTACTTCTGTTTCGATGTTTCACGTACAATACATTCTTCATCTCATTGCTCTCATTACTCGCGTGCTGCTCCTCGTCCTGTTTGCAAGAAAAAAAAAAATGCTAGAGTCGTGTATATTATGCTAAACGTTCATATATTCATATCGATCAATGTGTGGTTTCCATTTACATTCCATTTACCCCTTGTTCATTCGCTCATACATAATGTCATCGCCCACAAACCGATGTGTTTATGTTTTTTATTGTTTTACATTTCGTGCGCTGTACCCAAGCCTGGACGGACACAGACACACCTAATTGTTGTCTCCCGCGAGGCGAGAAGGCGCGCGATGTTTGGTTTTGAGTTTGAGTTTTTTTGTTTTTTCAATTGCGTTTCAATGCAAGCTAGCTATTTCGAGCTTTAGTTTCAATTTTCACGCTCGCTTGATTTAGTGTGTTTTAAACTCCTTCTTTCGTCCTATACCCCGTCGTTCTCTCGGTTTCTCACTAACGATTTGCTACGTTTTTTGCTTTGTTTGGTTTTTGACCTAATACAAACAGTGCCCATCGGCAAGGATAGTAAATCGTCCTCATCCTCGTCGGGATCGTCGTCGTCGGCATCGGGTGGTGTGTACTCACGCAGCGGTGATCTGATTGAGACAGTCGACAACGATCTTGACCTCGGTGGACTGCCCCGGCACCACATCACGCCCACCGAAGGCATCATTCATCACGACAATCCCCAGTACGGTGCGGGCAGCGGCGTGTTGATAATGAATGCCAAGAACGATGACCGGACGGCCAGCTTCTTTGCGCAGCCTGGCATTTTGGCAGGTAAGTGCTCGCACGACTAATGTGCGTTTGTCGACAAAAAAACACACACGAACTAAACACACCCTTTTCCTTCTTCTTCTTGCAGCTGTCATCGGAGGAGCGGTCGTCGGGTTGCTGTGCGCAATACTGGTCGTAATGTTCATCGTGTACCGGATGAGAAAAAAGGACGAAGGATCGTACGCGCTGGATGAACCGAAGCGATCGCCGACGGCCAACACCTACGCCAAGAATGCGAACAACCGAGAATTCTACGCCTGAGATTACTCGATGGACTCGAGTGACGGTGATTTCTAAAAAGAGCCACGCGCTGTGTCGCAACCATCAACCAAACGTTCCAACGGAGTGTAAACGCGTGTGTGTGTGTATGCTAAAGGTAGCAAACAAATAGGGGAAAAAATCTCACACTCACACGCGCACACAAAAATCGATGCATATGAGAATTGAACCACGCAATTGAAAGGAACGAAAGTTGGCTCGAAAAAAAACGAAAATCGCCGGACAGTGCGAGGCAAACAACAACACAACAACAACTTAGCATTAGTAGAAAGGCGAGCGAAATGAACGAACGAAGGTAGTAGTGGAAATGAGATGAGAAGAAGAACCGGCACACACATATATACACGCGAGAAGGGATTGATTGATTGCATTTGATGAACGTGATGCATTTGTTGTGCACTCGCGTACGCACCTTCTTCTCCTGCACGTACTGTCGGTAACCTCCACGGGACGAAGCCGTGTGGTTCCGATGAGGTTCGCCATGATTTCAAAGTGTTTATGTATGTATGTATGTGTGGCGCGGGGGAGTGGTTGATCCATTCCCAGGATTGTGGAGGTGTGTGGCGTACGTTGTACGCTACCTACCGGGGTAATGCAAATTTCGTATAAACATTTGGTTTAAGTTTTAATGTGTTTGTTTTTAGGACGAAGGATGTGTGAGGCTGTTGTCTATGAGCTGAGCACAGGGAAATGAGTCTCTCGAATCAAGTGATCATCGAAAAGCAGCTAGTGCAAACCTCTCCGGCACGGGAGGGGTGGCTGGTAGCTGTTGTGTAAGAATGGAAATGAGAGTGGCAGCTTGTTTAGGGAAAAGATATTGAATTAATATTTTTGTTTTCTTTTTTTTTACACACACACTCACTCACACACACACTCTTTATATATGTATTGTATGACGTTTTAAATTGTAAGTACACATGTATGCGTCCCCTGTGTTTGTTGGCATGGTGATGATGATTCGAACTCTTTGTGTTTTGTCTTTATTTTTTGACATTTATAAATCGAACTGCTTTGTCACACTCTCACGTGTCGAGTAATCGTCGTCGCTGGGTCATATAATCGAAATTTCGAAACACAAAAAAGAACAGAAAATTATATATAATTCATATATAGCGAGAGTGAGTGAGGGAGAGGGAAGGGAAACGATGAATCAAGCAGGTGTAGACGGAAGGCTAAAAACACACTCTGTAGTATGTAAGAAAGGATAGATGTTACATATTTATAAAAGTAATAAGTGCAACAGAGAGGTGCAACGGCGAAACGAGACGGAAAGGCTGTCGGCCGCCGCCGACCACCGCAGATGATTAGATTAGCAAATCCAATCCTGGCGCATCGCACAGCAGCAATGCAGCAACAGGACGACTTTCTCATCACTACTTTGTCGCACGTTAACTAACCCTGCGCGCGTGTATTTGAGAGTTGTCTGACTGCTGCGTGAGCTCGGCGTCACGGATAAGCGTAATTAATTGAACTCTTCTTCTTTCTGTGTCACTCACTCACTCCATCTCTCTCTGTCTCTCTCTCGCTCTTTAGCTGTGCAAATGTGTATGTTGAAGAGGAGCCGGGAGAGAAGGGCGATAAAAAGAAGGGGTGTCAGGGAGTCTCTACAGGCAGCAACAACCGTGCAGCTGGTTGATGGCTAGTTAATGTGGGTTTTCTTTCGTTCCATTCGAGTGGTAAGAAGAGGTTAAAACAAACTAAAACGAAGAACAAAAAACACGTAAGCGGTGCAGAAATATAATGGCAATACTTTGTTGTGAAAGTATATATTAAACAGAACCGAATTGGAATCGGAACGAGCAAAGTAACGGAGCGGGATAGGAGGAGATATTAAAAAAAACCGCAAGAGATAGGTACGCTGCTGCAGCTACGATAATTTATAATGTTGATTTTATACACACACACACATACATCCCTCTACTTTATCTTCCTCATTCCCGCAAATGCAACACCTATCGTTCCCAAAAACGCTTTAATTCAATCAAAACACATACATTAGATTCTAATATTAATCTTCCTCTCCACCTCCATTCTTCACCCTCAGTAAGGTGGCAGGGATAGAGGTAATAGAACCTGTTTGAGATCCTCCAGCCTCATGCGAGATGAAATGGACGCGTGTGTGTGTGTTTGTGTGCGTTTTGTATAAGTGAAAGCCAACCCATCTAGTAAACGAATGTAATGCTGAATATATACCCCAAGTAAACATAGACTCACACTAACGCACACACACGCGCTAATATATATGAAATTGCCATAAGTAATACGAGATAATACTGCTCCGGAGGCTTACGTTTCACAACACACAAGTAATAGAGCTGCTGACGATGGACGTATGCTGTATGTGTGTGTGTGTGTTTGTGTAGTCATTTGATGGAATGGGGTGAATAGAAAACTGTTTTTTACACACAGATTTACATCTTCCCCGTCTGCCCTCCCCCAAAAAAAAAAACAATCTTCATGCACTCTCTTTGCACGATGTGAAAATTTGGCGTAGACCACACGATGTGGACACTTTTCAAGGGAATTGTTGAGATCGATTGTTTTCTTTCCGTTGTGCAAACTGCAAACGCGACATCTAATCCCGTCCCTGCCCCCGTTGTTGGTGAAAGGAAATATCAGTTTGTGCGTGTAAGCAGATTTCGCTGAACCATTTGATGGACATCCTTTTCGCGCGTAGCAAAGAGCTGTGGTTAGTGTAAAACAGAATAAACTTCAACACACAACAGATGGACGCTTTGTGCAAACTTGAGCGTACAAACAAACAATATATCAGTTCGCTGAGTTGTAGTAGGTAGCTGGCGAATACGAAAGAGAAAAAAAAACTATACGACCGTAGCGTTTGTACATGTAAAATCGGACAACCGTCGTAGTGGGGAAATCGTAATGAACAGAACACATAGGAGATTATCCGCGTTGCGCTACTACTAACATCGATGGTGTAATGTCTTATCAATGTAACTCAATAATCATACGATATGATGTGACGAACACTCTTAGTTGGCTCAAATATGGTAACATCATCCACCGCAATCAAAGCAGCAAAGCCCAGGTGTTTTTGTGTTGTTTGTTGTTTTTTTGAATCAAACTCAACATCAACATCATTTGGCCACCGTTTCCTTTACTTAAGGAAGAAAGATCCCAGTGTGGACGACGACTCGGCGCTACTGCACGGCTCGTTCGTCTATTATTCACACAGTAACCAGGTAACGGTGGTAACGGTGGGGCACCCAAAGGCCGGCCTACTTGTTTTGTTCCGCTTCTGAGAGGCCTCCTCGAAACACACACACATACACGCAACTGGTTGCGTCGTCGCTTGACTACCGACTGCTACTAGACTGACGGAGCGAAAAGCTGTAGGAGGAGGAGGCGGCGGCCGGCCAGCCGAGGTTTAGGTTTAGCAACGTACGTAACAAACATGGGAAGTTAGATACTGGGATTTAAACGCTTAAGCTGCTAGCTCTTACTCCACTTCCACTATTTTATGTATCTTTAGTATTGTTTTAAGTGACTACGCGTACTAAAACCACAAACCATAAAAACCATATACATATATTTAACCACGCCCCTCGTCCTCTCCCCCCATAGTGAGTTCAGTTTTTTACTACTACTACTTTATTTCTAACACTTTAATTTTGTGCCATTGGTAGAGCAAGGACACCATCGTTACGCGTTGTCTTGTTCCTTTGAAGTGTTTTTTCACTACTTTTTCATGCCTTGTTTACTCTCTTCTCTTCGTACGATGCATTTCCTCACGTGCGATGATCAGTGTCGTGCCGCGGTAGCAACTGTATCACGCCATGTCTTAAAATCAGCTTAAAACAATCACATACTCACTTCTTTACCCCGCGAACTGCTGTAATCAGGCGAACAGAGAGATAGTCGGCGAATATAGGAAGCGGACCAGCAGATGAACAACAAGTACTACAAAACGCAACGCATTTATTAATCAGAGAGCCACTCAACACAGCTAGACATTCCGACGATGGAGGGCTTGATCAATACCTAAAATTGGAACAGTTTTTTTTAACGGTTAGTCCTAACTACACTCTTTGGTATATGTGTGGGTGTTTGTGTATGTGTGTGTGTGCGAGTGGACGAATTGTAATCAAATTATTGCCCTATACGCGCAAGGACATCGGTTCTCGCGCAACCGAATACACCGAACAGCTGTGTACACGTTTAAGCTATCGTTGGCTACACAGCGAAGCAAGGAACAAAAGTAACATTTTGGAGTTTTCAAGAGTATAAAAGAAAACATATAAATCCCACACGCACACACATACACGCATGCACACATTATACACGCCTCCGCCCGAAGAAAATCCAAAAACACGAACAGAATTTGCCAGACATACGTAGTCAAAATTCGCACCGAAAATTGTCCTATATTCAGCGCAGCATCATAACCAACAGATACTTACAGCAGCAAGAACAAAACGAAAACAAAAAAACAAACAAAAATCTACGTACACGTTTCGAATACAGGCGCAGCAGCGCGCATCACAATTAAGAAGCGATATAGTGAGCCCCAAACACGTCTCATATATATGCATATATATATATATAATAAAACAAACATGCGACACGCGGCAGTGGATGGAATAATAAGAGAACAGTAAATTTAATATACAAAACAAAAAAACACACTACAAAGAAAAGGAATAAAACACACATGATGATGGGGCAGCATTGAAGAGAAAGCATTGTAAATAAAAGAATCTTTACAGTGTAATAAACAAATACCCGGTGGTGGAAATAATGTGCGAGTTGCGGTGAGAAAAATGAATCCCGATGGTGAGTTTGCAACATATTTGCAACCGTTTGTTCCGTTACTTTTCTTTCAAGAACGTTAATAGGATCGCGCAAATTCAGCATGGCGGTGCAAAACGAAAATGATAAAACCTGCCACATGCTGCTGACAGCTGTCATCTGCTGCGGATGACAATAAAGAACAAGAAGACAGGTAAGGCAACAAAGCATACACGACGAAACGAACCCCATTTTTGTGGATACTAAAAGTGGTAAATAAACGCATCGGAACATTTTTAGGCTACGGAATGAACCCGTTCCCAGGCACGAAAATACCTCTAGTCGCATCGTAGTGTGTCCGAATTACCGTGCGCACCGTGCAGCCCAGAAGCGACGGCTAAGCCTAGTAGGAGTAGCAACAACACGGAACCTGTGTGTCGTATGGTTTCTGATTCCTGTTCGGACCTGTTGTATCTTGTTGCCGACAAGCAGCAAGTGTAGCGGGTGGTGTGGACAGCGCAGCGTCGCACCTCTTTGTCCCGCTGGGTGGTTCCAATTGTGCCAAATAGAATTCCGGCACTAGGAGAGTTGTGCCAAAATAGCGACGGTGGTGTAGCAAGTGCGTTTGTTTACACTTCCAGACCGGTTGTCCAGGCAGGGCAGCAGTAACCCACAAACGGGGTGGAACTGTCGAAGCACGAAACAACGATGTTCCCTTACCAATGGTCGGCAACGTGCACGGCTACGGTAACAAGAACTTGGTAACCCGTTTAGATAGGCTTATTGTTAGTCAAGAAAGGGTCGACTGGAACGGCGAGGTAATATTGGCCTATGTACACGCACACGCATCTAGAGACCTAGCACCACCATGGGCAGCTGCTTGACATGCTTCCGTACGCCAACGAACGCAAATGTGGCCACAGGAGCCGGCATTCCGTCCGGGGCCGGTGGTACAACACACGACCCTACCCTCACGTACACCGACACGGAAGTGATTGGGCATGGTAAGTGAAGCAACACTGTGCAATGCGTGCCTACACTGATGATGTCACTTCGTTTCCCCCGTTTTCAGAAACAGATGATCTCCTTCCCGTGAGTCCATCCGGCGGAGGGCTGCTGCTGCACGGGGAAAAACGCACCGGAGGCAGCTTTAAAAAGTCCTCAGTAAGCGGCCTACTAAATGGAAACATTGCATCGACGATGGGTGCCAGCGGTGGTGGTGGTGGTGGTGGTGGGGTCGGTGGCACGATTGGTGGTGTGATCGGTGGGTCGATGGTGGAGAGCACGAACAACAATGGCACCGGTGGTAGTAAGGAGCTTGGACCACAGGCACTGCTCCTGTCGGACAACGATCTGAACCGGCTGTTCGAAAGCTACAAGGACGCACAAGAGGACGCGATACTGTCCGAGGGTATCGAGCGGCTGTGCGGTGATCTCGGTTACAAGCCGGACGATTTCGCGATTCTCGTACTGGCGTGGCGGCTTGACGCGAGCCAGATGTGTCAGTTCACGAAGGCCGAATTCATCCAGGGTCTGCAGCGCATGAACGCGGCCAGCATCGAGGACATCCGGACGCGGCTCCAGCAGCTTGTCGAGCGGTTGCGCACCGACGGCACGGAGGACTTCAAGTCGCTGTATCGGTTTACGTTTCGGTTCGGGCTCGAACCCGGCCACCGGATACTGTCGCTCGATATGGCCGTGAGCTTGTGGCGGCTCGTGTTTACCGTACACACGCCCGACATCCTGCAGCGCTGGCTGAACTTTCTCGAGCAGCACCAGAACATCCGGGGCGTCCCGAAGGACACCTGGAACATGTTTCTGAACTTTGTGGAAACCTGTGATATCGAAAACTACGATGACACGGAAGCGTGGCCGAGCCTCTTCGATGACTTTGTCGAGTACGAGCAGGAGCGGACAGGGCAGCAGCAGCAGCAGCAACAGCAGCTGCACGCGAAGGCCAAGGACGACAGTGGCAGTGGCGGATATCGGAACGGGTCTTAGTATTGCGCTTGGTAACGTCGCTCTACGCGTTCATCTCTCATCTGAGCTCGTCCGTATCCTTACGCTACGCTACGCATACATCTAGTATGCACTGACTGGCGTGCAACACGTTTGGTTCCTTCCTTGTCATCTTCCTTGCTCGAGTCGTATCCCTCGTATCTTGTCGTTGTCTGTTCGTTCTTTTTTTAGGTATTATTTATTGAATTCATCGTAATCAAGAAGAAAGGAAGTTTTTAAGGGCGATACAGGAGACGGAACGCATGCACACGTGTAGATATATAAACATCTTATCATTTTAACTTACCCCCAACAGTGCCGCTGTTCCGCTTTCATCACCACCCGACAAGTATTGAACTATGATTTTCATTTGTAAGCATTCTGCAGCGAAACGCAAACGAGAGCGATGACGAAGCAGGAGAAGCGGACAAAATTTAGAAGACAAATTGGATCGCGTTTGTTGTTAAAATTTATCTCGTTGTACAAGTGTGTTACGGTGTGTGAAAGGTGACGCGGCTTACAAGTTCGCTTAGCGCGTAAAATAGGACCCGTAAAGGACCCGACAGGATGTTTTTTGTAAAAAAAGTCTAAAAACCACGCGGCCGGGCATCATAAAACAGAAGACGACCGCCGAGAGCTAGAGCAAAATATTTATGTAGCGCATACCCAAGAAGAGAAAAAGTAAAAAACAAATCGCATAAAGTTCGCCGCGCACACCGGCGAGAGTACTGAATATGTAGCAAAACGAAGCAAATCGAAGCAACCCACGGACGGTGGAGATGGTACTGTAGAAGCATTTTCGCGTAAACTAACGAATAGAGTGCGGACGAGCGATCGAGCGAACGAGCGATCGAGCGAACGAGCGATCGAGCGAACGAGCGATCGTACCGCGGACGGATCAATGTGATTACTGGCATACCCTATATATTTAGTGCACGAACTATTTGTTTTTTTTTTTGAGTCAAGCGGCATCCACTTTTTTAAAACAGCAGCTAGCACTGCAGCGTGGCTAGCAAAAGAGTATCTGCTAGTAAGAGAACGTGTAAGGCCATTATTATGCTCAGCCTAGCCTCGCCCGCCCAACGACGAATCGGCGACGTGGATCGGTATATTCAAAACAAAATGAAACAACTTAGTGTAATTATCGCATTAACATTAAACGGTTTTGAAATAAAGGAAACAAACCTTAGCCTAATTAGTTGCGCTGTGTGTATGAGTTGTTTTTTTTTTTCGTTCGGAAACGGTAAGTTATTCGGGGATGTTCGTCTCCCGACGATCCGTTTTCAGTTCAGTTTAGTTTTGTCCCCGTTCATTGTGGAAAACTCCATCCTTGAAAAATGGCAGAAAAGAGCCCTCCAAACGCTCCCACGAATGGTTTTGTTCCATAATTTATAAATTTCACACATTCCAGTGTCAAGTCCAGAAACCATGCAATACAACCTTCTTCTTCTTTGCTGTCGTCGTCGTTCCCAGGCCAGATTTACGATAATTTACCATCCATCCTTCTTGCAGACACAATTCTGATCCATTTTCGTGTAAACGTTGGACCTAAAAATGTCTTTTGTGTCTTGACCAAGCCAACCGCAATGTCACAGCCGCTTAATTAATTCACACCAGCGAAGAAGTGACGAAATTGAACGCGAAATCGTTTCGTTTTTGTTCCCAGACGCACTGGCACTGAGATTTTAACCAACGCACCACGTGAATGATTGCATGACCTTCTCGCCGAACTGTAAGCGGATAGTCATGTCGGTTAATAACCGTCGCACCGGAAATTCCCCGTTTGCCTAATTTTCCCATTTAAGCCGCGTGCGCGTGTGCGATTTTAATCAGAATCACCCATCTCAGAAGCCACCCATTTATCAATCCATCAAATGTAGACGGGTTGTTTTTTGGTTTTTTTGTAGTTGAAAACAAAAACCCCGGTGAGAAATACAAACGCAAGCCATAATTCGTGGTGCAAGCGAACTCATCTAAAGTCGATCCATGCGCTTCGAATGACGTCAATGCGAATCATCATTTGACGTAACCAAGAATCCAATAATTGGTTGATATTAAATCCACCCATAGAAGGGAAAGATTGGTAGGCGTTGTTACCAATTTCACCTGTCTCGACAGCAACAGTTTTCGCAACAGGCTCGTGTCAACGTTAGCTCGACGGTCAACGTTTTGCTCGCCCTGTGAAGCAACTATTTTCCGACCAATTAAGCACATAATTAGCTGGCGGAACGTACGCCATTTTTCCAGCACGATCTGCACGGTTTTTTGGCCTTATTCTACGCACTAGCACAACGCCCGAGGTTAAAAACACATTTTAAATCAACTAAATTAGACACGCGCACCGATCGAAGGTTGCGGCGCCTGCTTAGACCTTCTAGAATTTTAAGGGAACAATGAATCAGTAAGAATCGCCCATTCTTCGGCGGTTTGGGAAAGTCCATGCAATCGAGTTTGCATGCCTTTGATTGGATTTTCGAGCTCCCCGAAGCCGAAGCGAATGGCAGTGTCTGGTAGGATGTTTTAGCAACTCATTTCCCTTTTCAATGCGGTGCTTTCTGCCGAATTACTAATTTTGTTCTGCACACAACGAACCATCGTTCCGGAAGGATGTAATCGATCTATTTCGTTTCGGCCGACGCTCCACGACGTCTCGAGTTTATTTCAAGGGCAAAGGAAATGGTTTTACAGCGTGTTCTCGGTTGCTAAATCGGCAAATTAATACCATAAACAGGTGCTTCGACGGGAACTGAAAAGCTGGAAATGAATAACAATTAACGGAGTTAGAAAAAAAGTTCTTCGGTTAATTTTTTTGTATCATGAAATTATTGCTTACCTTTTGATAATGCGGAAATTTGTACGTGTTGCCTCGTATCATATTTTTTCTGAAAAGATGTGAAAATTGTGAATAATTAATAAACACTTCAGTGACATTATCCGGCAACTACGGCATCTGTGGTTGCTATGTGTTTTTTTAAATTATATTTGCCGACTGTTTACTATACGGAACACAGAGATCCATTACTTTATGAAGTATTGTAAACAAATTGCGATAATCATATAACAACGTTTCGTGACTTCCAATCGAAGTCACTTGGAAGGAATGAAAGAAAAAGGCTCTAGAATTGGTTACAAATAATCAAATTCATGTTAATAAAATTCAAATTCCTTAAAAACATAAATGGCACTAAAAATACAGAGAGAGAGCAAGCAAATTTGAACGTTTCTGTTCATATTAATTAAAGCTCGTAAAATCGTACGAGAACGAGAAAGCCAACCGTTCTCACATGCCTTACCAAAAGCGCGAAGAAAAGGACACGATACGGTGCGGTGAGCATGCATTTCCCTACCAAATCTCGAAAGAGGGAAATGAGCAACGGGGGCCCGTGAGAGAAAGAGCGCCGACGGGAGCGCAAGAAACGAACCCCGGTCGATCGGAAAAATCTCACGAGAGCGAGCAAAAAAGAAGATCATCACGCTGCTGCTGTAGTGGATTGATTATTATGTTGAGCTGCGGACGTGATGACGGTCAATATCAGCATCCCACACTCACTCTCATCTCACCAAGCGCGCACGCACTCCGTGAACTGTCGTTGCTCTACCCCCTCCCTGTGTCAAAAGACGAAACAACAAAACACACACGCACACACACACACACGCGCGTCGGGTTGCCGGGGGCCGGTTTTTTTCGGGGACCCTGCCCGATACAGATCCGACCCGACACCGACCGCAACCGTCATTACGATGGTCGCACTGGCCCAGGACGGACACGGCACGACACGGCACGACACGGCACGGCACGACACGACACGATACGACACGTTCCCCTCTCTCCGGCTCGGGAAATCGCACGCGTTGCAACGTCTGGACTGGACGATCCGGATCCAGGTGCGTGTTTTCGTGTGTTTTTCGTGCAACTCGGTGCTGCATCTTCGGTGCGACTTCGTGACACACGCAATCACTAACCCACATTTTTAGCCCGACGGTGCTTTCGGTGCTTCGGTTGCGTCGGCGTGTTGTTTCGGCGTGTTCCGCGAGCCGACGACGCTCAACACGGTCGTTTGTTTTGTTATGTGATCGATCGCAATTTCGCGCGATCGGCGCAGCCTCCAAAACGGTCGGTCGCCCGGGAGCCCACAGCAACGGTTCGCTAGAAGCAAAGTGAAGTGAAGTGTGAGAAAAGGAGGAAACTGCGTGCCCGCGAGTGCGCGTGCAAAAAAAAAAACGAAACGAAATAAACATAATCCCAAAATTGCACTTTGCCCGCTGGTGTGAGTGTGTGTGTGTGTGTGTGTTCGTGGGGGAGCCCGAAGGGTGGTGGGGCTGGAAAATTTGCCTTTTTGACCGATACGAGACGGCGAGGCGATTGATCGCGAAAACCGAAGTTTTCGAACAGACCGAGTGCCAAAAAAAAAAAAAGCGAAAACGGTTCGTTACGTTACGCGCCGATCGGCCGACCCGGGGTCGTCCAGCAAAAGTGAAGATCCGTCTGTGTGTGTGTGTGTGTGCATGTTCCGGGATCCGTGTCCGTGTACGGTGTGATAATAGAGATTACGTAAGGGAGGGTTGTGTTTCGGTCAACATCTTTCCGACGTCTCGGTTGGTTGAACGAAGCGGAGGAAAGGAAGGAGGAGACGATCAGCAGCTGATTCCAGCACGCGAGCAAGCCGAAGACGTCCGGGACGGTCTCGAGGAGGCTTCCTTCGATCCTTCCTTCCGTCGGGCAGCTGTTGCTGCTTCCGAAGGTTCGCTTTTGGTTCGAAATTCGCGCGCCAAACGGCTGAGCCAACGATGAAATTCGGTTGTCTCCTTTGTGTCACAGCCCTGCTGTTCGTCACAGTCGGTGGACATCAAACATCCAACGGCGACGGTGACATCGCCATCGAAAGCACAAACAATGTCGTTAACGCGACCGAACCCGCGCTCGGAAGCTGCAACGCCACGAGCGAGCTGAGTTCTGCCGCCTGCCTTGCTACTGCAGCATCCACGAAGTCCCTCGCCGGTGGTGGCAAATTAAATAATGCGTCGTGCGTGAGCGCGTACTGCGGTGGGGTGGAGGAGACGGTGCACGGGGAGGACGAAGAGGAGGAGGACGACAATGTGATTAACGCCACCAGTGTCAGCAAGGGCGGCGGCGGCCACACCCAACACCACCACCATCTCCCTTTGACGCGGCTCGACGTGGAGGAGCCAGCCCTCGTGTACGGTGGCAAGAAGGTGGTGCTGAAGGCGGAAGTACTCAAGCACACTTCCGTCCTGTACGGGTTGATCTCGATCGCCGAACGGGACGAACTGTCCGAGCGTTGCTACCGGGAGCTGCAGCGAGTCTACAGCGGCATCCAGCAGAAGGAGATTTGGGCGATGAAAGGTAGGTGAAGTTCTGTCTGGTATCTGCCGAGTGCCTTGAACATTATACATTTCCCAGACGGAGTCGGAGTGACGAACTACAATGACCAGTTTCATCACTAGGACTAAGAATAGGAATAGGAACCATTCTTTCGTCCAGATGTTCTGGATGAACCTATCCCAAGCAAATGTTCTGGATGAACTTATGCCAAGGTTAAGATAGTCGATGAACGGAGCTCGCTCTAAACCTTACTGAGATATTTCAAAAGCCTGGAATTTGAATGTCATGATTTTCTATTATAACGATGGAGCTCTTAAGACACCTTTTTTCAAATTCGATTGTTACTGAACACTTTCGACCACTCCATGCTCTACTCTTCAGTGTTTGCAAACAAAAATAACCGGTCCAATCGGTACCTCCAGACTATGGTATCTTGTCAAACTCGCCATAGCCTACTCGATGATTCACAGATGAATGTTTGCCTAGTTTATCATGCTGGGGACGATTTCAAGCCCACCCAAAATGTTGTCCCCACGAAACCAAAGAGCGAGGGGAGTAACCCTAATTCGATTGAATTCTTTCTACGCACCACCACTCGGTTCGGCCGGTTGCCCCATATTGCGTAGTACATATTTTATCGAAAACAATTTCTTCGACCAAAAAAAAACACACACAAAACAAAATAAAAACCCTAACAACACGCCACCGCGTTCGAAATCCGCGTTCGAATCGGTCGACACGTTTTATTCCCTTACCGAGTGGTTGAGTCCTCTCAGACACACACACACACACATACATGTGCTAGCTTCTGGCCTAGTGCGCCTGGTAGTGCTGGGGTGGCTGGTAATATTACTCAACGTACTTTTACTCTCACATTCGCCCGAACGCCCGGTATCGGCGTCATCAAACCGTGCTCGGTCGACGTCATCGTTGTGCTGTTATGTTTGAGGCCGGTTTTTGGGGTCTCCTCTTCCATGCCATGCGTACGTTCCTTCACTTTCGCCCTCTCTCCCTCTCTCTCTCTCTCTCTCTCTCTCTCTCTCGCTCTCCCCTTGGGGAGCATAATTTGGGAAATGATGGAGCACATTTCGCGCATGCCGCGCATGGTCGGCTTGGACTCGTCACTTCGGGTGGGAGGGGTGGGTGGGAGAGCTGGACACCCGTATCTAGAGCGACGCCAATCCGATCCGTTTATTTGTTGTCAGCGCTGGTTTCTACAGCACCACAGCATCGCGCCTACATTGGGCCGGTTGGTTTCGAAAATGAAAACGGCGCAGGTGGGGAATCCCTTCGGGCGGTTTCGATGTTCAAGGTCAGCGAATCATCAGTGGCGCCCGCGAGCGACCGCCCGAACGGATATGCGGCATTTTAGCATGTGGAGAGAAGACTAATCGATTCATTCAATCAATGTTGGGAAAAGCCGCAACACTTGACTTGGAGTTGATTGCGCGATCGCGAGACTTTGACCGTTGATGTGTTCTTGAGGTGCATCTACGTTGGCTGCATAGAAGCCACAATGCCATCTACCGCTTGGGGAAACCTTCGAACGAATCATAATTTCCCACCACAAGGACGATAAGCTGGGCTTGGCACTTAATTATAGACTTCGCCTCACCTAAACAAAGAGCCATTATCCCATGATTTGATTTGCATCGCCATTGCCACGCAGAACCCGTTGACGAATGTCCTAACCTCAAATCGAACGCAGAAATGACCCCCTCCATCGTTTTTGGCTTTGACATTTGGACGAACAACGCCATCGAAAACGTTGGTTGGTGTGTGTTTTTTTTGCTACCTTGTTTTTATGTTTTACAAATTCAACCCAACGATATTGCAGCGCCTCGAGTGCATCTTTCGTCAGGTGGCATCACGATCGACCTTCGAGCGCACTCATCGCATCCTTTCAAGTCCGCCATTGCATCACACAGACCGCCACGGACACAAAACAACACAACAAAAAAAAAAAAAAACGGCACATCGGCGGTTCGTTTAGGTCCGAAACTGTTTGCTCACCAAATTATGGGGACCTTACCTCTTTGCCATCGCGGAGATGGAGATGTCTTAGATCTCGGTGCAGAAAAAGAAAGAAAGATCAACAAACCCATCGGTGGGCGGCTTACTTCAGACCCTCCCCTCCCTCTGAAGATATTGCACCGTTTCATGGTCAAAGCGCACACGCGCCATGCTGTTTAAGAGCATTGTTCACACCTATTAGCAGACCCGAAACACGGTGCAAAACATCATGTTTGTCGATAACAATAGCAACGACACGATCCAAACACAACTCGGGTTTGCTGCCCAAGATTCCTTTTTTTTTTTTTTTGGTGCGGCTTTGACAAAATGGTCGATCAATTCGATTCGATACTCCACTCCACCGGGTACGAATTCCCCTTGGGGCAATCTGGCTCAAGGCTGATAAGACCCCGTCCTGTTGCCCGTTCGGTAAACACATGTGAAGTGATCTTGTGGCAACAACAATAAAAATACACCAACAAACCTACTCACTCTTTCTAGCAGACGACCTTCTCTCCGCGACACCCGAATAATCAAAACCGCCAACGCCAAGATGCGTGTCCTATCGATCGAGTTGGGCCCGTTTGGGTGGTGGGTGTAAAGGGGTGGGATTTCCGGCAGGCAACCTTCACCTTTCCGCGCAAATACACTGCAAATACACCGAAAGCAAACTTCACTACACCCCGCGAAGAGTTAGAGGGCAAGAATCAAGCTCGCGATCGCGGTTACATAATGCGCGACAACGGTGTTTGGAGGCTCATCTCATTAGCATGCGGGAACTTGTCTCCGGTCCGGTCGGGGCATATTTTATGCAATCTTCCAACTTGAACTTCCCCGCAGATCGACGAATGCCTCTGGGGAGTCAAATTTCTTCCCAAAAAGAAACGTTCGGTTCACCATGAAGTTCTCATAACAAGTTTGATGATATCTCCTAGGAGTTGCTAAACAACCCAAAACAAAATCGTGAAGAAATGTATCGTTCTTTTCCCAGAATGAAAATAACCAAAAAAAAAAGAACTTTAAAAAATTCTTAAAAATAACCATAAACCGCCAATACTTTCGAGCGCACCCAATAAAATCAATCCGCGTAGGATCGTCCGTCGTACGATAAGCTACCAAAACCTGCACGTTCGTGTTGATCTCGCGCTTGACAAAAATAGGTTACCGTTAGTCCCGCGGTTGGTGGTGGTGAGGGCGATCGTGTTGTTATTTTTGGCCGGCTTTCCGGCTGCTTAATCCGGAATCCGTCCGGGCATCCGTCCGACCGCGTGCTGCGCGTGGGTTTGTCAGCATGTCAACATGACGATTTTTGTTTCTTTTTTCTGTTTACTAAGACGCTTCTCTCTCGCCGGTGTTCGTAAACAATCGATGGCCTGCGCTTAAGGTAGAGGAGAAGAGCGATGCGTTTCGAAAATTTGGAAAAGAAATGCTGATAATGACACCCCCCTCAAGCGAATCGACGATCGCGGCTACGTTCCACTAAATAAACAAAAAAAAAAGCATCAAAGCAAGCCGGCAGATTTGACCAACTATAGCTTTCATTTTTCAAAGCTCCTTCGATCGGCTCTCGTATCGGTAAAGCAATTATGCTCTCTAGTGTGTACTATTTTATTGCCATCACCCTTGTGGTGGCTCGCTCGTTCGATCGAAAGTTATTACTTGCCCAAAAATTAATAACACCACCGAACGAGGAAAGCCCTGTGTACAGTGAGAGTCTAAACTATAGATGCGATATAAACACTTACGTCCCAATTTCTTCAGCGTCTTCGTAACTATCTCGCTTCGTAATCTAATATTTCTATAATCCTAACCTCACATGATGAATTTAACGTCATTTTGGTAATGTCTAACCACCGTAAGGTCTAGACAAATAATACAAATTAGTAAAACGTTTGTTGCTCCACCATGATGAGTCTCAAAAAAATGGTACACTCTTATTGTTTTCACCGGCACTGTTCATTATTATCGATCTACCGCATCTTCCGACGTGTGTTGCTGCAGCAGAGTGACTCAACTCAATTACGGTCCGACGCCAATGATGGTTCCGACGCGTTATTAATAATGATTGATGTGCATTGAGCGCACCTCGTGAAGAAAAAAAAACCACACACACACAATTTCGTTAAATAAAGCATACCCGAAAAGAGACAGCACATGAGCAGCACCGATTGACATGTTAATCGTAAGCTCCTATGCAGTTCCAAAACGTCGAAACTCCAACGACTTGGGTAGATTACTGGACAGGGTCATCGATTTGACATGCTGAATGACGGGGCAGATGAGGTGCCAAAAAGGGTTATGGTAGAGACAACATTCATTGCAAGGTTTTCTTCCTCTCCCGAGGGGACTTTTGCAGCAGTCGGTGGTACCGTGAAAGGCAAGATATTACCGTCTCAAATTTCAGTGACATCCACTCGAGTTCTCACCTTCCTTTTAAGGGGAACCCGTATGAAAGGGAGAACACCGGCCGAACGGAAGCAAAGATTGCACTTTCAAGGCTGTTCTGCAAGAAGGCTCCCTGAAGTCATATCCTCCCGCAGGGGGTTTCAGTCGGGTTTTATGACTGGCACCAGCACGCTAGCACGCTTTTATGTATCCAATCGGCTGGCATGAAAAACTGATATATTCCTTAATGAGTAGCTGCGGAAAAGACGCATAAATTGCTTCTAGCGTTGGGCTCAAATGAGCTTCAGAAAATGAGTCATTTTGGTTTTGTTTAAAAATGCTCCACCACACATGCGCATCTAGAAATCAACAACTCGCCATCTAACACAGATTGATTGGCGCTTGCCGGAAGCCTTTGGGATTGAAGAATTAATTTTAATGTATGCTATCGTAAAACATTATCTCCACAAACGTCAGGCCATTTGGCGGTCAGGAGCACGCAGGTTCATCGATCCGGTTTGGGACGCTCACCACGAAAAAACACACACACACACACACAAACGCATAGGAACGCCCTAAACTGAGGCTCCAAAATGAGGGCCTCAAATCAAGTAACGGATTCTTTCCAGGGCTGAATATAGAGAAAGATCGTTAGACAAAACGTGTGTGTGTGTGTGTGGCTGTGTAAGAGAGAGTGAGAGCGAGTGAGAGAAAGAGAGCGACCTTTCTGGAATCCGGTGATGCCTGTTTGGCCCATACTTTGCCTTGCATAACACCCAGACTGTCGTCAGGGCATCACGTTAAGAACCCTTTGTAGATAAGAAAATAGAAAGTGACCGAAAACCGGGTCCGTCCGACCGTCCGTCCGTCCGTCCGTCGGCCGCTTCTCGCTTGCGCACCCACACAAGTCGTTCGTTCGATTCCCCAGCCCCAGCCCCAGCCCACGTGCGTGGAAAGTCGCATTGCAACGAAAAGCAAAAGTGTAGCATTTTCTCTAACCGAACCATCTTCATCATCACCGTCGTCGGCGGCGTTGTAGTTGTCCGAACCGCATTTCATTCACGACCAGGGCGAATATAACAAAACGGGACCCGTGTTGGACCGGTTTTTTTCTCACGCCTCGTTCTCCCAGCCCCGAGAACGGAGCACTGACGAGCTGCATTTTTGGCCCGCTCTGTGTTTGGGTTTCGGGTTTGGTGGGGTTGGGTTGATCGGCCAGCCTAACAGAACACAACATTTGGCTTAACAACACATGGTCAAACGAGATTTAATGGAACCATAAACATTTGCACGCGGAAGACGCAAACGCAAACAGCTCGCAATCGGAGGTGACGTGTGACGGAATCAACAAGCCGGATCGGATCGGCTTTCCGGCGGCAGGGATTCGTTACAACCTTGGCGCTTTTGGTCGTTTGCTTCCCGGTTTGCACCCGTTCTTGTAGGATACGGTGTAGAAGTCAGTGGGTAACCAAAAAATAGGAGGGTGTCGCTGCTAAACTGGAACGAACGCAACGTGTTGTCAAGCGGCATTCTAGCCTACTCCTTAACAAGGTCAACGGAAAAGGAATATCTAAAAATAATACAAAAAAAAACATGCCGCGATTAGCATACCACCACCACTCATCGTTCTGGTGGAAAAATTAAAGGAAAAAAAAATGATTACCACAAAAAAATACTTCAAATACCTAAAAAAAAACGCTAGATGGAAGCATATCCGTTTGTAGAATACACAATTTGCTTAGGTACCTTAACAAACTTTTGTTGGACAAATTATTAAAATGACACCCAAATATCCCAAATTAATCAACACTTCAATGAAGTGTCCTTCGGGTGACCCTTTGCGGACTTTGTGCGTCGGAAAACCATCTGCGTCGAATTGATGTTTTTGAATAACAATGCACCGAAAATCGATCTCAATTTTTCATGAGTCAATTTCACCGCGTTGATTGGTTTTTCCCAATGACAACGTTCAGCGCGGTGAATACATCATCATTAGACGAATGAACGAATGAACTGCAGGCACAAAAAAAAAACACATACAGATCGGCGCTATGGTGTGCGTATGGTATGATTTATGGGATAGGATAACGACATCAAACGATCTTATACGATTGGATTATGCAAATTGGATCCCATTATTCACGGTGTTGATTGTCAGGGCTATGCAGCAATTGATTGGACGATGGCGTCCATGCGGTTGGCTAAATGTCCTTGAAGGACACGATTCGGTGGTACGAAATTACAGCCCCATTATCGGCGTCGATCGTGAGCTAGATTCGTTACAGATACAAACAGTTCGACACGGGATCTCGGCCATAACTAATGAGGCTTGTTTTGTTCGAGCATACACTGAACGAACGAATCGAAGTAACAAACAATGTTTCCCCCTTTGCTCTCCCCCTCGGTCTCTCCTCCAGTGCTGGATGCGTCCGGAAGCCAAGAGCCGGGCTTCATGTGGGGTCACAACCACTGGATCGGGTCGGAAAAGGGTTGCGAATCGACACGGGCACCGCTCTCGATCACACTGTCCGATCGGTATCGGCGGAACATGAAGCGCAACCTGGTCACCGCCCTGGCACCGTTCGAGCTCGACTACCGGATTGTGTTCGCCAAGCATCAGTCCGCGTGGCAGGTCGATGTCAAGTTCCAGAGTGAGGTAAGTCACGATTGAAGAGAAAACAAAAACAATGGATAACCATGTCTGTATTTCTCGAACATGGCCCTTTCTTCGGCAGAACATTCTCCACATCGGCGTGTGCATTCCGCGATCGTGCTCCAATGCCGAATTGCACAACCTCACCGAGCGTTACTTCGATGAGAACCTCGTCCTGGCGCAAGACATCTACGAGTTCAAACCGAACGTGCTGCACGTGAAGAACACCACGCTCGATCGTGCCTTCTGGTTGAAGCCGAGCGTTTTCATCATCGGGTAAGTACAGGGCCCATGCCGCGGCGGACCAAAGCAAAGTGAGTGAGTTCATGGTGGACTCGAGCACCACGAGGGTGTCTTAAATGCGAGCCCAAGACCTACCGTACGAAGAGCCAGGTCGCCAGGCGCTCTAGAAACGAGTCATTCACCCCACCGATCTTACGAAAGGAGGCTCCCCGATGGACATGGATCGCCTCTTCCTGCACCCGTCACCCCGTGTGGCATTAAAGTGAGGTTATAAAATTAATGGGTTTTCCTCTCTTCAACCTATCCCATGCATCATTCCCCATCTCGGCAACAGACTCTCGGTGGCCTTCACGCTGCTGATGGTCTACCTGGCGTACAGCAGAGAGCAGCGGGCGATCGAGGAGAGGAACAACAATGTCACATCCGGTGGAGCAGCTGCAGCAACCAGCAGCAGCCCCGGAAGTGACAGTGATGGCACCGACGAAAGCACCTTCATCGATCGCGTGATCGATAGCTTCAACTTGCGCAAGAATCTCAACACGATCTTCCGAACGGACACTGGTCCCCAGTCGCTGCCGGTGATCTGCGGCATGAAGTAAGTTTGATTCAACGGTTCAACCACCCATGATCGCTCAAATGTATCGCCCTCGTCCTGCAAACAGATCGATCTGCTGCTTCCTGATCCTGTGCTTCCACATGCAGTGGTACACGTTCTACACCGTCCACAACCCGTCGGTGATGCTGCACTACGCGGAACAGATACGGTTCCAGCTGGTCAGCAACGCGCCCCTGCTGGTGGACGTGTTCTTCGCCATCAGCGGCTTTCTGCTCAGCTACAACTTCATCCGCAACCGGTCCAAAGTGCAGGAGGTCAAGGCGAATACGCTGTGGGAAAATGGCAAGCTGTACGGCAAGATGTTGCTGCATCGCTACCTCCGGTAAGCAACCTCGCCCCTCCCAGTCATCCACACCGATCCACCGTTTTCACTTCCCTCACTTCACGCGCTCGCTCGCGTGCGGCCTTTCCCGTGCAGCCTTTCGCCGATGTATCTGTTCGTGACGGTGCTCGGCGAGCTAACGCACAGCTACATCGTGGAGACGTCCAAGTTTTGGGTGCACGAGCGCTCCGATCTCGGCTGCCAGCGGTACTGGTGGCGCAATCTCTTCTACATCCAGAACCTCTACCCGGTGGACGACTTCTGTCTCAGCTGGACGTGGTCGCTGGCGTGCGAGATGCAGTACTACATGCTCTTCACCGTGCTACTGTTCGTCTACTCCAAGTGAGTGCTTGACTTGGTCACACCCGGCGGCGGAACGCCATCAACCAAGCCACCATGGTCACTCTAATCGGTTCTTCCACCACCGTACAGGAGCTCCAAGTTCGGCAAGAAGCTGTTCGGTGCGTTCGCCATTGGCACGCTGCTGCTCAACATTGCCCTCACGCTCAACCATCGCTTCATTCCGTCGTACGACGTGCTGTACAACACGGGTGACGCCCTCTACACTGCGCCCTGGTCTCGAGTGTCTCCGTACGTGGTCGGGGTCTACTTCGGATGGCTGATGGCGTCCAGCCGCGACAAGTTCACTATCACGCAGGTACGTCATCACTGGTCCCCATCCCGAATCCTCCCTCTATACTCTCAGCATATCTCCCTCTCTTCATCAGAATCAGTTCCGCTGGTACTGGCTGCTGGCTTGCTTCTGCGTAATCTTCAGTATGCACTCCACGATCAAGCGCAACTTCCCGTTTCCGATTGCGTCCACCGTCATGGTGGCGGTCCGGTGGCTGATCTCGTGGGCCGCCTGCTGGGTGATCCTTGCCACCGGCTGTGGCTACTCAAGTGCGTATTGGCTCCGAGGGGCCGGGACAATTGCTTTGCTCTAACCCACCACCCAACCCATCTATTTGCAGACATCGTAACGCGGATACTATCGTCGAAACTTTTCGTACACATCAACAAACTGACGTACGGCATCTATCTGCTCAATCCGCTGATCATCATCGTTACGTTCGGCGTGTCGGACTCCAGCGCCCATGCGGATCCGATTCCGGCGGTAAGTTGGCAGCAAACGAAAAGTGCTGTTTCGTACGTTTTTCACACCGTGAACACCTCTTCCAATCCACTCAGATCGTGATGGCGTTCGGTGTGACGCTGCTCTCCTACATGGCGGCAATCGTGTTTTCCGCCTGCTTCGAGATCCCTTACTGCAGGATATCGAGCGAAATATTGAAACTCAACCGCAAGGTCACAAAAAGTGCTCCCGAGCGACCCCAAACTCCCACCACCATCACCACCACCAGCACCGAGCCCTGCTCCAGTGAAGACAAGATCAAGTGATCCACCAAGTGGTCCAAATCCACCCGGTTGGTTGGATGGTTGCGTTTACACGTGGACGTGGACGTGGACGTGGGTGTGAAGTGCACAGAACGCACTGAGCCCCCTACCCAACTTCCTCCCCCTAGCCGTATTAGCTCCGTAAGACAGTGCAGCATGTGATATCTCTTCCTTACGTCGGCGGTGATTTTTATACCGATATATAGAACGAGTAGGAAACACAGAGAGGGAAAAGGGAACCAGGAACCAGGAATATTTGCCAGTCTCCAGGGGAGTGCGCAGGTACGGACGATCACGCCTATATACGCTATACGCGAGTAACTATTTATTAATTTAGCCGGTAAGGGATGCAGAATTTGCAACAATAAAAAAACAACAAAAAAAAACGAAACAACACAAAACAAATGCGATGCAAACGAGCCCAGTACAGAGATGGTCCACCCCAGCTGCCGCATCACATGATGACATTAACGTGCAGAAGCGGATCGATTAAGGTGCGTGCGATAAATAAGTAAAACGACCCCACTGAATCAAGGTCGTGTCCACCTGGGAGGCTGCGTCTGTGTGCGATGATGTTGCCCTGTAGCAACACACACAAACACACACACACACCCGTGAACTCGTAATCTCTCGCGCCGCTTGTATAATGTGGTTGCGGTTTGCGGGTTTGGCCACAGACCCACACTAGCGAGACAATAAGGAGAGAAAAAGGTAAAGGAGAAAGCGAGAGTGTGTGGAGATGTAATCGCGATGCGATGCGGTCGTCGTTGTTATCTTCTTGGCGGGTTTTGCGTTTGCCAAGCGCTGGTGGAACGAATGGCGTGCCGCAGCGTGGCGTCACGTTGGCTGGACGGGGTTTCGGACACACCGACCCGACCGACTGATCCACTGCCATCGCACCGATCCTGACCGATCGCCGAGAGGGCTTTTGCTCCTTTTCGGTTCGGGTGGGTCAAGCACTCGGGGCCGGAGAGGAGTCGTAGGACCCCGGGAGGTTCAGGTCTAACTGGTTTTCCCCGCCCCTATTCCCCGCCCTGGCTGCTGGTCAGTTTGGGGAAGTTTTTTTTTTTTTCTCCGGGTATGGTTTGCTGCAGGGTAGTATCTCTCAATGAACCGCCGTGGCGCTGCTTTGTTTGCTCCTCTTTCCGACGACTCTCGTCACCTTTTCCCTAGCTGCCCACAAGCAGCAGCAGCAGCAGCAGCAAAAACCCAAATATCGCCGCGACTACGTGAACCGTGACATGGCTCGCCATCGCCAAAATGTGTGCCAAAAATTGGGTAACCGGTCTCTCCACCACGGCGTGAGTGAAGCAGACGTCTTATTTGCCCCCGAAGCGGCGCCACTCGAAAAGGAACACGACTCGGAATGGCTCCGAACGGCGTTTGTCGCAATGGTTTGGGCCGCTATTATTGCCGCACTTTTCGGGCTCAAACGGCAGCCTCATTAGAACGTCGCAAATGGCAAATGGCGAATATCCCAACAAAACCCAATTGCTGCAACTGCAGCAAACGACTTCAGCCGAACGCTCGGCACTCGGCGGTTCACTTGAATGGCGAAGCTGAAGCTGCTGCTTTGTAGAGACAACATTGTGTTATAACAAAACCTCCCCATGCTCCCCATCATCCCTCCGGCGAGTTTTGAGGATTATGTAGTGTGGCATGTGTTTGATCTGAGCAATCCAAAGAAGATGCTAAAGTACACAAACACCTCGTACGTTGCTTTCTATTTGAGCATTGCGTTAGCATCGTCGTAAAACGGAAGATCTCAGTGTAACATACCGTTCCGGTTCGATCGAATCGTGCTCCTTGTTTTCGTTGCCACCGTTGCATCTCTCGGTATCGGGGTCGTCAGCGGACACTGGTCGCGATTGCATAAGGGTTAACCATCGACTATTATTTCTCCCTTTCGGCATGCAACATCTCGGCAACTTCGTGAAGAGGCCGCTTAGACAGCGTGTCGTACAGGCAGCGCGGTGGTAAAGGGTCGTGTTTTGTGATTTTGTCTCATCTTCACGCAAACGGCTCGCGACGGCACAGTGAGCAATGATCTGGAAACAAAAACAAAACAGAAAACATGAAATTTTCTGCCCTTTTGTGAAAAGCGTTATTTACAATATTCTTATATAAAAACTGTAGAAAGCTTCTAAAACAGCTTTTGATAAAAATTGATTTAAAAAAGACGACGTGCTATGAACTGTTGCTAATTGGGAGATCGAACTATCAATGAATGATAGAAAAAAATGGCCGAAAAATCGTATAAAACCATTTTCGTAGCATAAAACTCCAAACATTGCTAGCAGCCTGCTTATGGATGCAATGGAAAAAAAATGTCCAAATGAAACATTTGCCCACTGTGCCACGAACGTAAAGGCGGGAGGAGCGTAAAATGCGCTCGTTTCATCATGCTACTGCGGCTGTTAAGGGCTGCGTTCGAGGGCCTCATTAAAGACGCACACGGACACACCGTTCGTCAAAAACCCCACGAAACATTCGCAAAAGAAACACTTTTCACATCACACACCCGAGCGGCTTCCCGATAAAGCCGACACGGAACGCACCGGGGTCGTGGTGTAACTAGAATTGGGTAACTCGAACTAAACCAAAAAAACTGATAAAAAAAAAACCATACAACAACCAACCAAACGAAACCGTCAACGACCGGTGTGGGGTCAGCGTGCCCGGGTGCGAACAGAGACAAACTTTTTAGCAACCATTTCGTAACGACTAAAGGTGCTGTCTAAAGGTGGATCGGGAGCAACGGTCTGTCTGCAGGTGTTAATTTGGCGTTCACCTAAAAACCCACGGTTTGTCCCAGCCCATGGGGAAACCAAAGAAAAGTGGTCTAATTTTCTAGCTCGCCGGGTGAGAGAAAATCTGGCGATGTGGTGCGTTCTGTTGTCACGCAATATCGAAAGACTAGAGGGTTAGCAAGAACTGTATTGAGGTAGATGATAAATGGGCGATCACTTGCGTTTCATTACCCACCGTCAGACGATGATAAACGAACAACTAGCATCAAGGAAGGAGAGAAAATTGCACTTTCGTCGTGGCATTGAACGCTGAGAAGGGCATCCGTGTTATCGTGGACTTTCGCCTTCACATATCGTGGCACAATTCAAGGCCGACTAAAAGGGGCAGCGGAGATAGACGACCATCCCGGTCCGGCAACTGCAGGGCATTGTTAATGATAGCCGTAGCAAGTCTACCCCGGAAGCCGCTTGAAAGGGCCCTCTTCCAAGGTTACTGCTACACATCACATGTGGGGTACTAAGGCACCGGGTTGCAGGAAGATCAATGCGATCCCATTAAAGAAAGGTGAGTTTTTGTTTCCGCTTTCTGCGGGTTTTTTTCCCACAGGTATTTCCCATCAAGTCGTAGGTCGGGAAACATGGGTTCACTGGCTGAAGGATGATGGCCACTTGAGCCGTACGCGTAACCTCGAACTATTCACTCGCCGGCGTTACCTTGCCCCCGATGACACAATTCCTTCCATCCGGTCGCGTCCAGCTTCGGACAAGGGACAGGGACAGCAAACCAAACGTGTCGCACGCCGCGACGCCCCGAACTACCAAAATAATCGTAAAATCCGCCTGATCACTTCCCAACCTTCGCGTTCGATTCCTTTCACCCGCACGATCGGCCCATCGGAACAGGATGTGCGAAGAGTTGGCAAGGAGCGGACGATGGCGGGGTGTGCTAGAGCGCAATTGGCCTTGAGCGTGGAGTGGAGTCGGCGGAGACGTGACCAATATTCTGACCGTACCGACTGCAGTATCCGAAATTCCCCACCGAAAGCTCCCGCTAAGAAACGCGGGTGCAGAGTGCATGGGAGTTGGTCCAAGTCCGGTTTTCCTTCTCGCCAACTCTTTGGGTGGCTTTTTTTGGGTGAGAGATTTTTTTTCTGCTCCTGCATTTGCAATAACAAATATCAACCTTGATAATGGCTTGAAATATGAAAAGTGAAGCCAGCAAAAAGTCTAGCCTAACCATCGCGAACCGGACTGAAACCGGCTACTATTTCACGCCGGCCCTGGAACCTAATGCAACTCTTGTGACAACAAAAAGCTATTGGAGAAATGTGTCGCATTTTTGCAACCTACTCCGCAAAAGCCTTCTGTTATCTCCGGAGCAACAGCCAAGGAACGTGCGGGACAAAAAAAAACCCACTGCTTGCAAATGCAAATAGTAGAATGCGGGCTCCAACGATCTTTCAAATTCGCTTTCAAATTTGCGACGAAAAAACAAACAAAACATGAACCACCCTGTGCTGTAGATTTTCGCGCTCTCCTACCTGTAAGCTTGCCGCTTCGCGCTCTCGCTCTCACTCTCCTGCACTCTCACGCTCACCGTGCGCGTTGGTATGCGTGTAAAGCTTGGTCTGGTGTGTTTGGTCTTGGGCCGATGGCGGTGTCGTCTTGGAGGTATTCCGATCGCCCGATCTTCGGCCCGTCCCGTTGACTTTTTCCTTCACGTTCGTAACTGTACCCACACTGGATCATTGGCCCGTCTCTATTGTGATGCTGCTGGTGGAGCTCCGTGTGTAAAGCGTTGTAGTGCTGGAATGTAAGTTGTCGCCTTGCGAATTGCGGGACGTCTCGAGAGCGCTGGGGTCTTTCCTGCTGGAGACAACGTGGACGAAGTTTTGTGGGCCACAAAACTTGCAAACTTTGCACGTAGTTTGGTGCGTATGCGAGTGTGCCTGTGTGCGCGTGTGTACGTTTCCGGGTGATTGGATCACAGCCGCAACGAACGCGCACGACCCAGTTCCGAAGGGTGCTTGGTGGCTTAGTTAGTTACAGCTGATCAGACATATCGAAGTAAGGCCGAAGGTCCAACATCTTCCGAGCAGTATCCAGACGCATTAAACGATCGATGAGTTCCGCCTACGCAACGCAACCTTACCACTCCTCGAACCTGCAACCGAATCGTTAAACACAGACATTGGGTAAGTGTATGGGAAGCTTCGCCGTCGGGTTCATTAGAAATGCATTAAATTTGTGACGAACAGTGACGATGAGTGACGTTCCAGCCGTCATCGATCACCGTCGAGCAGGGGGCAACAAGTTCCAGGCCCGTGTGTATATTGTGAAAACTGACACCCCGAAAACGCATTGCTTTTCCGCGCGTATGTGTATGTATATGTGGTGAGAGGGTGCGTTTTTCTTTTGTGTGTTCGCCTTTCTTTACACGACGGAGGCACGGAGTGGGTGTAGAAACTGAATGGAGGCCCCAGTTGCCAACGAAAGCGTGATTGCTTGCCAACGGTGTGCCTGGGTGGGAGTGTTTGGTGTACACGGTTTGCGGGTGAGTGAAACGATTTCACGATAGGGTTCGCCTTTTGCTCGGAAGCACGCGCTTGTGTGTGCGTGCGTGTGATTTGAAGAGTGATACGAGAAAGGACAGCAACGCGTGATCAAGTGACGAACACTTTGCTTTCATACTAGATCCCGGACATCGAAACCGCGAAGCAGAATGAAACCAAGGCGCGTTGGAATGTCTCGCGGGTACGAGGAAATGGATGGCGCGAACGTACCCAGACCACCGGGGTCAACAGCGGCGGCCGCTCCCGGCGTAGATCCAACGGTTGGAATGACGGCAAATCCTGCATCTCCAACGGCGGCCAGCGGGACAATGTTGGCCGGTGCGGCACCCGAATTCGAACTGGCATCCGTTAGCGTCGTCCCGGATGATACGTACACCGTGACGCAAGCGGTGAACGCACTCGGTTTCGGTTGGTTCCAGGTTAAGCTGTCGCTGTGCGTGGGTCTGTGTTGGATGGCCGATTCCATGGAGATGACCATCTTAAGTGTGCTCGGTCCGGCACTGCACTGCGACTGGGGCATCACCCGGTACCAGCAAGCGCTCGTGACGACCGTCGTCTTCCTTGGCATGATGCTCAGTTCCACCTTCTGGGGTCATCTGAGCGATCGGTACGGTCGAAAGCCGGTAAGCAACCCGCACTGCACGTCCACACAGCTGCAGCCCCCAACCTGTGATCGTACATTCGCACTCGTTTCAGGCTCTGACACTGTGCGGTGTGCTTCTGTTCCTGTACGGATTGCTCAGTTCCGTCGCACCGAGCTTCGGTTGGCTGCTGTTGCTGCGCGGACTGGTCGGATTCGCCATCGGATGTGTGCCACAGTCGTAAGTAGTGGATCCCTAAAAGCAAAACAAAAGCACGGCACATTATTTGGTTATGTTTCCTTTCAGTGTCACGCTCTACGCCGAGTTTCTTCCGACAAAACAGCGTGCCAAGTGCGTCGTGTTGCTGGATGTAGGTATTTTTAGGTAGCGCCGATAGGCCACCAGTCTATACTAACCTACGAAACGCAATTTTGTTGCAGTGTTTCTGGGCACTCGGAGCCTGCTTCGAGGTGGCGCTTGCGTTGGCCGTGACACCTACGCTCGGTTGGCGATGGTTGCTGGGATTATCTGCCGCACCGTTGTTTATCTTTGCCATAATCACACCGGTAAGCTAAAGGCTGCCAGCGGTAGTAATAAACGTAAACAAAAGCTTAACGCATTGCGCTTTCCACTTGCAGTGGCTTCCGGAGTCGGCACGCTACCACGTCACCAGTGGCCAAAGTGATAAGGCGCTGAACACACTCGAACAGATCGCGAAGGACAACCGTCGGCCGATGCTACTGGGGCGTTTGGTGGTGGAAGGTCCCAGTGGTTCGCGCGGTAGCCTGAAAGCGCTGCTCGGCAGTTCGCTTCGTCGCACCACCCTGTTGCTGTGGTTTATTTGGATGTCGTGTGCCTTCTGCTACTACGGGCTGGTACTGATGTCAACCGAACTGTTCGGTGGCAAGAATAAAACCATCGTCGATGCGGCGGGCATGATGGCGGACGATGGCGTCTCGGCCGACTGTCAACCATTGGCCACGACCGACTATATGGACCTGCTGTGGACGACGTTGGCCGAGTTTCCCGGCATCTTTGCCACCATCTACGTGATCGAGAAGTTTGGGCGGAAGAAAACGATGGCTCTGCAGTTTCTATTCTACGCCGGGTGCGTGCTTATGATCACGGTTACTGAGGTGTAAGTGTACGGTGGGGAGGAGCTAGTCCGTCGTGCTTGTTGCTAAGGTGTTTTCCTTTTTCAGACGCGTGTTTTTGACCATCATTCTCTTTATGGCACGCGGTGTCATCGCCGGACTGTTCCAGGCGGCATACGTCTACACGCCGGAAGTTTATCCGACCGCCTTGCGATCCGTCGGAGTGGGAGGCTGTTCCGCGTTGGCACGGCTGGGCGCGATGGCCACACCGTACATCGCTCAGGTGCTTTTCCAATCGTCTATCTGGAGTGCAGTTACCGTGTACGGTATATTCGCGGCGTGCGCTAGTGTCGCCTGCATGCTGCTACCGTACGAAACGCGTGGCGCTGACTTAGCACACTGACCTAGCACCCTGACCTTCCCCATACTCATATGCTTATCAACAGATATACCTCCTGGCAATTGCGAGCGGTCGCCGGTCAAACCGGCCGACCGTTCTCGTACAGTGCTTTTTCACGCAGTTTTGTTCCGTTTCTTGTTTCTACGTGTGCTAAGAAGAGCGTTTCTCAGAGCGTTGTATATAACGTGTGTTCGTGGTGTCGTTTGTACCGAGTAGTTATTTATGTACCTATTTATTTATGCCGACAGGAATATAACAAGCTTAAAACACATCGTTCATAACGATTATTTGTCCTTGACTAACAGGCAGCACTTAGTTCGTGTTGTTTCACATACTTCACGAGCCGAACAATGGAAGATGGCGTTATTCCTTGTATTCGACTTGCGGCAGCAATCTGCAAGAATGGAGAACAGCATTCGAAAGATTAAAATAGTGGAAAGAACTGGCGTTGATTCTAGCGTACCGTTTGAGGCTGTATTTTAACCAACTTTTCTTGCTCCTCAAAGGAAAGGTTCAAAGATTTTCTGCAATTAAAAAAAGGACAAATATACTTATTAAACTAAATACTCAAACCAACCAACCTCCGAAGCAGCACCGATGACTTACGAAAGGTAATCGATTGCGTCCGGTATCCTTAGACTCTCGTTACGTTGCACTTCCTCGACCTCACGTGACTGATCCTCGATTGAGAGGCTATACAAAGCTTCGATTTTAAGACGCTGGCAAAGTTCCAGATCCTCCCTGATCCACCCGAGTACGGTTGGTTCGACGGCGCACACACGTTCGGTTGTGATTGCATCGTTCGAGATGGCCAACATTTCAAAGGCGCTCTTATGAATGCTCGCTTTAGCCAGAGGCAGTTGCATCGCCGAACGCCACTGATTGCTGCCCTTCTTGATGTCACGCAACACCTCCACGGCCTTCGCTAAACGGGCTCGAATTGATTGCGTTCGCTGGTAGCGTTCTTCGGACACTAGCCCCATTTCGTAGCCTTTCTCCGTGAGTCGCAAATCCGCATTGTCCGGTCGCAGGCTGAGCCGAAATTCGGCCCGACTCGTAAACATCCGGTACGGTTCGTTCGTCCCCAGTGTCGTCAGATCGTCCACAAGCACACCGAGATAAGCCTCGGTTCGGCTTACGGTAAGCGTTGGGCGGGAGAGCGCATTGGCGGCCGCATTGGCACCGGCTAAAAGACCTTGCGCTGCCGCTTCCTCATAACCTGTTGTGCCATTGATTTGACCAGCTAGAAACAGTCCTCGAACACGCTTCGTTTCTAGCGTTGGAAAGAGTTCCCGTGGGTCGACGAAATCGTACTCGACACCATACCCCGGACGTACCACCTCGGCCTGCTCCAGCCCCTGCAAACACCGAACGAGCTGGACTTGCTCATCGGCGGGCAGTGTGCAGGACAAGCCATTCGGGTAGATCAGCTCACTATCGAAACCTTCAGGTTCGAGCCATATCTGATGCTGTTTGTAGCCGAAGCGCAAAACTTTCGACTCGATCGAAGGACAGTAGCGTGGTCCGGTAAGCTCCTCGGTCACGTGACGATTGCAGTGTAAATTTCGTAGCACTATATCGTTCACTGCAGGTGTCGTTTGCGTAAGGAAGCAGTCCAGCTGCTGGTCTGCCTCAAGCCAAACGCGATCGTTGAGGAAGGAAAACGGTACGGGCGGGTCGTCACCAGGATGACGCGTGAGCTGCTCGAACCGAATCGAATCACGATGGATGCGCGGAGGTGTACCGGTTTTCAGCCGCCCCAGACGAAATCCCAGCTGTTCGATGCTTTTCGCAAGACCTACAGCCGGCTCATCTCCGATACGCCCGGCGGGACGAGTTTCTAAGCCTATATTTATTTGACCCCGCAAGAAGGTGCCCGTAGTAATGACGAGACTGTTTGCCGTCAGTTTGCGACCATCAGCTAACGTGACACCCGCCAGGCACGGTCGTCCACTTTGCTCACCAAGCACAATGTCTTCAACCGACGCTTCCATTATGGTTAGATTCGGGGTGTTTTCGAGCGTTTCTTGCACTTCCCGTTTGTACAGCTTACGGTCTATTTGTGCCCGGGGTCCCCATACGGCGGGACCTTTGCGTCGATTTAGCACCTTGTATTGGACGCCACTACGATCACAGCACCGTGCGCACACCCCATCGAGAGCGTCCACCTCGCGGATGAGATGACCTTTGCCAATGCCACCGAACGATGGATTGCAAGACATCTCACCAATGGTGGATCGCTTCTGTGTCACCAGAAGCGTCCTTGCACCCATTCGAGCTGCTGCACTACACGCTTCCGTCCCTGCATGGCCTCCACCGACTACTATCACATCAAATGACGACGCAGGACAAGAGGAAGTACATCGAAGGCTACCGATCGGATTGCTGGTTGGGGGGGAAACACAGTTAATAAAGCAATCATTAATTTATTGTGATCCTTGGCGTACCTTCGAAGAATGTGGTAAGTTAAGGCACACCAAATGCGGCCCGGACGTAACATTTTACACTCCGAAAAACACGATTGCTGAACAGAAAACGCTTTTACTGTTCACTTGCACCGGCTCGCCTTTTCCTGCTAAGGAATTGCGTGGTTTTGTTTACAAACAATGGCAACTGACAGATCGACCGAGACGTCAGTTCACGCGTAATTCATCATCCCTTCAGGGATGGACACACGTTTGCCGTTCATCGGATTCAAATAAGACGACGCGCATTCAATATGCGTTTTTATGAGAATAAAAAACAGAATGAACCTGATTGAAATGCTATTTTACCATTAGAAAAACTAATTAATTTGTTTTTCATTTGGAAGAGAGGGATTAAGGAAGATATGGAATTTTACTGGCGTCTTAAAATCAAAGTCTTGCATCGCTGGCCACGCTTGAAAAATGAGTAATCAATTGCAGTGCCCACTCGTCTCCATCACGTAAATTTTGTCAAAAACGCAGAGAAAACAGTCTTTTAAAATGTAAAATTAATCACCTATTTCTAGCTCAGCTATCAAACATCAATTCGATAGGAATAAGCTTCACCTGTCGGCTTTGAAGCTCATCACCTAAATCAATGGACCCAGTCAGCATTGTTCTCTTTCGTGAAATAGAAGCTAAAAATGCACTGCATCGCTTTGTTTCAACCTGCGTTCGTGTGCTTCGCGCACAGTTCTAACAGCAAATGCAATACGCGTGACTCCACGAATCGAATAATCCCCCACTCTTCTCATGGGAGCCCGGAGTAGGATGGAAAATTCGCGCCCCCACGCCTGGGTCGTGAAACGAAGGTGGTGTCAAAGCGAACGTTGCGATCAGCGCGCGAACACAGTGTCGGCTGCAGCCTCCCTCGTGTCGGTATGATCCGCCAAACAACCGTACACGTTGTGCTATCGAGTTTCCGTACCTGATCTCTGTTAGCCTCGACGGAAAGGCTGCAGATCAATATTTTTCGACGATACATATCCCTTTCGTAGAGCTAGTTCGTGAGAGGATTTTTGAAATAGCTACTCTTACTTTAAAATACTTTTTAAATAGGGTCCCATTGGCGAGTGTGATTGTGATATTTCCCCCACATTGCAGTATGTAGAGCAAGTTATCGACCAAGTGAAAATAGTGGTATTCTTGAGTGATAAATGAAGGTTGAAGAAGCAACAGGAAAAAAAGTGAAAATTATTTTCACAGTTCCCTCTCACAGTGATTTGTGTTATCCTTGTCTTCCGATAGCGACGATCAAGTGTTACTTTTCGGAGTTCTCGACACGTGCTAAAGGCGATCGTGCTACTGCATGACATTGGAAATTGCCAGCAGCAGTGCGTGCGTCCTCGGTGGTGAATTGACTGAATTTCTCTCACACACACCCCTATCCCTATCGCTACCGCTGCCGCCTAATGAATGACCAACCCACCAGAGCAGCAGCAGGGGCAGCAGCAGCAGCAGCAGCAGCAGCAGCAGCAAGCGATTGCAATTACTATTCGGGACACATGCACCACGTCTGAGGGCGTCACAGGCGAACGAAAAGTGAAGCTAATCGTCAATCGATCGTCCCCGGTGTCCGCGGTGACCGGTGATTCGAACACAACAGCCGTCACAACCGATCCTGTCCCGGCCCTGATCAGTACACCACCACCTCCCCCGCCATCGCTCCCAGTGTCACCACCCACCACCATGTCCATTTCGCCTGTACCACAGGGCATGGACGCTAGCCCACATCATCCGCCGCAACAACAGCAGCCACCTCACCAGCCACAACATCAGCAGCATCAGCAGCAGCAGCAGCAGCAGCAGCAGCAGCAACAACAGACTTCCCAGCCACACGCGACTCAGCATGTCTACCAATTCCAGCTACATCAGCAGCAGTACCAGCAACACCAACAGCAACAACATGACCTATTCATGATCGTCAGTATTTGCCTTGGATCGTTCATCCTCATCTTCGCGATCGTTTACTTCGTAAGGTAAGTTCGGTCAGCGCGAGAGTCCGGCCTGCGAGACGGCAAATTCGCCAATGTCGTCGACTACACTCGATCAATGGCGATCGATTGACCTTCGGTGTGGTTGTTCGCGAGCGTTAGCGCTGCGGCGCTGCGTCGATCGCTTAATTAGAATTTGACCGTATGTGCCAGCACCATTTGCAGCTGTAGACCGTGGTAGCGGGAGGACCAATTCCGCTTACAAACGATCGACCAGTCGCTTCGTTTGGAATGTTCCTTCCCCAACGAAGGGGAAGCATTTCATTACCCAATCGAATGCCGAACATAGCGCATTCCCATACCCATAATATTTTTACGCACTTATCTCCGGCGTCTAGAGCTACGCTACGAAGCGTACCCATCATGATAAAAATGATAAAAAATAACACCACCAACCCGCTGCGTATGTTCGAGATGTTCCATGACACGATGTGCCGGCACTACGTCAGCCGCAGATCCGTCTTATCTATCGCTTTCTATTGCGGCCTTGCAAAATCTTTGGGACGACGCGTAGTACGTTCCAGTGTTTCTGTTTAATCAGTTGTGCCGGGCAAGTGGTCCCTCCAAGTTTGTAGCACCTTGAAAAACGTTGAAACGGGCCTTTTTACGAAGAGCAGCCAGCGGAACGCGCCGAAATGTACGTGTGTCGGTTTTTTTGGAGCTATTTCTGAAGCCATCTGTGTACCCAACTGGAGCGTTTGTTTCGGATGTACATGGTGCTAAAATTATGCCCCTAGGATTGACAAACCTAGCATTCCCAAACACGAACCGCAGAATGCGCAGATTCCCGGACAACTGCTTTACGTCAGCGTTCGCTGCAGCACATCTAATCCAGTTCTAATTCGATTTCATGCCAAGCTAGTTCGAATTCGCTCACCACAATGGAAAACGCTATATGCTGGCTGCGTTTAATTATACACCGGACATTAGTCTGTGGAGCAGTCGTTTTGCCTCCCGGCCGTTCCAGGCCGATTGATGGCTGTGATGCTCCTACCCCACCGTTGAGCAAAAAACCCTTAATTATGGTGAATTCTATTGTTTTTTTTTCCGCCACCACGCCGTGATACGGAAAAGCTGTGTGAGTGCGAAGGTTTCCGAGCGCTTATCCGTTGCACATCTCTAGCAAATCATCATCCCATCCCCTGTGCATGTGCCAGTGAGCGGGTTGGCGGACAAATAGTGCATTTGCGTGAGCCGCTCGGATTGATCCGTCCGAGTTTTGCCCTTTTGTTGCCCGGTGCTCCCATGTACACCTGTCAATGATGCCGCGAAGGGAATCTAGCTAGGTCTCCAGTCATTGATCCCCTCTATTCTCAGATACGCCGCCGAGCGAGTAATGCAACGCACAGGTCCGGAGGAGGTCGGGGTTTTCGTGGAAAAACGATTCAGTTCATCCAACCCGTACCCAGCTCCACCATAGCAGGCTATTAGCAGTTTCTTCAAACAACGGGTCACTTTGTTTGGAAACGTATTCTATGCGCTATGCAAAAAAAAAACACTATCGTATGATGAATCGAAATTGACTTTATCGAAAAACAATTCAATATGTGGCTGATTGAAGAATCCAACTCCATCTTATCTTAACCCGCACGCACCTGTTTCGAATGGTTTTTGTTTCGGTTGATAAGTTGGCTCTTATCGCCATTGCTGGTGTGAGCAGATTGCGTATTCTTCATGTTCCATGATTTAGCATTAAAACTTGTTGCGTTAGTTTCATAAAACTACGCACACATGCTGCCGCTGCTTCCTACAAGCAGCGTAATCCATCCATCTAAAACCATTTACATATCACATCACGCCATTAGTGTGGGGCTCTCGAAACTCATAGAATAATTTCCACCAAAAAGGTATTAACCGGGTCCGCGCGATCGTGTGACCCATTTAATGGAGAAATTATTCTCTCGTTAGTGGGTATTGTCCAACTTGTTGCTATCCCGGCGTATTAAAGCTAGTTGACCGGGGCATGATGAAATTTGTTCGATCTAATCACCAAATAATGTGATCCGTCCTTCTCCTTCTCCGGGCAGGAAATTCTTTCAAGGTGGTCAATTCAAGAACAAAGATATCAGGCTGGATGCCAAGGTTGTTATCATTACGGGTGCAAACGCGGGCATCGGCAAGGAGGCGGCCATCGTAAGTGTTTGTTTTCGACAAAATCAACCATTTCACCTTGCCACCAAACCATAATCCCATATACACGCTCTCTCTCTCTCTCTCTCTCTCTCTCTCTCTCTCTCACTCTCTATCCCCTAGGAATGTGCCAAACGGGGAGCGCGAGTGTATATGGGCTGTCGTGACCCGGCCAGGATGGAGAAAGCCCGCCAGGAGATACTGGACAAATCGGGTAGCCAGAATGTGTTCGGACTCGAGCTGGACCTGGCGTCGTTCGAGTCGATCCGGAGCTTTGTCAAGACGTTCCTGAGCATGGAGCGGCGGCTGCACGTGCTCATCAACAATGCCGGCGTGATGGCCTGCCCGAAGGAGTACACGAAGGAGGGCTTCGAGATGCACTTCGGCACCAACCACCTGGGTCACTTTTTGCTCACAAACCTACTGCTGGACGTGCTGAAACGCTCGGCACCGAGCAGGATCGTGACGGTTTCTAGTCTCGGCCACAAGTGGGGCCGCATCAACAAGGATGACATCAACGCGGAGAAGGACTACCGAGAATGGGATGCGTACATGCAGAGCAAGCTCTGCAACATTCTATTTTCGCGTCATCTCGCTAAACGGCTGAGTGGTACCGGTGTCACCACGTACGCACTGCATCCGGGAGCAATCAATACGGAGCTGATGAGACATCTCAATCCGTGCCTAAGGTAGGCGCTCGATATGACGCCTCGTTACGATATGCCGAAAAAGGGATTTAATGCGACATTTCCTTCCTCCCCTTGCACAGAACAATGGCTAAGCCTGTGTTTTGGGTGTTTTTCAAGACCCCCAAATCGGGTGCCCAGACAACGCTGTACTGCGCGATGGAACCGACGATCGCCTCGCAGACCGGTCTGTACTACAGCGACTGCAAGCTGAAGGAGCCGGAACCGCACGCGAAAGACGATTCCATGGCGGAATGGCTGTGGAATCTAAGCGAACGACTAACCGGTCTGTCGCACTAACTGTGTGTGTGTTCCTGCCCCAAAATTTGTGAGCGATTTCTGAACGCCCCAACGACGACGGCGTCCATCTTGTACTCATCACCCACTTTCGTTTCCTTCCTCCCAGTCACTAGCAGCGTAGAAAACCAGTGTGTAAGCGATAATGAATGAGAGTTTTGTTTGTAAGGATACTACGTAGAAAAAATACACTGTTTATAGCAGAACCTGAACAAGTGACCTGATAATGCGCCTGCGACCTACGACGCTACACAATATCACCACCACCACCAAGCGAATGGATCATCACATTTACAGCTTGCTCCGCTGATGAGTCCCCATCGCTGTGTGGGAAGCAAAAATAGGAGAAAGCTGATTAACCTTTTCATACAAATTGTTTTCGTTCCATCGCTTCGCTAGAGTTCATAGCTTTAACCAGAACTGATAACAGGCTTCCACCACCAGTGTCAGCAACAAAACGAACGACAGATTCAAACTAATTAATTTCATCGTGTTATCAGCTGTTACAAGACGCGTCTCTAGAAGCTGGAACCAGCCAGTCAACTATCGGAAGAAAGCTTATTATCAAAAAAAAAGTGTGTCCCACGGTCGTCACGGAAACATTCTAAATCAGGTCAACAATATCTCGGAGACATCACACGTGCGTGCGGTAACATCACTGAGTCTGAGATTTTCGATGCAAACATTTTATTTCTACGAACAACAAACCAACGTTAGAGAATAGAGTGTCCTTACGTCCTAGATCTTAATTGTGGTCTTCCTCCAACAGTGCGCATTCTCAATGCAATTCGTCTTTAGCGGCCTGCGTTATTCTGTGGAATCAAAAAGGAAAAAGAGAAAAACACCAGCACATCAACATGATGCATGAAACCGTTTGCAGTTGCTTCGCCAGCTTACCGCACATGGGGATCCTTTTCGGACGTATCGGAACAGCGATTCCACTAGATTGGCGGGTGTCGACTCGCTGCACTCCTCCAGCTCACGCACCATGCAGTTTTGTAGTTTTGTAAAGTCCCTGTAGGAAGAGAGCGCAAGAAAAGGTAAGGGCAGAGTCACCCCATTTAACCCCACCAGCTCCCATCGTTCCCCTGTAGCTTACTCGCACTGCTTCGGTCCAATGACTAGCCGGGGGATGGCTGTCAAACTGGTGTCCGGCACGTAGCCCGAAAATGTCTCGTTAACGCATGCGATCAGATCGTTCTTCTGCTCGAGGAAACATTCCGGTCCCTTTTCGGCGATGAAAACTACAACGGTGGGAGTGTAAGTTAGCTGACATCGTTTTCCAAGCCGGTTTTTCCGACATGTTCTACTCACGCGCAATCTGATCACCATCTTTATGGCAAACGAAGTTGAGCAAATTCTTGAATATATCCAGACCCGACGTCTTGAACACCTTCTCCTCCGACTCCAGGCATGGATCGATGGCGTTGGCGAACGTGTTCACACACTCGATCAGTGTGGATCGTTTGCGGCAGTACTTGTTGAAGACTGTGTCCAAATCGCCCGTCGGTTTGGCGGCTTCCACCTCCTGCTGGAACTCACCGATGTCGATCAGTCCCTGTCCGCAATCGACAAACGTTTTTGCAGCTTCCTTCGCATTGTCGTACGCATCGGTCGGTGCTCCGGCGCTAGTGCACTTGTCTCGCAGCATCTTCTCCACCTCTTCCATGGACGGGAGTGAAAGATTCCCCGGAAGACGCTCACGAATCGCGTTCACATCGATTTGATTAGCCACATCACCCATCGTCGTGCCGGCTGATGTAACGATACGAGAAGCTCACATCTAGTCGTTTTGTCACGCGCCTGTGAAGATGCTTACCGACAAACGCCAGCAGAACAGCGACACAGGCCAGCTTTGCTCCAGTCATTTCTCCAACAAACCACTACTAAACGCACGCTCGAACCGAACCGACTGCAACCGATCCACAAACAAATGCGTTAATCGCAACCCGTATTGGCTTTTATACGTCGGCCGTTCGATTTCGTTGCAGGGGTCGTGATCTTCCGTGGTCGGTGGATGTCGACGACGCGCTGCTAATCGTAATAATAAACTGATATGAGCTCCGGCAGCGGGCACCAACGGACCAGCACCAGCGCACAAGCCACTCAACTAGATGATCGTGCCTCGTGCATTGGGGTAGGGAGTGTTGTACTAATCGGAGCGCGTTCTAGCGTCTGGAGGAATACGACGATGATGATGATCATCATGCCTTAGGGTAAAGTTCGTAATCGTACGAGGACCTCGGACGTACTTCCTCCTCTCGGTGGAATCGCACTCAATTGAGCGTTATTGAGCGTATGATAAAAGTACAGATGCACTCGGGGAAGCTGGTTGCCACCGGTACTACTACAGACTTTCTCTGCTGCGCAAGTAAAATAAACACAACCAGCGACGCTTCTCGTCGATCGCTTGTTCATTAAAGTAATTACACGCGCTTGTACTAGAACTGTTCAAGAGGCAATGATCATGCAATAATGTCCAATAAGTCATCTAAGCAGGCTAAATGTTGTTTTGCATCAACGCAAAATACATCGTAGTATTCATTGCGTTAAGTTTTACTATTCATTGTTGTAAGAATACTCGTGCAGTAGACGTTACAGATTAGTTCCGTGAGACCGAACATTTGTTTCGATATGGATGTACAGCAGACCAAGTAAGACTCGTTTCATATTTTATCCAACTCTAATATGGTTGCATCCTCTCAGCATCCTATCATTTGTCCCTCAAAAGAAGAAGTGCCATCGAGGTAACGAAGATATACGACGAACTGGATAGCGATGTGGAAGAAGGTGGCAACGAAGGAAAAGAATGTCTTGAGCAACAAGAAGACGTATCGAAGCTTGTCAATTTGTTTTCACACATGTCTATAACAGAACCTCAGAACGAACAAAACGACGACACTGAGAGCAATTCATCTCCGGAGCCATGTGCAAAGCGCGATGATTTATCAACAGCAACTACCGACGAAGAGAGCAGTACCAGTGATTCTAGTGATACCATTGACATGAGTAGCGATGACGAAGACAACCTACCAAATTTACCCACCGATCGCGGAGATGGCGATGCTGATGGTTGTTGTGTAAGTGAATCGATTCGAGTCACCTTTCGCACATGCTCTTATATTTCCGTGCACTATAGGGATCCGATTCGAATGGCCACATCATCAAAGTAACCATGGTACCTAAGACGCGTGAGTGCGACCCAGGAGCATACAATAGATGGTTGAAGGCAAAGAAGTAAGTTTCAGAATGTGTAGGATGCAGCACCTCTTTAATTTTAACACTTACCCTAAACAGTGAGGAAAAGCGTGAAGTTCGCCAACAGGAAATGCAGCTGAAGTTACAGAAGCAACAAGAGGAGGAAGAACGGAAAGAGATGAACAAACAGAAAATTAAACAGTGGATGGAACGCAAGAAACAAGAGTGCGTGAAACCCGTAAGTGAGCCAGACACGCCAGTCCCTTCCGAACACTTAAATTATAACCCCAACGAGAGCTTTAACAACTGGCTGACAAATGTTAAGAAACGTGAAGAAGGTAATGTTGTGTTAGAGGGAGGGGTGGGAGGCGGTTAATTTGGACAGTATTTTTGGTAAAATATGTGTAATGCATGCTTTCCACGTGTCAACGATAGATAAGAAAATGCGACAACACCTTCTGAAGCAGAAGCAGCAGACGGAACTTAATGAGAAAAAGAAAATGTCGCGAGCGGTTTACCAGGATTGGCTGCGAACGGCAAAGGATAAACCGAAACCGGTGCCACTGAACCAAGGACCGAACACACTGCGCGGAACGATCTCGAAGATATTTGTCAATCCTGAACCTTGGAAAAACAACTGCGAGTAGAAAGAGTACAAAAGAGAGAGAAAGAGAGAGAAAGAGAGAGAGAGAGAGAGAAAGAGAGAAACGGCTATTCTTGTCTAAATTTTATGTCGCTCAACTTTTAATTTGATTTGTTATTTGGAATGTTTTATTAGTAATTATTTTTAAAAACGCCGCTTTTCGTCTATATATACTCTCCTGTTCCTGTGGCTTTCCACTGTTTGATTATGAATGTTTTCTCTGCATCTAGCACTCTGGTTTGACTTTAGGAACGTACGTTCGAAGTTTTGTTCGCGCCTTACTATATCTAGCGTATCAACAGTTTGGCTACCAGCGCCATAAGCAAGGTTGACAAGATTGTATGATGCGAAGCAACCATCAGCTCACCGGCACCTCGTGCATTCTTTCGTGGACTTACCTCCTGAAAATAAGCGTTTCAATTAGTAATCACTTTGTGTATGCTTTAGACGCACGTTTGTCACTCACAGCAGTTAGATTTGCACAAGGCGTTTCCCGACGTACGAACTTGAACAGCGATTCGACCAGATTGGCCGGTGTCGATTCTTTGCAGCCTTCCAATGCCTGCACCATGCACAGCTGCAGCGAAGTCATTTCACTTAAAATACGAGACACAAAGATGTAAGATTTCTCTATATCGCTACTAAATTTTTGATTACTCGTTGAACATACTCGCATTGCTTTTTGCCCATAACCAGCTTGGGAAGGGCACCGTTCGGAGCGGGCTCCGTCTCTTCCGTCAGGTACCCGGACAGCGTCCCATTGACACAATCGAGCAGAGCATCCTTTTGATCGGAAAAACATTCCGGACCTTCCTCGGCGATGAATACTGTGGAACGCAAAGGTAAGTTACCCAATCGCTCACAGAAATTGCCCTCTGGTTCATACTACTTACACGCAATCTGGTCGCCATCCTTGTGGCAGACGAAGTTTAGCAGCCCGTGCACAATGTTCACCATCACCACCTTGCTCTCCTTCTCGTCATTTTCTAAACAAACGTCGACCTTGCCCGAGAAGGCATCGATACACTCAATCGCCGCGGAACGCCTCCGGCAGTATCTGTAATTAATATTGATTCGATTATGATGTGACCCTTTAGAAAGAGTACAGTCGCTTGAGGTTACTTGTTAAACACGGTGTCAAGATCGCCCGTCGGTTTCGCCTTCTTGATCTCCTGCTCCAGGGTGCTAAAATCGACCAAATCCTTCATGCAATCGCCAAACTTTTGTGCCGCCTGTTCTGCCTCCTCGTATGACGCATCGCTTCCGGCCACGCGCGAACATTTATCTTTGATAATTTTCTGTATATCCTCCAGCTTGGGCAGCGTCGCATTCTTCAGCTCCGGTGGCAAGAAATCAGCAAGTACCTCATCCTTCAGTTTGTTAATATCGATGCTGTTCAGATCGATCGTACCGGGCTCGATCGCGGAGTCATCTGCAGCAACGAAAGCTGCAAACGGCAAAGAAATAACAATGTAATAAAAACTCGTCATAAGTTTATTTTTTCCGTCATAAGTTCACAAACACTGCTCCGGGCAGGAGGCAAATGACCTTTGAACAGGAATCCATGATCTAGCTAATCGCTAGACGTTATGCTTCTTATCAGTTTGATTCCATACCAGTGTGTAGGGCTCGTGAGTAATGTAAAAAATTTTCAGACAATGTGATGTACGAGAGTACACTGCTACACGCGGTATTATTTCTACTTACCGCTCACCAGGAAAACCAACGCCGTGCAGAAGACACCAAATCGGGCGGATGAAACCATTTTCTTTGCGCAATGCCCACAGTGAAATGACCTGCTGGGAGCACTTTAATTCAGTTGCACCGACGCACGAACGGCTACACCACAAATGAGCGTAGGCGCATCGAATGGCACACGAAGCTTTGATTTCTTATCGCTAACGCGACCACCGCTCAACCGCCGTCGATACCTGCTTGAAACAATGGTGATAACGAATCTGTTGGGCCACCAAAAGGAGGGAGGGACATCAGTGTAGGCAAAAAACCTTTGCTCCGTTCATTCGTGAAAGGCATTCTAGTTTGTCCGACAAGATCGTTTGCAAGCCCGTACCGGTGCGCCATTGTTACCGGTTGAGTCATGGACAGTACAAATGAAATGCTAGGCTTTTTTGCATCGTTTCATCCCTCCCATTCAATTGGTTGTTCAAGGTTATATTTGTTTTACAGTGTACGCATCGAGAGTACAAAGTACAACGAAGGTATGCTCGACACTTTAATGAGCATACAAAACTACAAGAGATAACGTGGACGAAACGAAACGAACGAGCACATAACAAAACACATAAAACACGTACCACAATCGAAGTAGAGGCACTTTTAACTTGCCTGTAGTGAGCCAACAAAGTTTGTTCACAGAAAAGCACACATCAAACCATATTCTAACGTAAAAATGGTGCTAAAAATGCGAAAATAATTTTGCAAATTTAGATTACAGGTAAATACGAACTGGAACCGTTAACAAAAAACAAAGATTTTGACATGAGAGATCACTCTGTGCGGACCCGACGGACAATCGAACTGACAGTTCAAGATGGTTTTTTTTAAATGACGTTTTTCAAAATGTTAATAATTTAATTTCTTACAATATAAAATTGTAATTTACTGATTTTGTGCTAAGCTTTATTATCCTCTAATTCGATAAAGCCGGCTCAACCCGTTCTTCTTTCCTTCAAGCACGCCAGCAGATTGATTAACCCTTGGAGAACCCTTGTCTACGCAAAGTTAGTTAAGTTTAACAATTTACCATTTTGTCCCATAAAACTTCATCGAAATCACACACAATTCACGCAAAACATAAAACGGTATGTTTATTAAACGTAAAGTAAACACTCGTGCATTGATTAGTGTTCAAATAATTGGAAAACAATTGCGTGTCTCGCTCATTGCCGCAGAACGCGCGCGCTCGTTAGTTTCGCCTCCAGCTTTGGTTGCTCTCCACACGTCCACCTAAGGCAGTTTGAAGTGGTGTTCATAATTTGTTCATGTTGATTATCGTTTTTTTTTGTTCAAAACTAAAAAGAGCACAAAGTTTTCAGTTTGCACTACGATCGATTGCTGCGTTTACAGCTTGAACGCCTGGCGCATCATCAGATCGAAGTACGCATCCGAATCGATCGATGCGCTCAATCCCGCATAGTAGTTGAGGAATTCCTCTTTAGTCACGGTACCATCGACGTTTCCGTTCTCTTCAAAGTTCGCCAAATACTTTCTCAGGATAACGTCCTCGGTTTCCTCGCCGCTGATGTACAGTGGATGATTCTTTACGGAGTACACATTTCTGCGGAAGAACGACGAAGGAGAGGGGGAGAGAAAAATAAGTTTCCAAATGGCGTCGCTAAAGTGCACTACCGGATACTTACTTCAAATCCTCGATCGTGATAGACCCATCGCCAGTTTTGTCCAGCTTCGCAAATGCCTGCTGCACGATGCTTACTCTCGACTCGGACATGTTGGGACGGATGGCGACCAGAAACTCGGTCATGTTGATGGAACCGCTGCCATCGGTGTCGAATCTATGCAAAATGATATTTTACGTTAGAAAAGTAATGACACTAACGTACCGCGCGGCTCAGGTAGGACGCACTTGTTAAACATTTCCGTCGCTTCCTCGGCCGAAATGTCCAATCCGGTGTCGTGCAGACCCTTGATGAATTCCTCCAGATTCAGCTGCTTATTGCCGTCGTCGTCCATGCGGCGAAAGCAACGGCCCAGCCCGAGGATGCCGGAAGCACCGCGGGCAAGACACATGTGTCGCAGTTTTTCGATCGAATCGGTCAACGTTCCCGACGAAAGGGCACGGCGACTACGGTTGATCATTTCCGATTCTTGACGAGACATTGCGCTGACGGGGCGATGTGCCATCTGTGGAAGTAATCGTAGCAGGCCGTTGTGTAAATAATATCACCGAACAACGACACCAAGTGTCTTGATTTGAAGCCAAAGTTTACAATTATGCGCTGGCAGCGGTTAGCACGATAGACTATGTGTTAATGACCCGAAAAGCGGATAAAACTGTTTTGTGGCACACTAAATTATAGAGCATGTCGTGGGAAATCGATTGCCTTACGGTGTACTTCGTCGTCACGCATGAATTGAATATCCGATACCGGATATTGTACAATTATGCCCTAACCCTTTTACCGAGGCAGAAAACGTTCTTTTGTGCTGAGAATGATTAATACAACGTTGAAAGGTATGCCGGCATGGCGCTGACTGATACTACCGACGTGCGATATCCCTTTCCGCCTGGCTTTTTCACTTTTCACCAACCATCTCACTAACCGCCGTCGTCTTCGTCCTTTTATGTATTTGATTTTTGTTTTTTTTTTTTCAATTCAACAGCCGCACGGTGAACGAAAAAGGAAAGGAGAAAAGTGCGTATCCTAGTAGCTGGGGGAGACTAACATTGGACGCAGCGTGGGCGATGTAGTTAATTGCGATGACCTCGTTTTCCCACACCCGCCGCCCATCCCATCGGGGGCCACGGACATCGACCGAACCGCCGGCCGGAGACGAATTCGAAGGCCGGAGGAAGAATACAGCCTTGAGGTGTGGAAAAACTCCACTCCACCGCGGCCCCGACTGACTCATCGATTGCTAGCGCGCAGCTAGCTGGGACGTTCCGAATAAAAATCCTACCTTGAGCGGAATGCGATGATTGAACCGATGGATGGCCCGCATTTTGGTCGAAGGTAGTTTAAGGTACGATGGGAAATCCACGGTGGAAACGGTGGGTATTCTTCGGGGGTTTCGTTCAAAGTGGACTTATTGGATGACTAACGTGCGCCGAAGAAACGTCGGTGTCGGTCGGTTTTGAGGTAGTTAGTTAGTGGGGATTTTACACTTCTTGGCAAATGCGTACGTAGTTCGATGAACTTCGCGACGGTCTTCTAACGCAGCTATTGAGCGATTGTTGAAACCCCCTTAACCGTCGCCAGCCGTTGAGCTTAGGCCGTGCACCGTGCAGACAGATTTCATTGCAAACACGGGGGAACCGATCGAATCCCGTCCCGGGTCCTACCACTCGCACAAAGACTGCACCGGAACCGGAATTGGGGTCGCTAGCGGAAGCAAAAATCCCGTATGTGGTTGCTGCGAAGGCACAAACTGGACTGGGGTCCGCCCGGTCGGTGGCATTACTCAGCGGTTCGCAGCCGTGCGGGCACATGCTGTTGTATTCGCATGACGCCCTCTAGTAGTAGTAACAGCGGCTAGAGTGTACGGGTATTTCGTCCCTTCGGCCACGTGAGAGCATGCGAGAGTGCTTGTGCGCCATCATGTAGCCAGGACCTCTGCTTCAGGACCTCCAGCCGGTTTCGGTGAGCAACGAACGAAGGCAGCGCCCCTAGCGAAATCCTAAACGCTGAGAGAATGCCCTGAAACTGTGCGGCAAAGGTGGAGTTAAAATCGCCGGTCAACAGAGAGCCGTGTTGGGTTTGCAGTGGTCAGTGGAGCAATAGGTCAGCTTGTGATTCGTTCGACGGAGGGAGAATGGAAATGCTGGTTTGCTTCGTAACATTCGGCACCGGTGTAAAGCGATCGATACACGAACCCAAAACACAACTAGGGCTGTAAAAAGCCGTATTCCTTACGAACGATGGATGTAGTCGAGATGTTTGTTTACGTTTGTTGTTGTCTGGACGTAGCAGGCGTTGGGCGGCGGGTTAAGTTGCTAAACACAAACTCAACAAGAGAGGCAACTTCTAGCTTCTAACGCGATACGAAGCGTTGCAATGTGGGCCCGTAAGCGGTTCGGATTAAACCGTGCGTCATGTTCCAGAAATGGTAATAACCGTACAACGAACACGGGGGACGCTCCGGTTGAGTAATTCCAACAGCGTACGGCAGGGAATGTGATACAAAAGCACTAAATTAGCAATTCCTTTGCAATTTGCTGATTCGCTTCTTTCCGATCTTGTATTACTCACGCAGCGCGCTCCATGATACAATCGTGTGTACGATTCCATATTTACTCATCGAGGCGTAACCAAAAACTGAAACTAGTTAGTTAATTAATCCACTTCTCGCTCCTTTTTGCAAGAGGTTATAGTGGTTCAATTGAATGATGATTTTTGTTTCCCCTCCATCCAACACGCAGCCCGTTTCTGCGAGCTAGTCCTTTTACGGAAATTAGTTTGTTCGGTTTTTCGGGGCGAAAAAAAAACCTCAACGAACGCGACTTCATGCGGCATCCCAAAGCCCAAGGCATTCACCGTGAAAAAGGCAACACCGCGTGAAGGTCGCAGATGTAGCAAACGAAACACGCAGAACGCCAAATGAATCAGCCTCTTGTCTCACGTGCTTCAGTCACAAACGGTATTCGATCGCAATCGCTAAAATGTTAGGTTAGAAGCGAAAAATTTTCAATATGAGGATAAAAACACAATATTTACACAATGGTTTACACCGCGTTGAAAATTAACGATTGCTCGTTTTTGTCGCTGAAGATGTTTGTTTCTTCTGTGTCTTTTTAGCGTCACTCCTTGCACTAGAATCACTGGCTCACTGGCAAACAAAAACGCCGACCGGCAACGTTTTTCGGTTGAACGATCCGATCTCACTCGGACACAGATGGCGAATGAAGAAACCAGTTCCAGCGTGGACGCATACAAGCCGCCCATGAGAACCGAGAACTGCAGGCAGCAAGCGCAACAAGCACGCGGATGGTTGTGGTGGTGCTGGTGACGCTGCTGCCGTTACTTATTCCGACGTGGTCTGACCTTGCACTAAAGCTCCTCTCTACCAAGCGTGTGGGGGGTAGATAAATCTGTATCTGTAAGCGATCTTCCTGGCCGCGTTCGTGTGGTGAATCGTGGTAGGGAAAGAGATATGAGCTAATACACTCATTACACATACATCCCGGGACGTTGGTCCAGCACGGTGCCGGTATGCCGGGGATCATAATGCTCACTAATGGAGGTAACAATTTCGATACTTAAAAGCTAATTTCTCACCTAATCGATGGAATTCAACTATAGGGAAAGAGGAAGAGAGAGAGAGAAAGAGAGAGAGAAAAAAAAACAACAGAGACATGGATCAAACACAGATGGGGACAGGAAAGGACATTATGGCGAGTGCATTTCCCGCCCAACCTGACCTCTCATCCATCATTTCCTCTTGGCCGTGTAGGTGCTCCGTGCTGCACTTGCGCGTGGAGCAGCATATCGCACGTCAATTTATCATTGCGCCGTTTCGATCGATTTCCTCGCTCCGATAGGATCGGGTCGTCGTCGACAATGTAAAAATGTGGCATGCGTGACAAGCGTCTGTCCCATCATCCCCATCCCATGAGGAGGACGGTCTCCGGGGAGGGAGGAGTCCATAATTTATGGCCCTTCCAGGGCGTCCAGATGGGTGTGCGGAGGTGCACACACATGTGTTCAATGTTTTATAAATCGATTTGGAAAGCATTTCTTCTAAAGGATTGTCTACACAGATTGCACCCTTGGCCGTGAACTGTTCGGAACACCACACACATGCACACGGAAAATTAAGTCACTCGCTACACGTTGTTTACCCCTATGTTCCATTATTTATCTTTTTGTAACAGCGCACATGTCCATCGATAGACAGAGCAAACATATGGTCAATAGTTATCACATAAATAGCACAATGTTTGCCTTCGAGAGCCCAATAACGAGGCCTGACTTGGGCACTCAAATAATCCCTCGTTAATCCTGGGCTCACCTTTTGCAGAATTTTAGCTGGAAAACTGGACGAAATGTTTAAAAATCGTTACTACACTTCTGTGCACGCGGCACGATCTAACCAGTTCGAAAATATTTCGACGAATAAACACGGCCTCCTGGTTTCGTCAGCTCCAAAACGGATCCGCTGCGCTTCCGTTTTCCCTCACGGGAAACGGCCGGCCGTTCTGCCATTTATCTCTCCATTCTTCTTCCTTTTTTAGTGTGCGTGTGTATTTTTCGGGGGGAGAAAATTACACCTCCCCAAGGGCGCGGTCTAGCGGCCAAGAAGCCACCCCATCCGCGTGCTATTTATCGTGCGACAAACTGTCGTGAGAAAAGTAATGAACGCTAGTAGGCGAGCGAGCTTTTCGTGCTGCATCGAATAACGCTGTTTACCCACTCCCAAACGCGCCACCCGTTAACGAGTTAGAAGGTGGCGGCTCCATTCGAGGGTAAACGCTTATTATATGTCGTGCTTTTACGATAGTATCACTTAGTAAAGTGAAACTTTTCGGTAAGAAAATTATATTCCGAGTGTGAAAAACACACCATCCGTGGGGGATTTTGTTGGCGTCTCGTGTCTGTCTGAAAGCAATCTAACACATCCGGACGCATACGGCGGCTTCGATGTCTCACCTAAGCCAAGTTCATGCTGGTTTGCCAAAACTTCCACAACAGGGAACGGCAGCATGGAATCTTCCGCGCTCCAAGCTATGACCGATGTCGGCTCTCTAGAAACAACCGTAAAATGTACACGCATCGCTGATTTTCCTTGGCATCTGGCCAAGTCTAGATTCACTTTCAATATCGCATTTGTGCTGCGTAAATCGGCATCTGGAGTATTGGTATGCGTGTGTTTGTTCATGCTCTCATTATGCCGACAAACCATAACATAATACATACAAATGTGGTATGGTAAAATGTATGACTCCTTGTATAGAAAATATTTCGTTTCCAATTTATTGCGATTTACTGCAAAGTGCATTAGTTTCGATTAAATATTTTGGCGTTTTACCGAAATTTAAAGTGCGTGCATCAAAATGGTGTATATGCAAGCAGCTCATCGCTTGCTCCACATTCGCGGCTCCTCGGCGTCGCAAAGTCCGTTTAGGCTCTTCAACCAACGTTCATAAAATAACCACCAGTTCGTTTCTTTATCACTAGCCAGATTGCTCAGAAATTTCCAAATTTTCCGTCCAAATGTGGCCGCCGCGGCGTCGTGTTTCGGCCCAGTGTGCAGCAAAATGCACCGAAAACGCCCCAGAAAGAGATGCACAATTTCCGAATTTCTAACAAACGTCCATTTGGATCGCCGGCGAGGATAGGCAGCTCGAATCGTGCGAGCGAGATGCGAGACGTCCAAGCTCGCATGCAACATTTATTCGCGTTCCAAGCAACTCGAGCAGATATCTCGAGTAGATTCATTCGAGTAGCACATCAATCCATTTTTAGTACAAGGTTCATTTTGAGCTGTAATAAAAATGCACGGATGTTGTACAGAAATCGTTTCTATTTTGCAAACACAAAGGCCCAAGCAAATTAGCACAACAAGGCACATAAAATATGTTACCGGGGCAATGCCCTCTACATCCATGTATCCTTCTTTTACATATGTCCTTATTTGTACTAAATTTTCACCTTGCAGAAATCGCGCCGATCAGTCCATGCCCACAACAGGAGCAGTATTATGAATCGGACCCCAAAAGAGAATCACGCTTGGCTGTCGTGCTTCCGGAAAGTGCAATTGCCCTTCTGCTCCGTTGCATGTGTGCGTGGTGTGTGCGCGTATTGTTTACACATAGCCGCGGCGCACGTGCACAACAGCTGACCTGCTGATCGATAACGTGCGGCGAACGGATCGAGCGCTAACGAGAGGGAAATCTCGACAAATTGAAATGCATTTTACGAGCGCACGCACCAGTGTGGAACGCCAGGCCGTGTTCGCATCGCGATTGAGTTTGATGTATAGGAAAAACGATAATTTACAAACGTTCAATTGTGGTGCGGACAAGTGGCGTTGCTCTTCGAGGAGAAAGAGCGAAGAATAAGAAATGACAATCGATACATCAACACAGGGGACAGAGGCGCAGCTGCATAAAGAGCGCACACTCGTCGGACGCATGTAAATATGCGCCCAGTGAACGGCGATCCTCGCGACCGCACCGATTCCCGGACCGGACGACCTTCCGCTGGGGTCGAAGGATTTCCACTCCTGGCCCAGGTGCCGTTAGCCGGTTGTGCCAAAGAAAGAATAATTTCCCACCACCTTCGTCACCTCGTACGCAACACGGAACAGCTTCCAGCCTCGCTCACGAACCTCCTCCATTCGCGAATGATAATAACGCGCTAGATCGGGTTGAGTTTGAGACATCTAGACATCCCTTCCCATTCGATCGCAGACTGGCAATATTTCACTCGTAAATAGATGATCAGCACCATTTGTGGTCCTATTAATAGCGCATGAAAGCACTCTATTTACCGATTGGCTGCCCGGTTTGTTCTTGCCAGCACTTCGGTAGTATCGCTGTATCCCACCCACCGCCTCGGTTCCATGCCGTACTCTGCAAACACGGACTCTGCCACAACCAGCATCGCGCTGATAATCGTACTTATCGAGACAAATATTGTCACTCACACCGATCGGCACCGTCAGCGGGCGTAAGATTCGTGGCAAGTTTTCGTAACAGTTTGTTCGAACCTTGGCCGTGGGCCGTATACCACTGCTGCTATACTGCGCTCTACCGTGCGCTGCCTGTTGATACCTCCCAGCATAGGTGCGAAGGACTCCCGCGGATCTGATGTCATTCACCTATTGAAGCACGCGGGTGACTTCATGTGCATATAAATCGACTAATTTCCAGCAGTACGCAGACCTCCCCCGCAGGTACGTAGGCAAAAGTAAGCGTGTGGTCGTGGTCGATGCCTTGTGTCTAGTGTCTCTCCGCAACGAGCAGGTTCATCCCGCTAGGCAACACAACACGCTAAGCATCAGCAGCCGCCCTTTTCCCTGTTGCCTTTCCGTCTGGGCTGTGTGGATGTGATAATTGTAAACAAATAAATTAAACATTCATCATCGCGCTCAGGCAATCAGTATCGTGGATCGTTATCAAATCGCTCGACACAGCCTACGTAGTAGCCATTCACTGCACCATCTATCGTGAACTCTCACATATCCACAAGATGATTAACGCGATCATCTCACCGTTTTGGAGCATTGTTCTTCATCGACTTGCCGGGCGAAAGGAGGTCGCTTGTTTCTAAGCTCTTTCCACTTAGCACTGTCCAACGCCGGAACGCCTACAGTGTCGGTTAGTTCCGGACAGTGGGAGAACCTACCGGAAGAAACAAACGATACGTGTGCATCTTCGCATGCTTGGTGGCTCTCGGTGGCATCATTTCTGGGTTCGGTATAGTGGTCCGCAAAAGGGAATTCCTTCACAAACATGCCATGCGGCTAGCGCCCCTACTCGTCCCGTCCGCAACGCTTATGCTGTTATCCATCTTCTTGATGCGCCCCGGCTACAATTGCAATTGACATTCTGAATTGGTGGCCAGTTTCCATTCGAACCGTTCCGTCACGCGAATGTATTAAAAACATATTTGTTGACGATGCTGCTGGTGGTTGTGGTGGCGGTTCAAGATCATCATTTGCGATTGTATCATGACGCTAAACGATCGTTGGTTGTTGGCCGGAGCTGACTGACGGCCTTCAGATTTCGGGTGCATCTGGAGCAATAAAGGCGAGCCACGCGGCGACAGCCGTATTTTATAGCGCTAACAGCTGGTTTGGATGTTTTTTCTTCCCTCCCCGTTCTTCACGCGTCCAAAGACGACACTCTTCGTCACAAACAAATCAAGTGTTTGCTCTCTAGTTATCGAAACGATATCAACGTGTGGGTCTCCACAACCCCCCCTCCACAACCATTGGCAACAAGAGTCGATCGTTTGGCAGCGATCCATGTTTGCCTGGCGCATTTGAACATTCGGTTGGAGCGCACCACTTTTACGAGCATTTCTTTTCGTCGCACACACAATGGGCCCGTTTCGTATGGACCTGCGAATATTCGCAAATCGTTGGTTATGCTTGAGGACAAAACAAGATCGCTTCTCAACCCGTGCCTTCATCGTGACGTCACCTCCTCAGATGTTGTCAAGCCTTTTGGTGGATTGAATCGAAATCAGGGGCTGCTTTGATTGTCGCTTGTGCGATGACGTCAGAACGTTCATCGTCAATAAGTACGGACAATGTGATAGCGTGTAAAACATACGATGCATACGGGTAGCAAAATATTTGCATTGATCATTCTGAAATGTTACGAGAAGCGATCGTTTAACGTTCGTTACACTCTCCCAGAGAAGAACCCCAACTCCTGGTAGAAGGACGTTCAAGTTACGTAACGCATCCGTTCTTCTTGCTTTCTCTGGAGTACACACTAGTCTTCCACGGCTGGAATGCGGCAAGAACAAGGAACCGGTTTTACGCCTCGAGCGAACAGAATGGAGCAGAATGAAGGGTGAAGACAAAACGAACCAAAACAACCCAAGAGAAACTTTCCATTTCGCTCTGCGCCCCAAAGCCCAAGCAAGAACTGTGGCATCATGAGTTCTCCCTTCTGGATGCCTTTTTCAACACGGTTCACAGCAGGCAACGATTTAAATGCGCAAAAAATGTGGGTCGAATCTACGACGTCATTTGTGGAAAACACGATTCGTTTCGGAACCCAATCAGCGAGGGGAAAAGTGTAAACGTTTTGCAAAAGAGAAAAACAAAACAGTATTCCAAACAAAAATTTCCATCCCGCAAACAAACGTTTGTGAAGTTCCACCTACAGGGTACGCTTCGAACCGGTCAACCCATACAAAGAGCCCATAAATAGCATCTTTGCTCCATCTGGAATCGGGCTCAAAAATTAAACAATCCATAGTAAATAAGCGATAATGGCTCCCCTTCCCGACCTTATGCAATGCATATTCATTCCGCAGGAACGCTAGGAGCCAATATTTCCTAACCGAAACGCATACACGTGGTGGTATGAGACGGAAGGGAAGGATAGTTTACGTAAAGTAAGTGCTGAACATTTACCTGCTTGCAGAATGATGCACCCAGAGCGGCAGAGCGTTCCATTCCCGGGGATCCGGCGCGCTATCACTAACAAATCAAGCGTCGTTATCAGTCAAGTACCTTAGAAATGGGCAACGGTTGTCACGTGTGCATCTAAATTCATCTGTTTGAAAATATCGGTCGGTCGAGTTTGTTCGTGCCACTACTCGCTCAGAAGCTACAAGTGTGCAGTGTAAAATGTTGTTGCTTCAAGTACCTGTGTTGACTCCTTCAAACCATGCAAACTAATTATGCACTTACAATGAAACGGTTTAGGTGTTATCTATTGTGCTACTGTTGTGTTCGGTTATATCTAATCAGTCTTGCCAGCAATTTATTGAGTTTATTGGACAGTCCCATTTCGCTCGGCTAGTTTCATCTCGATTTGCCGGCATTATTTCGCGATTCGAAACCCGCGATCGGTAAGTGTGTGGGTTTTTTTGTGTGATGGATGCACCAACACCGTTTTAACCAGCAGCCATACTAGCGCACATTACTTCCGACAAGGCGCACTATGAGCTCGCCGTCGGTAATCTGAACCGAATTAAATGTCGTTGGTTGGTTGAGATTGTGAAAAAAATCTATCGTTTCATTTGGGCGACTAGAAAAGTGTGAGCTGAAAAGTTTAGTACAAGTTTTAGTACAAACACTCAGTGGTATTTTATCATGTGTTTTTCATGCCCATATTGAAATAAAAATCTATCGTTTCATTTGGGCGACTAGAAAAGTGTTAGCTGAAATTTTTAGTACAAGTTTTAGTACAAACACTCGGTGTAATTTTTTCATGTGTTTTCCATGCCCATAAATAGCATTCTATTTTGCCAAAGCCAATAACTCAAATTTAAAACCCCCAAAGCGCCCATAGTGCCCACCAAAGCGCCAAGATGGGTTCACACGCGTACGTGCCGCGCTCATGCATGGGGACTGTGTCTGCACACACATGGGACCGACCGGCTTTTGCGGGCCACCGTCGTCACCACGCGTCATTCGGCGGACGGCAGACGAGCATTTAAGCGGCACGTCCCAGCGTCGCTACTATTTAGATCGAACACGGGCGCAGCGTGGTGCGGTAAGGCTTCGCCAGAACTCTGTCCCATTGCGAACCACACTTCAACGAGAACGAAAAGCCCTTCACGGTGTGGACGATCGATCGATCGCAAGTAAGAAGATCGGAGTGCTGCTGCTGCTGCTGCTACTAAACCGGATTGCGGACTTTCTTTCGTGATCCGCATGTGGTGATTCAGCTGGGGAAGTGAGATAAACTGCTGTGCTTCCTTATCGGAAATTGTGCATACTTTACTTCCAGTTACAAGGGTGAGTGATTGCTGGCGGTGGTGGCGGTGGCGGTGGTGTTTTCGGTCAAACTCATAGTTTGTATTCTGTCGGTTAGTTTGTTTTTTTTTCGCAAACCCCTACATAAGGAGAGAGGAAAACAGACGACCTCTCATACATCCAGCGTGTAGTTAACGCGCTCCGGTGAGGGAACGTTGCTTTTATCAGTTGTAACTTGCCGTCTTTGCTCAGATTGGCAGATGTTGTGACCAGTGTGTGTATATGTGTAACTCGCTCGGATATAGTTTGCGTACGATTTTTTTTCCCCCGAAACCAATCGTCAGAGATTTGAGATGATAAAAAAACCAGTGCGCAGTTGGCAGTAAGTAGTAGCAACCCAGGTTTGTTCCAAGTCGAAAGCTCGATCGTGTGTTCCGACGAAAGAAAAAAAAAACGACGAAAGTGTGCGGTCTTCTAGCGGTCGTAAACAGCGCAGGCAAAACAAAGGACACACCATGCGGCCAAGGCCTGCTATGGTTCGCGATTAACGACATCGCTTGTTTGTCAATTGCCTCCGTACCTCCCGTACCACCCCAGGCACCCAGGCACCTCTGGCACCTCTGGCACTTCCTTAAGGATGGGTCCGCGAACGTGACATCATTCATTTCCTGTTTCAGTTTTCCGATCCTCGGCTAGTGTGCTGCTCCCGCCGCAGAACTAAACGATTTATATGCATTCTCTCGTTGCAGTGTGCTTGTGGTGGTGGCGTAAACAGCGACAACAACAGGAAAACCCCATGCACCAGCTCTGGTAGCTAACATTGTGGCGACTAAAATGAACACAGTGATCGTGTTCGGTGGTATGCAACCGATCATAGGCGAATACTTTAAGCTGATTCCGTTCTAGCCCGCAAAACAAACTCTAAAAGTATCGCGTTGTGCGTTGCATTGGTCGAGCAGAAGAAAAGTACATACCTAGAAACCTTAAAAATCTCTTCCACCATCACCGATGCGTTCGATGGCTGTGATAAGTAGTTAACAAAACCCCCCGAGAAACTCGTCTCATTCCACGCGGGTTCGGACGAAGGAGACACAAAGCCAGAAGACTTTGTACGAGTGCTGTGAGCTAGGTGTAAGAAAGCGAATCAGTGGCGAGATAGTTCACGTACTACGATAGTACGTACTGCTGCTGGCCATCGTATCGAGCGTCGTGATATTAACTTATTCGTATTCAAAAATGACGGGGTAAGTCTGACTGGTTTTGAGTGGTAGTTGTAGCGGAGCGGCGTGCCATCGTGCAGACGTCCAGCAACCGATCGATCGATCGATGACTAATGTGATTTTCTTCCTCCCAACAGGAAGGACTCCGTGGTGCTGGTGGACAAAGACACGATGCCGAAGATAGTCGAGGCGGGCGAGAAGGGTGCAGCAACGGTGACGCTGGCCACGGTCGAGACGGGCCAGCCGCCGGCGAATAAGGCGGCCGAGCGCGGGAAAGCGATGCGGCAGGTGGTGGCGGCATTCATTGCCAACATCGGTACGATCAACACCGGGCTCATCTTCGGGTTTTCGGCCGTGGTCATCCCGCAGCTGCAGGCCCCGGACTCGCTGATTCCGGTCGACGAAAGCCAATCGTCCTGGGTCGGTACGTATCCCATATTCCATCCGGAAGTAGAAACAGCACAACGGGTCGTGACACGGCGCAAGGACATCGGAAGTCAGTCACACACGCCACGGGTTAAACGTGGATCGTTAGGCTCTGTCGTGGCGGTGTTGTGTACACAAGCAGGCGGCAACTAAATTTAGCCGCAAACGTAGAACGAGCAGCGGTCGTGACGTGGCGTGCATTGGCGGCTGCTCTACACCATCAGCTGATCATCGGTTTCGGAGCGGTTGAGGAACCGGTATCGTTCAACCCAGCTGTTGCGAGCGGCACAGCAACAGATCTTTAACCTTTGCATGCTGTTGTTGATGTGATGTGTTTCCCTTTCTCCGTGGTCGAGCGCGAGAAACGAGAAAAGAAAAAAAAAACAAAAACCCACCCCCAAACAGCGGGCATGGTTCTTCTCTCACTCGACTCATCAAGCCGTTTTGACCCATATAACCGAATGGCAAAGCTCACCGAGATGATAACCGGTCGGATCTAGTTCCGGGGTGCTTCTCAGTTCTCGGTGTCCACATGCACATCCACTAACCGGTTGTTCGATTGGCAACACGCGACAACGTAGTCCACACACGGGCGAAGCGTCGCGTTTCGGTTTATTAAATTATTTTTAGCAACCATGCAGAACCATTGCCGTTCGATTCAACTGCATCGTTGTTTACCGGGACCTGTGCCGTGTGTTGAGCAGGAGCGGACAAAACTACACGTGTTGCTTAGTCACAGACACACTGCATGACTCTCTGCATGCTCATCGGCACAATCGAACGGAAACTTTTCTTCCGACAATGCCACTTTTACAATCGTCTTCAATGTTGTTCTGCCGGTATACGCCTATCTTGCCTTGCATTGAAGAGCATTTTATTGGCGCTATCGATGCGATATCGAGCGGGGCGGTTCAGCACACAGCTGATTGATAAAGTCGAGGCAACACAGGGGGAAGGGAGTATTAGGAAGAAATAATTGTTGTTGAGACAATCAACACACCGCCACACTCCAGCCCGATGATGATGACGATGATGGTCATTTATCTGCGCTCGGCGCACTCTCCACACCCTGACCCAGTTTCCCAGTGTCTCTTCGGTCGGGTTCGGACGGATCGCCACTTCACGGGGGGTGATCCATCCATCCCATCCATCGCAAGGCATCGTGTCATCGCAGTCGAAGAGAAACATCGAGAGTCGCAGCCGTTCTATTGATTTTGCCTTGCGCTACCGCGCGCACTCCACCCAAGGACACATCCTTTCAACGGGTGCCCGTATTGTGTCCACCCGGTTCGAGCCGGTTCGTTCATTGGCCGCCATTGTGGCCACCTACTGTGATAACGATCCGCCAACCCGTCTCGTCCGGTTGAAGAAGATCTTGCTTAATTACTATCACGCACTTGCCGCATGTGTCTACTGTCACCACAACAAAGTTCGCAACTTGGGTGCCCGTGGTGGCGTGCCAACCGTGTGGTGGTTAGATCACACCTTTCCGGGCCGGTTTTGAAGCATCACGAAGAGACAGTTAGGTGAAGAAACCCACAACAAGCGCTGGCAAGATAAGGGCAACCAGAGTGAGCGGCAAGTCATTTATCTGTTCTCATCCAAAGTTCAATAGCGTATTCTATTTGCAAATACCCGAAGGCTAGTGACGACAACCTGTGAAGCCGGCCGGACTTGTTGACACACATTCGCACACATTCGCCGGCCCATCAAAACCCACTCGGCAACATCGTCGAAGGGTAGTTCATTATCCTGACGATAACATTTTGGGACACGTTCGGTTTTTCCTCCCCCGTCTGGGTCGTGCTTGTAAGGATTCGCCCGGCGACGGTATGCTCAGTTGAGCGTTTTGATGCGACGTTTCGGAACGCAGGGGCAAAACGATGCCAAGACGAGACGATCCATCCATCCAAGCAAGCGTTTCTGTGCGTGTATGTGTGTGCGCGTGTGTGTGTCATCACAATCCTCTCCCGAGGGCGTTGGATACCCTATTTGCCTAAAACCATCAACTGATAAGGCGGCAAGCTCGGTGAACTCGAATAACGCTCGATCTGACTGACAGGAGCGAGGCGCGAGGAAGGCAAACGCTTGTTGTTATTTAGCTTGGTGTGGTGTGGCTGCCATGTCCGCAGAAGATAGTTGGCAATACGATGAAATGTCCGATAACGCACATACCCACACGTGGTGGTTTGCGCGGGTTTTTGTTTACGAATGCGATGTGTGTGTGTGTGTGTGTGTGTATGTGCCTTGAGACGTTCCTCATGTCCAGAGGTTATGTGAAAAGAATACGATTTACATGAGGGAGAAATTGCATCACAGTAGTAGGCGTTGCATAAGGCGTAACGTGTGAGAGAAAGAATGCGCCTTTGTATCGCTGAAATATGGTCGCTAAATCGGCCTCGAACCGGATCATCTTTGCTATCAGCTATGGTTGTATGCATTTCCCCTGTTCCAGTAGCACGTGAAGTCACGCGATTGCCCTACAATAACAGTTCTGCAGTGAGCAACTTGATTGCTATTTCAATGGACGGCTGGCGATCGTTTAATGTTTATTGACTAGCGTATTTCTTCGCGATAGGGATGACCTGGCGGTGTAGAGGTTTCGATGCCGGGTCTTTTACACTTTAGGCCCGATATCAACATCCTATTTGGATCTTCTTCTCCCAGCGAGAGAGAGAGAGGGAAAGAAAGAGAAAGATTACGCTCAATGTGTGCGGCCGATCGGTCGAATAAAAAAAAAACAATAAAATTCCCAAGCACCGCTGACTCCACGTGACTGTAATCTGTAAAGTGAGGTGCCATATGCTTGCGAACTGAATCATCATGACGAACGTTTTAACCGATCTCTCTCCGCTTTTGTTTCTTCGGTTTGCTCTTCCAGCTTCGTTATCAGCGATTGGAACCCCGATAGGATGTCTACTGAGCGGGTACGTGATGGACAACTTCGGACGCAAGAAGGCACTGATAGCGACACAAATTCCGACGATCATCGGCTGGATCATCATTGCCTGCGCGTCGAACGTGGGCATGATCTACGCCGGTCGCGTGCTGACTGGATTCGGTTCCGGTATGGTCGGTGCCCCGGCTCGCGTCTACACGTCTGAGGTAACGCAGCCGCATCTCCGCGGTATGCTGTGTGCGCTTGCCTCAACCGGCATTAGCTTGGGTGTGCTGATCCAGTACACGCTCGGTGCGTTTACGACGTGGAAATTCCTGTCGGGTGTGTCGTTGATCGTGCCAATAGCTGCGCTGCTGTTGATGTTTTTCATGCCCGAAACACCGAACTATCTCGTCTCGAAGCAAAAGCCAGAGAAGGCACGCCGAAGTCTGGCGCGGTTGCGAGGTTCCAGCTATAACATCGATCGCGAAGTCGAGCAGCTGCAGTCTTTCGCGGCCAAAACGAACGCCAGTGGCAAGAAGAAGCTGAGCTTGCGCGAAACCGTTCAGGCGTTGGTGCATCCCTCCTGTCTGAAGCCTTTTGCCATCCTGACGATCTACTTCATGATGTACCAGTTTAGCGGTGTCAACACGATCACGTTCTACGCGGTAGAGATCTTCCGCGATTCGGGCACTACGATGGACAAAAACACCTGCACCATCCTGTTGGGCGTTGTGCGGTTGATCTTCACGATCGTCGGTGCGATTTTGCTACGCCGGTGCGGTCGTCGGCCGTTGACGTTCATCTCTGGGTTCGGGTGTGGCTTCACGATGGTCGGGCTCGGTGTATATCTGTACTTCAAGCACCAGTGGGATACGGCCGTTCCGCCCATCGAACCCACGGCCACCTGGTTCCCGGTGGCGTGCATCTTTATCTTCATCACTACCTGCACGGTTGGCTTCCTGATCGTGCCCTGGGTTATGATTGGCGAACTTTATCCGATGAAGGTGCGTGGACTGGTCGGTGGTTTCACCACCTGCATGGCACACAGCTTCGTGTTCATCGTGGTCAAGACGTATCCGTTTTTAACCCATATCCTTCAACGCCACGGCACTTTCATCCTGTATGGATGCTTCTCCTTCGCCGGTAAGTAGTTACGGACTGGGTAACCACGATCAGTGGTCCGAGTGTATTAATCACACCTTCCCTTTCCTTTTCGAATAGGTACGGTGTTCTTCTACCTATGCCTGCCGGAAACGAAGGGAAAGACACTGCAAGAGATCGAAGACTATTTCTCGGGCCGCACCAAAACGCTGAAGAAAGCGAAGCCCAACGGCACCGGCCAGCAGGACAACGACGGTCAACAGCTGCTGCTCGCCAACGGTACCAAGCCGGCGGTACTCACACCCGAGAAGAACAAGCTGCTTCCGTAACGGAGCGTTCCACTTTCGGGTCCACATTTGTTCCTAAGTAGAAGTGACCGAGCGCCTGGGAGCGCCTGGATTTTCCTTTCGTACTGTTTAAGATCTTTAGCGATAACTTATATTTTACGCAGCCAGACACTAAGTATTACTAGCAGGAGGGGTATTTGCGGACATATTAGAAGGGTGAAAGAGAGAATGTGTAAAATTATATGTAAACGCGAACCAAGCGATCGATTCAAACCGGGTAGCGGAGCTGGTGATCGTGGCATCAAACTATCAAAACACACAAACAAAATACGCCACAAACTAGAATCTAGAAGAGCAATCAAACTGAAGCTGAAATCCAAGCGCAACCCGGAGTGAACGTATGAAAATCTGCATAAAACTATATTTTTAATACTTACCACCGGAAGTGCCTGAACATCCAAATTGAGTTGGAGGCGACTGAAAGACGTCTGCTCGAAAAAGACAAAGACAAATACTCGGTCGTTAAAAACGAAACACCGTTACAATGCGCACATGAAGCCCGTAGTACTTAAGAATTAGCACTGTAGGAAACACCGCACTTTCTAGCTCACCAGACAAAACGGTAGCAAACGATTTCTCATATACATCAACCAATAAACGACACCAATTATTTAACGAACGCCACTGTCACTTGTTGTTAATCCGATTAAACAATACGTTCACTTTCCGCACAGCCTGCTTGATTTGAATTAGCACTTTCCGCAACGGGTGTGATGAGTGGATTGCACGGTGGGTAGGTTGTGTTGTTGTTCCAACCAATTTGCCAGGCCAACCGTGCATGACGGGCCGACTTTTTTAGTTCTGGGACAACGCTAAATACTGAAAGCAAACATTCCGTGTGAATTTAGGATGTACGTGAGACAATATGAAACAGATGGATTCCCTCTCTTGCTCATCCTTTTTTATATTTAATATTTCCTTTCGCCTCTCCATCCTCGGCACGACGCAGATCTTTGTCATGCCTTACACACATCTTCCCGTTCGGTCGACTTCTCAGAGCCCGTGTAATACTCGCCTCACGTTTGCCTGTTTGCTACGGAAATGATTCACAGTATTCAACGTTTACCTCAGCTCACCTTACTGAGGATTCTGTGGTTTCGACCATTCGACGCTTAAGATCAGATGATCGTAACCATAGCCGTTGAGTACTTCAATAGCGGTGGCTGCATCGCGGCGGGAACGGAAGTGAACGTAGGCGAAACCTTTGCACAGGCCGGTGCTCTTGTCGCGCGACAGGAACATTTTCGTGTGCGGACCAAACTTCTTCACTAGCTCCTCCAGATCGGCCTCAGTCATTGCCTCCGAAAGGTTCGAAATTCGAATCGCACTGGTATCATCACGGCCACGCATCGGGCCACCACCCAGACCGGCCTTCGCCTGACTTTCCTTAATGTGCGGTGGAACATATTTGCCTGGCTTGCTGGAACTTGTCGTTTCCGGTACCGCTGAAGTGTGTGTGTGAGAGTGGAATAAAATAGGAAGTGTGGAAAAAAGTACGTAAGATAGTGGCTCACAGCAGTGGCACAGGAAAATGAGTCCGTATACTTACGCGCTGGCACTGGTTTAGCCGTCAGTGAAGAAGATTTGTAAGGGCAGTGGAATGACCAATGCTCGCCCTCGCACGTACGACACTTGACGATGTTCTTCATCGAGTCCAGTGCATCGGTCTTCTGTTCCTCCTCCTTGTTGGTGACAAACTGCATGAACACTTCTTCCGATACCATCGTCGTTTGTGGATTTGGACCGGGACGGTCGCCTGCCGAATCACCGAACTTGGCCAGATTCTTCCTTCTGGCGACCACCTTCGGCACCACAATCCGGCTGATCTTGTACGTGCGTACCACCTTCACCTTTTTGTCATCCTTGTTGTACTTGTATTCGGTCACTATCTTTTGTCCATTCTCGACCACCTCCGACGGTGGTGGAAGAGATCCCGAGTCCGAGTCGACATCATCGGCCCACGAAGATTTGATGTCGTCCAGTGCTGGCATTTTTGCTGTATCTACAATTGGAAATTAGGAGCTTTAACAAGTGCACCAACAAAGCAGGAAGTTTTGACAGCCGCCTTGTGGCAAGCGAAATAGGAACGTCATCTCCCTGGCAAAACAGCATGTGCGTGCATTGCATGTATTTAGCCACTTTTACGTCACTACCATCCAAAATGTCATAACTTTCCTATGCTTCCTGCTTTCGACGAACACTTACCACTTTAATGCACGATTATCGTGTTTAGAAAACAGCTTATTTTCACAATTTGTGGACGAAAATCGCGAACACGGTTCGTTTCGATTTCGCCACACGATTACAAATGGCCGACAGTTGTCAAAATTATCCATGAGTGCACGGTGTGCATTAGCTATGGACATAATTAGTGGGACAGAAAAATAATACAAATAACCAAAAATGCAGTTTTAATTTAATTTTGATTGATAAAAATAAGTAAAAGTTAAATTCAGAGTAATGGTAATATTAGCTTAGTATTTTTTGAGAAATGGTGGAAATATTTTTGCAATATTCATGGTGCATCTTTTGAAAATGTCGGTTAATTAGAAAATGGCTGAAGAACGGGCTGCTATCTCTGCTTCGACACTATAATAGTAGTTACGGCGGTCGTACCAAGCTTCTCTGGTGAATCATGAACGAGTTTAATTTGTCTGCTCTTCACCTTCGAGTAATTCTTGCCGAAGGATGTTTCGGAAGGTAGGTAACAGGTGGGACGATGAGACTTAATTCAGTGTAAACTTTTTCTAATAGTTCTGTAGGCTTGTACCAGTACTATAATCATACCGTCGTCATCAAAAGCGTGCCGTACACCAGCTCCGATTTCACCTACCAAGCCGTGCTGAAAGAACATACTATTCTATCTCAAATACAGCATCCAAGAATCATTCAATACCGGGGCTACTTTCAAACAACTACCAGCTGGAATATCGTGCTAGAATACGCTGAGAGAGGCAATCTGGCATCATTTGTTGAAAGACGCGCACGGGAGGCATCTTTTCTCAATCAGCACTCTGTGATGGCCAAATTTGGCGACATGGCGGACGGACTAGCGTACCTACATCACCGCAATGTGATTCACCGCGACCTGAAACCAGCTAACGTACTCATCTGCATGGACAATCGATTGAAGTTGGCTGACTTTGGCATATCGAAAATTATGCATGACGATGACTTAAACCGTACGATCGTGGGCACGCCACTTTACATGGCTCCGGAGGTAGCCCGTGGCAGAGATTACGATTACAAAAGTGATGTTTGGGCATTGGGGATCATTTTCTATGAACTATGCATGCTGGAGCATCCGTTCATGGAACAATTCGTCCAGCAGCCAGGCCAGAAGCGGAAATTTCGTGTACCCCAAATCGATTACGAACGACGCGGATATTCCCATACTCTGCAGATTATATGCGATATGATGATACAGGTTGATCTAAAAAAGCGATGGACGCTGGAAAATGTTCTCAAGCGCACGGATGTTCTTCAATTAATGACTCGCAGCGACAGTGCATTTGCTAATGGAATTCAATCTCATTTAGATTTATTTAGCGAAACTTCTCGACCAGACTTTTGACCAACTCAGCAAATTGTATCTGTTCCTACAGCTGCGTTTAGTCGGCTTCTGAACCATTAGTACCTAAAGCGAATAGAAAGTAGAATAAAATATTGACTCATTATTAAATGTAAACTGACGAACCGGCCAGCGGCCTCCCCTGAGCATCCTTTTCTAGGTTGAAAATGTCTGCAAAGAATTGAATGAAGATTGTTGAGTACAAATAGTCTCGTTACCGTTCAGAATATCGCCCGTAATCTGCCCGGACTGCAGCATCCGATTGAGCCGTTCGACTTCATGTAGATTCGTGGCCCTTTTAATGGCTTCCTTGATCTTTTGAATATCGGCCGGGGTAGCGTTCTGCACCACTTGCTTTTCCAGCGACGCTGTGTCACCCACACCGCTAGGCACCGCCTGCTTCGCCTTCCGGACGAATTCCTTCCCCTTCTTTGACTTGAACAGTTCTTTCGCGGCTTCACGCTCCTTCTGTCGAATCTTTCGGAAGTCTAGCAGCCGCAGCTGGGGGAATCGAAACGCAACGTACTCGCGGTAGTGCTGCTTGGTGGACACGGGGTTTGTCAGAAGGCTGAGCGTTTCCAAGTTTGGCAGCTTGGTCAGTGGTTCCAAGTCGCCCAGCTCTTGGATGTTGTTGCCGGTCAAAATCACGCTCTGCAGGTTCGGTAGCGATTCGTGCAAATTTTCACTTATTCTCCTGTAATGATAAGATGAAATCGATAAGCTATGCCGCCGCCCGGGAGAAGAACCAAACATACACAATCCTGTTGTTGTTGAGCAGCAGACACTTCAATCGCGGCAGTCGTGGAAATCCATCCAGTTTGCGAATATCGTTGTCGGAAAAGTCGATCGTGTCGAACTGATCCAAGGTCGCTCCCATATTCTCGATTTGCGGTATTTTGTACCCTAGATCCAAGCGGCAAACATGAGAAAATTAGGTTGTTGCTTGCTACAAATGGCGCATCAACATTAGCCGGCCTATGATGCTTACCCCGCAAGTCTAGCTCTCGATCGCGACACGGGTTCATGTACTGCATGGATTGATTTATCAAATCTGGCGTTAGTTTCACCATCTTGTAGAATGTTTTATGATATAATTTCACTAAAAAATAACACGCCGCAAAATGTTTATGTTTGTTTGCTGGATTTTTGATGGTTATGGTCAACAATAGCGAACAGAAAAAGTAACCGGCAGGTTAGCTCATTGTATCAGTGCTTGAGCGAAAATAAATGTATAAATTTATACGATACATGGAAGCAAGTCTGCATAGATAATTATCAGTGTTGTTTAAGTATTGTTACTAGTTCTAAAATTCGCTCATTAAATTTAAGAAAATTAACTGAAAATGTATAAAGAAACCTAGAGAAAATGTCCTTTTTACAATTGTCAATCTCTCCTATCAATCTTGGGCAAGCTTGGCATATCACCGTCTATAATCATTTTGTTCACATGTCCGTTTATACACCAGAAGAAGCTGGGCTATCTGCTCGAATTGGTTGACAATTTTGTCAGCTTTGAAAGCAGAGTGACAGAATCACAAACAAAATAACAAACAAACGGCGTCGCGCGCATTCTTCGGATTAAATTTTTTGTGTTTATTTACAATTTTTAACTCATCGTTCACGTTCAGTTATCATCACCATCATCAGCGCGAAAAGCGCGCAACGCTAAAACGCCGCTCTAGAAAAGCAACGCCGGGCCCAGCCGATGTGGATGCGCTCGACAAGGTGAGGAAAACTAGCATCGGTCCGAAAAATACCCCTTGTTCCCGATGGAGCTACTGAACTCTGATGCGGTAAGTATTGTGGCGTGTACGTCGTTTGTGCCTGCGTATCTGTGGCCAGACACCCAACATAACCCATCTTTACTCTACCTGCTCCCCGTACAGAAACCGAAATCGGCTTCGAATGTGCAGAAAGAGGAGCTGGTGCTGATATTCGAAGAGTATCAACAAAAAGCCAAGCTGGAAACACTGGACGATAGCAAGGAGCGTCAGAAGTTTTGGTCAGAAGCCACACAACGTTTGAACAAAATCGAGGGCGGCACGGTAAAATCTTGCTCGAAATGGGTAAAGTACTGGGCGGACGTGCTGATCAACCTGCGGCGCAAATGTCGGCTCGTTGTCGAGGGACGCTCGAAGCGCATTGGCCCCACACCGTTCGAGGTGCGCATCCTGCGCGTCGGCAACTTGTACGACGTGCTGGAACAGTGGACGAAAGCGGTCGAGAACGGGAGCGAGATGGGCTCGTCGCTGCAGAGTGTCGAGGAGGAGTACTACCCGGAGGACACGGGCGTGCAAAAGGAGGAGATTGTGGTCGAGAACTACACCGAGGACCACCTGGACGAGGAGTTCGTGGCGAGCTTTGCGAAACCGGTCGAAGAGGCGACTGCACCCCAAACCGTCACTCATCAACTGCACATACGAAAGCACTCTAGCGATGACTTCAAACCACTTGTGAACAACGCGACCCAGGCGCAGTATGTCGAGCTGACGTCGGTGACGAGCGCACTGCACAGTGAGACAAGTGAATTTTTGCGACCCAAAACGCAAAACGTGACGCTCGCACAACCACAGCAGGCTCGGTTGAAGGAAAGCCTCAAGCGTACGACCGAGAAGCTGGAAACGGTAATGAAGAAGCGAAAAATCGACGACTCCCAGTTTGCCATCGCCCAAGCCCTGACGAATATGTCCGCCGCCATCCTGGCGCTCTCGAACAGTCTGAACGATCTGGCACAGGCCCTCACGAACGGTACGATGTCCTCGTGAGCGTGGCCGATGATTTGAAACGAATTGTAACGTTAATTACTCGTTAAGGATGCTCCGTACTGCATGGAAGATTTTTTTTTAATAATTTTACTAGGTTCATTATCTGTGTGGTTGTGTGTGTTTGTATGTAAGAGAAAACGTCGACAGCAGGGACAGCAAGAGATTGGGAGAACAGAGGAGAGAGAGAGAGAGAGAGAAGAAAAGGTACACGAAATAAATGTATCATTTTATTTCATAACTTACAGTCACTCTTTTCGTATTAGGGTATCACAATAATCAGTTTTCAGTGTTGTTGACATAATTAAGTAAACGCAGTGGGGCGGGCGGGTTGCGGTCCCATTCACTCTAAGCCGGTGGGACTCCGAACCGCCCGAAAAACCGCCCGTCGCCCCGTATCCTTACAGACTACGATGTTTTTGCTACAAGGCATTTGAAACAAACGTTCAAAACACGAGAAAAATCAAAAACAAAAACGAAATCAAAAGCATCTACACGTATATGGCTCCCGAAGGGTAGAGAAAACGAATGAAACACAAACTGCGCGTGGGTTCGCCTGCTGCATGCATGGGTAAACCCTTACGGGTACGGACGATAACGACTGGTTCTGTACTTTTTGTTCCAATTTCACTTACACGTCGGGAATTATATCACTTTGGCATACCAACCGTACCATTCTGCACAATTCCACTGAGAAGGGATAGGAATAGGGGCTGGGGAATAGTTCATAGAATAGTTGAAAGTGTTGCGTGCACGCCAGTGAGCCGTTGAATATTTCACAGAAATGATTTCACTGGGTGAGAGACGGGAACGAGGACGAGAAGAGTGCTAAGACACACCATCGCGCTCACGTGCACCTTCACAACTAGAGACAAAAGGTTACTCACTAGCTCACCACTACTAGCTCCCCGTTGGCAAGGTAACAACCAGCATGTGCCTGTGCGCGCGCGCGCGCGTGTGTGTGTGTGTGTGTTTTTATGCAAAATTTTGCCCCCGGAAAGTATGCAATCCGTTGGGCAAATTCACTGATTAAATGCTGGTGTGTAGCAGCTCATGAGCGGGCGCTTCTTCGTCACGCGTGTGACGTGAGCCGGTAGTGAGACGCTGCTCGGTTCACACTCGTTCGTGAGATGCGCGGCTGGTGATGAAATCTGGCACCGAGGTCAGCTGGCTGCCTCCGCTCTCTCTCTCTATCGCTTACAGTTGTCGTAGAACGAGTACGACCCACGGCTGGCAATGTCGGCGTATTCGCGCTTCGGCGCGCACAGCTTGTTCGGATATTCCACGTTCCGCTTCCTGCGAAATGAGACCAACGAGGAACGAACGTGAGCGAAGGTGAAGGCGAGACAGCTCATCGCAACAACCACCGGTTGTGGACTTACTCTCGCGACGGCATCTGCATCGTCTCGACCTGGATCGATTTCACGTACAGGTGGCTGTTGCACCAGAACAGACAGAGCGTGGTCGGCTCCAGCACGTTCATGTCGTGCGTCCAGGCCAGCTCCACCTTCCGGATGCGGTCGCCGAGATCGTGCGGGTTGGTGACCACCACCTGGTACGTGGTGCCATGCTCCAGCCGGGCCGTCCCTTTCGGCGTTAGGTCAATGTTGCGCAGCGCACCGCGCTCCGAGAAGATACCGGCCGTCAAATGGCCCTGGACCCACGGTTCGGCCACCTTCGGCTTGGCCAGTTCGATCGTAAACCGGTAATGGCGTTCTATGAAACACGAATAGACGACATTAGCTCTAGTTGGAACGCCAAAAAAAAAAAGAAAAAATACACCAACTCCAAGAGGACACCTACGGCAGAAGGGAAAATCACGACCGGTCGCTAGGAAGTATTTGCCGGGTTGGGGTGCGACCGGTACACTGGACGAGCCGCTGATCACGTCGTTCTCGGACACGTTCTGGCGGGCGGTGGTGATGGGCAGCGAGGCATGGTACCCCATCAGCGCGCAGTTTCCTGCCGTGCACTTGAAGCAGTTGCCGCTGAGGAAATGCTGATACGAGGGACACCGGTGCGCTGTGAAAGGCGAAGCAGGCCATGCTTGTTAGAGGAGATACTAGCCGCTAGCGAAGGGCCGGGAAGCCCGGGGAGGCGCTGATCGACCGTGACTTACCGACATACGGACACTTCCCATTGATGCTGTCGATGAAGAGCTTGATCGCGCGGATGTGATTGCAGGCCAGCAGTACCCGCGATGCCTCCTCGATTCCGTCCTTGATGAGCGTGAGCGGGATGGTCGCTGCGCCCTCCTGCGACAACGCACATCCCGGCTGCTCCTTGCCATTGTTCGGATAGAAGTCCAGGTGGCCGCAGGCGTGCGACATACCGTAGCCGGGAATTTCCAGCCGGAACACACTGCGCCCATCGGTGTGAATGACGTCCACGAGCGTGGCATCGGATGGATCCAACCGCACGATCGGTCCCATGCCCTGGAAGTACGGTTCGGCCGGATCGAGCCCGGTAATACGTCCCAGGCCCGGAATTCGCTCGCCTGCGTACGCGGCCGTATGCGCACCGAGCGAATGTCCGATCAGATGCACATCTTCCGGCTGCAAACCCCGATACTCCTGCAGCTTCCGGATGAGGTAGGCGATCTCCAGCCCAACGAGCCGCGTGTTGGCCGTTGCCTGCGTGTAGAGAGGCAGCGAGCCACCGGCCCAATCGACCACGATCACGTTCAGGGCACCGCGCGTGATCAGCTCATCCCGCATCTCGGACACCCAGTTCGAGAGCGGCGTGTCGATGAACCCGTGGATGATGAACTTGGTCGCCCAGTCCGGGTTGAAGTGGGACTTGACCAGCGTGTCTTTCGCTTCCGCCTGCAGCAGCTGCCCGTCGGTCGGGTTTTTCTCGGTGTACAGGATGAAGCGCGTGTTGATGACACTGCGCGGCAGCGGGAAGACGTTGAACGGCCGGAAGATCAGATGGTACCAGTCCTTGGTGATGTTCAGGCAACCGAGCTCACCGTAACACCGCGTCATATTCTCATCTGCGAGAAAACGAGAGCGAACGGAGATTAGTATTTGGGTCGCACGGGTTGTTTTTCTTCTTCTTTAGCTTTCAATTATCACGCCGTGCGACCTTCGACGACAAACCATCGGTACACCGTGGTAACACACATCTTCCAAACACAAAAAGATGCAGGTGTGAAAAGCGAAGGCCAACCGCCGTGTCGTGTCAGCGGGCAGCGAGGCGGAATGAGGAAAGTTTCGGTAAAGCGCATGCATCGCATCACTTTTTTGCAGCTCCTTCCCAAGCCCGGTGGAAGCTCGGTAATCGATGCATAGCGTGCCCGATTGCGCTCACATTTCATCTCTCGTGATGTTCCCGGCGCGATCGCTAAAAATCGCAACGTGTGCGTAACTCCACGTGGTGGGGCCAAACGAAGCGATTGGAACATGTTTTTGCTCAACGAAAAACCGAAGAAAAAAAACCGTATTGATACATCTGGGCTCCATTGAGTTATTAATGGCTTTACCATGCGATCAGCCTCTTTTATGCAGCAAGTACGCAAGTTTGAACTTATCGGCCACAGTACCGAAGGTGGCGAAAAAAAGACCTTCTAGTGTCTCCATTGTTTGCGCGTTTGGCGAGATTTCAGCAGGCTTTGAAGTAAAAAAAAAAACAAATTTAAAACAAAAACACACACGCACACACTCGCACATAATTAGCTCGGTTCGTTCGCGAAGCTTTCCTATCCGTCTTACAAAACGGTGATCAATTTATCGATGTCGCCACCGAACAATATGGGCTGTGGGCTGCGAGCTGGCGGGAGCTGGCGTGATTAAAATCTATGTCAAGAAAGCATAAGAGCGGACCCCTTTCGACCTTGGGCGCGTTGAAGCGAGCGCGGGCGCTATAAACGAGAAATAAAAAGGCTATCCGACCAACAAGGGGAAGTGCCCTGTGGCGCGGGGCCGTATCGTTCCGTCAGCCTCAAACAGCTGATGCCAGCCGATTGTTTAACTCCTTCTCGAGCGCTCGACGGCGCGACCTTGAGGAGGCAGAAGAGAATGACAAGAAAACACGCCAACCAACACGCTGATACGCCGCCTTTGTTTTCCTATCGTTCGGATTGTTGCGTGTTGTCGTGTGGCTTCGATACTTACATGGCAACCAGGGAAGATTGATGTTGTCCATCCGGGCCCAGCTGAGCGCATCCAGGGGTCCTGCCAGGCCGGGATCAACCGAGCAGATGATGCTTATAGCTAATAATGATGAAGCTAGAAAGCTCAACATCGTTTTGGTGGGTCTGCGGAAACACAGGTGACAATAAAATAACATCATTAGCTGGTTGGAACGGTGGCGAGACGAGGTGATAACAACTTAATGGCAACGAGAATTATAAAACCCGCCCGGTTTCTCCCTTCCCTTGGCACCGCTCAGGCACATCGAACCGCTACAAAATAGCTGGTATACGCAAGCTAACATGTCGGAAATACAATGCTTCCCGAGCACCCTCTCGAATGACAGGTCCGCATGATGACGGAGTGGCCTGCGTCAAACCTCCCTTTCGGTTTGATCATTAATAATTTACACTGCATCATCCGTACTTTGCAACGACACAAAAAAACGGTTCGACTCTTGTGGCTTGTGGGCTTCTCTTTCGAGCTGTTTACCGGGCTCGTGGCGTTCACAGGCGTCACATTTTTAGAAAGGTCGACAGGTTCTCCCCTCGGGACGCCGCACCACCACGGGTCGTGTTTTTGCGTTGGGTAAACATTCTTACATTCTTCGAGAAGTGGACGATGGAGAAAAAAGTGTTGAGTTATGATTTTTTATGTGTTTACTTTAAAATTTTGGGAATCGTTCCTAATGTTTTAGCGATAGACAAACGGTGATTCAAAAGGAGAAGCTTCCAATATCCAATATCACAAAGTCCGGTTTAATTCGGTTCGAGAATCGGTTTCGTTTGGGTTCGATTTCTATCGTCTACTACTGTCAATCGCGCTGTTCGCGAAGAATCGAACGTAGAATGCATAAGTACGCCGGGTGCGAAGCACCCAGTACCGCACGTTTCGCAATCCCCATTCGAAGTTTGTCACCCACGGAGGGACGGTGGTACACGGAGGAGTTCGAAACGGTGCGCGTTCGAATCATTCATTACGTGTATTGAGAAATCGTTCGCTCTATGAGCGCTCTTCGGTTTTTTTTTCTTCGTGACCATGCTCATTGTACTTATCGACGAGGCTTGGCGACGTCAGTTTAATGAACGGATTGAATGAAGCATCTGATGACGATGCACTTACGGACCCGTCGCACATTATGGACAGCTTCAATCGGCGTACCTACGACGGTGCTTGAGAAAGTAAAAATCAAGTTACAATCAGCGCTGATTGCGCGATTTCTGCCGCGCGCAACCGACTCTCCTCGGCCGGGCGCAGGAGGAGGACAGTTTCGTCTTTTCGTTACAGAAAAGAAAGTAGACTTCGAGAACGAAAGAGACAGCGCGACAGTGAGGAGAGAGAGAGAGAGAGAGTGCTTTAAAACGTTACCGTCGCTCACCGCCCATAAGAGGGCGGTTTGAATTGCAATTAAATAATACCGACGGCAACGGTACAACTCGCGTCCCTTCCCCCTCGCCCGCTGCGTTTAGCCCCGGTTTCCACTGCCGAGACGTGCGAATGCGGAAAATACATTCCAGCTGACGGAATTGATTGCTAAATTAATTAAATTTTGCACTAAAGCAACCGTCGATTAGTGCAGGCGGAATTGTGTTCCACATAAATCGGACAAACGATTAGAAAGTGAGGGGGGTGGATGCGGGGGGGGGGGGGGGGGGCGGGGGCAAGGGTTGGAGGGCTCACGTTCACCTACGTTCACCGTCACACGCCGGTTCGTTTGACAAGAATGATGATTGTATGGAAGTGTGTCAAACGAGAAGTATCGTTTTGTGCAAACGAAACGAAAGACTTGCGCGAGTGGTGTATGCATAGTAGGCGACGAACCCTCCGAATGGAATCACCACGGCACATGTTCTTCGAGAACGTTTTGCGTGTGCGATGCACGTGCTATTCCAGTCGAAGCGAAACACAAAGTGAAATGAAGATTTACTTATTTTAAAAACAGCAGCTGACACGGGGAGGTCGATTTATGAATGTACTTTTCTGGTCGTACCATTTGTCTCGCGCTGTATTGTTTTGTGCGAGTTGCCTCACAGTGGCAGCAAGAAGCCCTATGTTGCAAGCGGTGGCGCACCGTAAACACCAAACAAATGCGCAGTCAGTCCTGGCGAGCTGTTGTGCTCGCGCCGCGCAGCAAAACAAAACAGCAAAACGCGTGAAAATAAATCGAAGCAAATCGGAGCACGCGAGAAAAGCACGCGTTTTGGTGCGTTTGCTGTTGCTGCTGCTGCTGCTGCTGCTGCATGCCCAGTTTAGGTGCGCGGATTATATCATCCCGGTGCGCAGGACCGAAAGCAGGTTAAAGTGTGCGGTCGGTCGAGCCTCTCGAGTGCGCGATGTGGGCAGCCAAGCCAAGCGGAGAGGTCTAACATAAATGTCTAACCGACCGACGGTTTGACACAGTTTTTAACACGACGACGAGTCCCAAAGACCTAGTACGAGCGTTGCCTTTGAACTGCATTTGACGGTGAATTCGCTGAACTGCAACGCGTTATGCGGCTTGAGGACATGAAGTTGTGAGCGGGAAAATCCCATCTCTTGCGCGCTGTCCATATGAAGTGTTCCAATTTTTGGGCCAAAAACTGACGTCGAAATCGTTTCTGATTTTCGTTCCAATCCTCCGAAGGTACGAAATGGATGAGATGACAGGGGTTTGGTACGGTTACGAAATGCACCACACGGGGCCATCCGTGCCCCTGAAGAAAGCGAATGAAGAAAGAAAAAAAAAACATACCCACACACCGCATGTTTGCATGTGCAAAATTGCAACATTATAGCATGGGCAATTGACACACGAGAGTCACACGCACTCCCGCGGGTTCGTCGCTTACTGGACGTTGCTTCCTCATTCGGGTAAGGGTACGGAACTTCCTTACACTTTGACCGACGGGGTAGGTGGAAGGACCGACAGTAATTGTCCAACACCACCATCATCATCAACGTGATGTGAAACTCGTTTGCCATGTATTTCCTTCCTGTCCATCCCGTCAACACGGGGAAGCGTGTTTCCGTCTTCCTGTCATTAAACTTCGCTAAAGGGTCGCTTTTTAATGGTCGAACCCCGGTCCCAAGCAGGTCCGGTGCCGATGCATATCTCGGCGAGGGGCGACAAAATGCTTCGAGAAGAAACGGGTTCGCCCATGAAGCCCCTATTCTTACTTTTGAAAGGGAAGCTGAAGGTGGACCTGCTGCTAGCTGTTCAAAAATTGGGTCGAATTGGCCTCGAAAGAAAACGAAACCAACCGTCCCGCTTGCCTGGCTGGCAGAAGAAGCGATTCGACAATTCGCCAGCTCGTTGACTTGAAACGTAAACAAACGTTACGTAAGCATCTTCTTGCTCTCGGCAACGGCAACGGGTTGCCCCGGCATTCGATTGAGCTTTCGCACCGCCGCGAATATCTGTCGAGTCACTCGTCCACCACCCGAAACGGTGCTGGAAATGGCAAATGGTTCGAACAATTTGACCTGGATCGTCTGGAGGCGATACTCACGTTTAAGAAACAATACATCAAATCTGCAGGTTCTCACTTGGGTCAGTGAGAGTGGACGGACTGTGTCGGCTGCCACTGGACGGGAAATTGATGTGCCGTTGCTGTAGCTGCTTGTAGGTTTACGACTTGGGACGAGCTAATACTTCCCGTGCTGGTACGGGGTAACTACACCAGCCAGCCCCACCAACACCGCCGTATTTGGACGAGAAAGAAGAGAAGAGATGGAGATATGCATAAGTAATTCGCGCTTTTTTTCTTAATCAGTTCTGATAGCTCCCAATTCTTTCCCATCGCTGACGGAATGGAAATATGTTTGGAAACGGTAAAGTAATATAGTTCGAGCTCTACACTTCTATTCACACATCGAGCAAGTCGGTGTTGGTGATGTCTTTTTTTCCAACGTGAGGCACACGATGCACACGAAACGAACCGACGTGTTGAAATATGTTTTACCAGGCCAGGGTGTTTTCAAATATGCACTCGTTTTTTTTTTTTGGTTGTTGTTTGAATTGCTACTCCATCGCACATTTCTCTCCTACCGCACACGGTACATTCTCCCAAACACGCACGCACACTCGTACCGATCTTCGGTTAGGCTTCGATGCACTCAAAGGCTTTTTCGGTTTTAGCGTTTCCTTATATCGCGCGCACGGTTTTTGGAAGCGGATGGACGAGAAGCTTCACGATGTTTGCAAGTAAACTTCGCCGTGAGTATCCTGAACGTGCACATGTACTATCGGTCTCGTGTGTATGTGTGACATATTTTTTTACTCTGAGAAGACATACGTATAGGTGTGTGTGTGTGTGCAAGACAATTCGTTTCCGCAATTAGTATTCGTACTGGCTACTAGATTGATCTAAGACTTTTTGGTTCGATTTATTTCGAATTTTATAAAACACACTTCCTTCTTCCAACGTACACCACAAACACACGGACACACAGAAGCAGACACAGACACAGAAACACGACCCGCAGGGTGATCTTACATTGCTGCAACGGGAGGGAAATAAAAGGTAACGAAACTCACTCTCACAACAGGTTGGTACGTGACGGAAAAAGGGGGTGCGTTTGCGCCCAGCGCGTTAAACTTCGGGCACAACGACGACGACGACGACGTTTGCTCACTTTCACTGTCTGCTATGGAATGAGACACCCGCGGTGGGTTCTCCTACACATCATATAAGATATTTACCCCCTTCCAGAGTCGCTTTTCCATGCGTTCGCTCGCTCGCTCTCGCTCTCGAATGGATTTGGTAGGGAGTTTGTGTTTTTTTTGCTCCTATAGAGAACCACAAAGCGAGAGCGAGAGTTTTAACCCTTCAAGTAGCTAGCGGCAACGCTGGGAAACATGTTTTCGACCTTACAATCCGACAATCCGATTGATGCACTAGGAATTTCTTAATTCCCAACCCACCGACCGTCGGCGGATTAGATGCATCCCGAGCACCGGCTTGGAATGCGCGTTAGTGTCGAATTAATGGTGTCTCGCTCCTCCGAAAAAAGATGCACAAATCCGGTCAAAAAGATCCAACGTGTGCCGGTGCCTTGACACAGGCCCGCCGCCGGCGGAAGGCTCGTCCCGTGCCCGGACGTGTTCATTTTACTTGCTAATATAGACGCATGCGATCGGCCGAGAGATTTGGAAAGAAGCTCAAAGCCAACGACTTCTTGTGGAGACTGGCGGGTGGATGCGATGCGGCCTTGATTTCCAGTATCGGGTTTGGATCTGATCGCATCGCTGCCGGTGCCAGAATAAAGGTGCGGTAACATGCGCATGTGGCATTTGATGCCACGCTCAGCACACCAGCAACGTAGCGTTGGAGCTCTAATCTGTTTGGCCTTTCCGATGGAAGGCGTGGAAGGTTCTATCCATACGTTGAGCCGCTTACGCGCGCATTGACATTGGAATGTATCGGCATTGGTGCTGGAATGCTTTCCATTCTGAACGGTGGTCCATGGAAAACTTCTCGAAAACTGCATTTAAAAAAAAGGGTAAATAAGCAACCTATCTAGAGTGATGGATGACAGTTATCCAAAAATCAAGTAGGCGGTGCGTGGGTTAACGTCCGATTTGGGAAAATGGGTTTCACTTTTTATCCGTTGACTAATCCGTCTTCCAACACGGAATCTCCATAAAACCCTGCGTATGTGATTAGTCTGGGCCACTGTCTGTGAGTTTACAACGAGCCTGCCTTTAGCTGAGGTTATCAGCTCTCCAATAAACACAGCAAGCTGACAGCTCTAGGACATCTCTGGGTTCTCCCGCTCCATGCTTGTCACTTGTGCCGCTTAAGGCCATCCGAGGGCAACGGAGCTAATTAACACGCTCGTGCTATTTCCTCGTGGAAGTCACACTTTCCATCGCGAGTCTGTTCTGAACAAGCGATGTTTTCACTCGCGGCGTTGGAGAGGAAGGTTCCAGAAGGAAAAATCGACTCGTAAAAAGCGCATTCGAACGTCTGCTAAAGAACTGACTGCAGACAGCTCGCTCGCGTGTATGAAACACGTTTTCCAAGGGGCCATTTTCGGCCGGCGAATAGGGCGAGATTGCAGTGGGCATTGCGCAGACTGCCTAGACTGCGAGCCTGCCGACTTAGCTCTTCCTTGCCTGCTCTCTCGCTCACCCTCTTTATCACTCTCCAGCAGGCCCCTAGCCCGGCCTAGGGTCATTGCTGTGGAAGCTTCGATGCACTTCGAACTTGGCGTGTGCTTTCGGTTCCTCTAAAGCGTTGTTTCATCAGCCACTAAAGGGAGTCGACCACCAATACACGGGCGAAACCACTCGCGGGCTGGTGTAATACGTCGAGAACGCTTTGGCTTGCGCTCCATAGCACCATATACGTACGATCGTGGCGTCCGGTTCGGCCGGTTGTTCCAATCGAGCACCGACTTCACCGCATCACGTACCCAAATACAAACACATGCAGCCGTGCGCACGCGTCTAACGAACGCTTGGGAGATTGAGCAAGAACCAGAAGTCAGGTTTTTTTTTGTTGAAGCTGTGTTTGCGTCCAGCGCAAGAAAGGTGCGCCATCGGTGTTGGTGCGACGTTCCGTTGCAGGATGAGCGCGCGATAACGCGCGATTTCATCTGTGCGAGCTGTGACGAAATCTCGGCACGTCCCCGACGTCGCATCGGCATGGATCGTCATCCTACCGAGGGAGCGCTACACACGCGAATGGCGACAGCGAAAACGATCACGAACCGCCGTGCCGTACGTGCTGAAGAGACGAAAGTACAACGAAGTCCACACTGAAACCCTCCCAAATGTACCGAAACCGACCGTCGTATCGCGTCGTTCCGATTAAAATGGTCGCTTGTGCAATGGCGGTTGTGCGCGAGATTTTCGGAAAGGATCCATGGATGCCGTGGATGCCATGGCTACCGTTGGATGTATGTTTTGTATTGTGTGGCTATGGACCACCGCGTGGCCACCCGAAACGAACGAAGCTGCACGCCGGCTGGTTTCGCAAACGATCGTCGCGGTGACGACAGACCGGTGGCGTCATTTCCTTGTTATTGTCTTCTTGGGGCAGGCGACAGAGTTCTGCAGCAGGGGCTTTTCATGTCGTGCTGTCATCTAGCGACGTTAGTAATGGCTCCGGTGCACCCATAACTCCGAGCTGCTCCTGCTGGTCGCTGCCAAGCGCATGGCAAGAATGGGACAAATGTCGGTTAGATAACCGGCATGTTTGGGGGAGGACATTTTCTTTGTTAGCAATCAGATGGGTACATTTGAGGTAACGTTGGTTCTTTAATTACTTGCTTTGTGATTGGGCAACAAAACCACAAGGGAAATTTCGTTCTTGTTCCAACTTCATATTATAAAATCAAATCCGATCCAGAAAGATCGGAGAACTCTCCAAAGAAAAAAGGTGTCTCAAGAATTTAAGCTGTGCTTTAAAGTATCCTATCAAAGTCCGATTGAATCAAGGATGAGCACACTTCGCTGTTCGTCTTACTCTAACTGGTTCTTCCAACAAAACCTGTTCATCTGCAACATTGACGCAGTTGCATACGATGAGAGGGAGATACGAGAATTGAGAATAAGATGTGCTTTAGCGCTGGTATTTTAATTCTCGAAACATGCAAAGTCGAAGGGAACTCTTAAGGACAGGCAAGATTATTCTTCCCAATCGCTCAATGACTTCAGCCAATGTCATTATCTAATCCAAGCAATCGTTTCGCGTGCTTAAATATGGGCAAGCAACGCACGCGATGGCATTTGGGGCTTCAAACACATGCGCATCCCGCTTGTCAGTATGTTCAAGCGTTGGATGGCGTGGCATGGATTTGGAGAAACTTACCTAAGACTTCCAAAGCGCCATGTCGTCGGGCGAGCAGAAAGAATTGATCCCGACGTCGAGCTGGCGCCGATCACGTTTCACCTGCCGATTCGTTCCAACCTGACTCCCGGACTCCGGGAGACGGTGGATCGCTTACAGCACGTCGGCAGGAGGTCAGCTTCTCCCGACGGCCCATCTATTGATGCCAAAGTTCGCCATCGAAGGCGTAACAACCCGGGCGGACTTTCCGACACCGATACCGGGCGGGCGAAACCGTCTTTGTCCATTTTCCTTTCGCGTCCTAATTCACCATTTAAGGACGGGCAACAGCGGGACAACGGGTCGTGTGGCTAACTCCCGGGCACTGTTAGGCGCCAACAACCACCGGGCGCAGTAGGGGGAGGGTAGGAGAATATTTAGATCAAAAAGTGGTGCAAATGTATGCCGTGGTGGTGTTATGTAAAATGCTTCCCGTCGTCTCATGCCCCATGCGAATGTGCGCCTGGAGCGCCCAGGCACCGGGCCGGGCCAAGAGCCACACACACACACACACACACACACACACACACACACACTCGCTAATCTCGCTATGTTTTATGACGATTTCACTTCCTCGTGCGCATGCCGATTTATCTTTCCTTGTTGCGCCTTCGCTGGGTGCTGCTAAAGCTTCAAAAGCCGAACAGTCCGAACACTTTCCATCGAGGCCACGCCGGAGGCCACAGCAATGTGCTGCTAAATGGGGCTCTCTTCGCCCGCACCCTACGCCTAACCCTACTACTTGTGGCCTTCACTCTCACGAGCGGTAGCACTAGCCGTACGAAGCACTCAGGTTCTATTTCTATGCCTTTGTTTTTTTTCTGTGTCTGCTTTTGTTTTGCTGGTCGTTTTTTTACCACCAAACGGTGCTGGTGCAGTCGCGCAATTAGAGTGCTTTCTTTATGGCGATTGGAAGGAAATGGAATCAGAAGAGCAGACTCGAGGCCGAAGGTTCTCGCAATGCGCGTGTGCGGATGGGGAAATCGTGCATTTCGTGCAAGTCGTCGCAACATCTTCCACGTTTGCCTCACTATTTCTTCACCGTATATACATATGTACCTTGAAATGCTTTCGCCTACTAGATGTCCAAAGTCCGGCATCGCATGCTGGAGCACCTGGTGTGAAGGTTTTCTGATACGAAACATTTCCGACGATTTCTTTTTTTCGTTCACAAGTTTCCAGAACAGAACCGGTCATTTTAATCGGGAGAAACCCCAACCGAACCTTCGTCTACACATGCTCGAAGAACGAAAACAAGTTGTTGTCCAAGAACGAGCCGGATCGAAACCTCATTCCTGCTTCGCTGCTTCTTCTCTCGTGCCATTTCGCTGCCGAAATCTTTCTGTCGTGCGATTTATGCCACACAGCTCAGGCGGATGCTGCGAGTCGCCGGGACATACATTAGCTCAACCAGTCTCGTACACGCACTGTAATTACGAGATCAGTGTAAGAACTTTATGTCCCCCATTTGTGAGCACTAAGTGAGCACGGGGGACCTCCAATAAGCGGTGATCTTGACGTTGAGCAACAAAGGCCACACGCGGTCCCACACCGGAGTGGGAGAATGGTCGTTCTAAAGCCGCAATCGTCTACGCAAATGAACACAAGGGTACGGGGGAACAAACCTCGATCAAGTGCACCTACTAGGCGCTTTATGCTCTCATCGTAGACGTTCACTTCAACACCGAGCGCAGCCCATGTGATGAATTAGGGTCTTTTCTGAATGCCCCGGTTAACTTCTAGCGCACATCTTAGAGGAGAGGAATGATTGTTGCTAGCACTTGATCGCTGATTAAATTGTCTGGTGTATGCGCACTGAGACCTCCGTCTTACAAGCGATATGATGATCCTGATCGTTGCCTTTTGGTAAGATTCTGCAGAGAATATTCTTTGAAAATTAAAAAAAAACCGGCTTCTCTACACTCAATAATTTTGATGATGTCGTCGTTGGTAGATTCATTAGCTGGAGTATTTTTTTGTGGTTGTTGTTTTGCCTTCCATTTTCTGTCAGAAACATTTCTGGTTTGGAAGCAGAAAAAAACACCTTAAACGATTGCAAAACAGTGTCTCGGGTGTCCGAGGACAATCGTAATGCGAGGTGTTCCACGCACCGGAGCGTGGAGCGTGGGTTTCCTACTCGAGATCGTGTGGTTTGTTGCACTTTCATTAAATGCGCACTGCACTGTGTTTTTTTTTTGTTACTGGCGAGTGCACTCGCGAAGGTCCGACCCCCTTTCCCGCCGTATCTCCCAGGGCAGATAAGCACTGGATGAAAATCGACCCTTTTAAGCATGGCAAGGACGAATGCATCCGAGTCGGAATCTCGACTGGCGGAACGCGTTGCACCGAACCGGTCGAAACTGGAATGTTGGCTTGAATCGAACCTGTTGAATTATTATGCTGCTCCGCATTCCCTTCACTCGTATGGTGCTCTCTCTCTCTCCCTCTCTCTCTCTCTCCCTGTTACTTTATTATGTTTTTTTTCTTGCTTCTTCTCGCCCATTCGATCGATACTGGCATCGGTTGTAATTGAATTATGGTCGCTGGTGCGGTATCTTTTCAACACCGTGTGCGAGGCGAAACGAAAGTAAAAACAAAAGGTAGCAGAAGGAACTCCAGAAAGGCCTCCCTTCATTTACGAGGGAGGGATTGGCGTCACTAACCTTACCCTAAGATTGCGTTCTCCTTGGACGCCTTCGGGAGTTGATTTTCTTGTTCGGACTGGAAACTGACTGGGAACGCAGTCTCGGGATCGGGCCGCCCGTTTCGTTGACCTCATTTAACCCACCGACTGGGACTGGTTCAGCTGCTTGGCGCCATGTTTGATTGTTGTTGCAGTTTTTTCAACCCACCGGCAAGAGGTCATCGACGGATTCCGGCGTTGGTTCAACCTGTCTTGTTTTTGTTTTTGTTTTGTTTTTTTGACGATATGTCAGATGTGGAGAGCTGTCTAGACAAGAGGTGATCTCACGTGCCTCGCCTCACCGGCAAGCAATCATCACCGCTCACCGCTCACATCTCACATGCGGCGAGTTTTCCCTCCCGTCTCCATCTCGGGCTCCACCGAATGGAATGCGCCACTCATTATGAAACGAATACGGTGGATGAACGCGCATTTTTGCACGTGCACACCAGCGATTTTTCTTCAGGTTCTTCGTGTGTTCTGTGGAGATATAGAATCAATAAATATGTAGGGATAGTTAAGAGAAACATATCAAGGAATTTGTAGCTCCAAAAAAACTAACAAAAAAACATAAATTTTATCCACCACACCAGAAGGCATCGCGCTGGGGTTGGATCTCTTCGCGTAACCATCGTAACCATGTGACTGGTGGCTACGATGAGGCACAGCTGCCAACGGGGAGAAAGCACGCACGCGGGTGTGAGTGAGTGAGAGAACGTTCGTGTGAGAAGCCATCTTTTTGCTGAGCTGAGGCTGCTGCACCTTGAGGCGGTGAGTCTCGCGTGACATAATCTCACTCAACTCCACCGAAGCGAGCCCGTTCGAGTGCCTGAAACCTCATTCCATTCAGCAAGACAGAGAGACAGAGAAAGAGAGAGAGAGAGAACGCCGGCGAGGCGTAAGCAGAAATCGAAGGAGTGGAACACAACAAATAGTAACAAAACAGAAAAAAAATTAAAAATCTGCAATAGAAAAGTATCTGTCTCCCTGCCTGGTGGAGTCATCCCTTCCCGAGTTAACCCTTCGAGTGTCGCAATCTGCGAAACGCTGCCGCCGCGTTGAATAAGCAGCTGTTCAGCAAACGAAACGAAGAAGAACGGCGTTGGAAAACCGTTCGGAAAACTGTGTGTGTGTTCGCGGGAGCATTACGGCGGGATGTGCTGCTATGGGGTGATGATAATTACGGACATTACAGCAGCGTCGATGAGGATCACCGAAGCCGCGTATGCGTGACGACTCCGATCTTGATCCGATCCGATTCGGGCCATTGTCGGGCCACGCAGTTGGCTGAATGCTAGAGCTGCAGCTTTATTTTATTTCATTATGCGATCGCTCGTGCCGAAATTAACTCGTGTCTCCTTCGCAGCTTACGGCTCACATCGGCATTTCGGCATTCCATTCGCTGGGAAAACGGGAGAAAGTGTATCGAAGGAGAAAACATTCCGGAATGGCAGCGGCTTCCGGGATGATGCGCCCTTCGTAACAGCGCAATTATTATATCAAGCTGCCCTTAGGACGCGCCGTGGAAACACGTATGAACCGACGACTGTGATCGTTTGGTGGATAAAAGAAGGAAGTGAAGGAGCTTCTGCCAACGATTGGGTAACGATTAAGGTCCGCGCCACCCATAGGATGGGACGGTTGATTCTGGGAACGGATGCTGGACGCGATCCCAACCTTTGCTGATGGTTTTACTGTGTCGTTACGTCTTCGTTTGGGTTCACTGTCGATTAAATAACACCAATTTGTTATGTTTCAGTTGTTTGTTTTTTGATGAGGACGCGTGATTTAAAACAGTTGAGATGAAATCGAAATCGCATCGGATTTGAGAGTGGAAAGGTGAAGGTGCCTACTTTGATGACTATTCGTAACACTTGGTAACAAACACATTCGAAGCGGCCGTAGTCGTGTTTACCTATGGTCACTTGATTAAATTATATTTTGTAATTATTTTAATTTAATAATTCATTGATATGGTTGATTGAATTTAATTTGATATGGTGCTAGTATTAGAATATTAATTTTATGTGAAATTTTAAATACAATCCTGTTGGAGAGAGCTAACCGACACTCTGCCACTTCTCACCCAAGGGTTACTCTGGATCGGTTAATTGAATTTGCTTTCGCATCTATCATAATCTCCGATCCCTTCGCTCTCCCTCCTCCCTCCTCCATCGGCCCACCTGCTTATCGTTATTTTTATGATGCATTAGCAAAATAAAAGCAGCGCAGCGGTTAAAATTAGCCGTCTGCCGTTAGCCGCCCAGACCCGCCCGGACCCAGACCGGTGTGCACCGCATAAATTTACCGCTAATCAAAGTATCCTGGTATCGGAGCACGTGAGTGTAGTTGCGGGTTTGCGGTAAAAATAGATCGCATCGTGATATGGTCGCATGGTGTTGTTATGCTTAAATATGGCACTCCAGCAGGACACACGACATTTCTCACTTGCTCTCCCTCTCTCGCGCTCTCTCTCTCTCTTTCTCACTCAAATAATGTGTGATTTTCTCAAGAATGTCTCCTCTATCTGGGAGGCTGGGCTGGGTGGTTCCTACAGCATCGGTTTGACCGTAAAAGTTATGTAAATAAATTACGCCACCACGCTGGCGGGATGGAGCAGTGAGGAGAAGGGGTGGGACACGATCTTACCGTGAACCGCCGGGAAAAGCTCGAATTGCTTTCCAAACCCCCGTAAGCGGCGCTCGGTTTCCCTGCCTAACGGTTCCCTTGTTGTTTTGGTTTCGGTTTCAGTTTAGGTCCAACGAGTTCGATAATAGGCGAAACCCCGAAAGCGGCGATCGCAAATGCAAAGTTTGTTCTGCTGGTCGCTGGCGAGATCGTACGCCTTTTTCGTTTACGCAATCGCAATCTGTTGGTGTTCATTTGCGGCCCTCCCCTAATGCATCCACGGTGTTTGGTGATTCACCGTTTCGAGTGAATCTCAAGCCTCCTTCATCGGCCGAGGAAAAGTCGAAGGTGACGTTGGAACATTCTAGCCCCGGCGAGTATGTCCCGGGCGCGATTTGGAACCGTCCTTGGGTGCTCATAATTGTCGAACGCCAGCACGCTGCTGAATATTAATGATCATTGCTGTCCAACAACCGGGTGGGGCTGCACCACGCCAAGGGGTGGTGGTACCATTTCGAACGCAGCCAAAGTCAAGTAGAGTGTCCTCTCGGCACCAGCACAACAACAACACATCGCGCACATCGATAAAATGTCACTCCCCCTGCCAGAAATCAAACACAGACAGGCCTGCAATCGGAAGACGCACATCGCACACGGGGTGGGAAGACGTTTGGCGGGGAGAGGTGATTGAATTTTTAATCAACGCGTACGTCAACACATTTCGAAACATTTCCCCGACCTTCCCAGCTTGCGAAGGACTACGCGCGGTGGAAGTGCATGAAAGACAACTGGACCGGGCGTAAAACATAAAAATAAACACACACACACACACAGGCACACGTATGAGCCACGCACAAATGGTTGCTTGCGAATCGTGCTCTTCGCCTACGGGTGCAGAGGTTGCTGAGGTTTTGTGTTATTTGTAAGCGACCAAGCAGTCGGGTGCGTGGAAGCGCATTATTGCTTGTTGTTTGGTGCTTTTCAAGTTCAGCTTCCCCTTTTCAGACGATTGGAATGTCCGTGAAGCGTTCGAAGTCCACCGATGTGTTAAGGACGCAACCATGAAAAGGGACGGATCGGACGTCCAAGGACGGTGAGGGTGAAAGGGGACGGTCGGGGTGGGGTCATGCACTCTGCACGCGTTCCAAGGGTTCAGAAGAGTGCCCCTATTGCACAGCGCACCGGACGGAAGTAATTACCGCCTCGAGACAAGACTCGCTCCACAGACGAATCGGTCGGTGTTTTACTTGCAACGCAACTTGAATCACATTTTATTTGGCCCCGGTACCAGGAAGAGAAAGCTAGAGTATATTTTGTCGTTAAAACTGCACACGCAAGGCAAAAGTAAAACAAAACGTGCGAATTGCGCAAGCAGTACGATGTAAATGGAACGCTGCAGCGGAAATTAAATTTTGACCGTCAACGGTTTTCGTGAATGTATGTTTTTGCTCATCAACGTAGATCGTAGTGTAATGAATCTGCTTCATGCGTGATGTTTGTGGTTTTTCTTTACTGTTAAAGTATTATGGTATACATTTTGTGGGAGAGTGTTTTTTTTAATCGTATATTACTGCCGAAAGCATGAACACATTCTGCGTTTTGCTTCCATGTAAAAAAATGTATCACCATTGTTCATCAATGGAAAGTATTATAGAAAAATATTTAAACATAACTAAGCAAGAATATTATTTTCCAAAACAAACATTGACTACAAAAATTGTCCACTTTAGCTCATGCTTCGTGCGTCGTTTTATTGTAGTTTTTTAAATGACCGTAACGGACGCCTACAGTTTTGGATTACAACGGTCAAAACGGTAATTTAATTATATACAACATCCAATGTGATTATGTCTTATGTATTAAGTTATTAATATTATAACGAAACCATGCAATAAATATTAGATGATACCGGCTTCAACATTTTTCGGACATTAAATGTAAAAATATGAAAAAGGCATATTACATGCTTTTAGTGTAAATCTTAAAATCTTTAAATTGACAAAAAACCGAAAGCCATACGTAAAGAAGTACTTTCTCACCTTACGATTAAATATTTATTTGCAAATTCTCACGCTTTCGTATGAGTTTACGCTTTGCTAAAATACTTCTCATCCAACGTGCACGCAGTTTCGTACAGTGTAACGAATCCTATCCTTAGCCCCTCAGCTTTCCGCTCCAGTTTTGCCCTATGCATCCACGGACAATATCCGGTGAAATTTCCTTTGTGGCTGCAGTAACAGAACACATTTTTTTTTACAACATTTTACAAATTTTAAAACACTAGCTTCGTTAAACCACCTCGCCCTGCTGGTAGCACAATGCATGTAACAAAGAAAGAGGAGGGTTTTAGTGTCACTCTACTCGTCCAAGGAACTCGGGATGAAGGCGGGGAGGTCGGTAATGAGGTTAGATCGTACTATCAATAGCTAATACACCTACGTACTAACAGTGCCCTAATAGTGGAATGCATTTGGGAATGCTTTAAGCTTCGTTCAGATAGATTATAGGCGCCATTCTCGTATCACGACTCTAACGATCGTACATCGTCTATCAGTACTGCTTGGAGAAGTCCGGAAGCTTCCCTCAAATCTCCTTGAAACAATGTCCATATAACTATAGCGCAACCTCCGTTGTAGTAGTAGTCGTAGTAGTAGTTTAAAACACATCACATTTCATGAGCGCCCTCTATCGGATTGCCGCTATCGTCTCATCGTAAATGCTCCACTTTTCATCGCAGTAAGCGCTGCCGCTTCTCGAAAGCTGCAAGCTCGTCGTCGCCGCCGTCGTCGTCGTCGTTTATCTTTTGAAGCGTCCGTGGCGTGCGTCTGTAATAGCGCCCCATAGCTCGATAATGAAATCGTCGGTAAAACCGAACGCCTCCAGGTCGGACGCATCGATCGCTTCCGCAAAGTCCATCGAGTTAATTTTATTGTTTCCTAGTTCCCAGATCTATAAGTGCGCACACGTGCATTGGAACATGCGAGTGTGTGTGTGAGAGAGAGAGAGAGAACGAGAGAGATAATTCAGCAAACATTGTTACGTTATATCATGCCTCCATCTTGGTGGGTGCGTCGTTGAAACTCACTTGTGTGGCTAGCTCACTATCGTTGATTCCCATGAAGGAGTCGAGCAGTGAGTTAATGGCATCAATTCCACATTGCGTAGCATCATCATGCTAAAAAAAAGAAAACAAGGCATCAGAGTAAACATTTCAATCCTTAACTTCGCAATCTTTTGCTAATCTTCTTACCTCATCTTCAATGGCCGCATTGCCATTGGCCTTAAACCGCAGCGTTTCCTTGCCGCTACCGTATCCCTGTTTGCCCGGTTTACTGCCCGCAGTTCCCTTGCGTGGTGCGATTCCTTGGAAACCGCTTTTCATCGGTTCGACCAGCCGAATGGTAAACGTCGATCCGGTGGGAATGTCCTTCAGCATGCGTGCCACTTCGTAGTGTCGCTTGCCGACCACGTTGATGCCATCCAGCTTCTCGATATGATCACCAATCTGTGGGAGCGTCGTAGAGCATCGCGTGATTAATGAGCGATCATATAAAAACTAACAAACACTCCAACTCCTAACTACCTGTATGTGGGGAATGCGATCGATGACGCTGCCACTCTTGATGCGCTTGATGAACGCGTAGCCGGCGCCGTTGTCCGTGATGGTCAGACCGAGTGCATCCTCCGACTTGACGATCTCCACCTCCTTTGGGCGTCCCTTTTTGTGTGCGAAAATGAAATCGTTCAGCCCAATCTGTCCGCCCAGCAGGTTGCTCATGTCGACTTTGTGCGAATTTAGTGTGCAGAACAGGATCTGAAACAAGATAGATGGAGAGGATTTTCTTTAGTTTTACCAATATAATTAATTTGAAAGAACAAGCTCTTGATAACACTTTCTAACCTAAGAATTTAGCGGAAAATTCGATTCACGCGTTCAATCCAACCTCGAATCAGCACTAAAAAAACGTGTCTCGAAAGATCCACATCGAGCCAACGACTGCACCGCGTGTCGATCGTACATACCGGAGACCACTGCGATCTCCTCGAAAACCACTCGAGAAAAGTGCGATCATCAAAGCAAGCAGCGCGCACTCTCACAAGCATCTCGCGCACTGCCTTTGCTGGCACCAAAGTGAAGGAAAATTTGACCCAATGGTCCACCATCGGCGGCCAATTCCATGGAAATTCCATGTCTTTCTTTCCTTCCCCCCCCCTTCCTACCCACCCATAAGCCTGCTGACGTGTCGAAGCGGTGCGCAATTCATTATTAACTTGTGATGGTTTGTGGATGAAAATTCAGCGTGAGTGCCTCCAGCGCTGCCACCGATTGGCCGACATTATTTTCCACACTGACCTCCTCCACGGCCGGGTGCTGGGAATGGTCTACGTGTTGTTTCGTGGCAAATTCGTAGCTTTTCACCAAATTCCAACCGCCCCAGGTTCGTTCGCCTCGCGCCTGTGCCATGCGAGTGCATTTTTCTAATGGGCTGTTTTCGTTGCTGGTTTTGGTTTTGTTTTCCGCTGATTATTTTACACCGTCGATGCACGGAGCAGGGGCAGTGAATTATGAGACGATGTAACTACTACCCATCCTGCACTTCCCACCGGTGTGGTTGACTCTGGCATCGGTTCGGTAGGCTCAACGAAAGCATGAAATAGTTTGTTTATCATGCACCATCAGAAAGAGTTGCGAGATTTGTGAATGAACTCAAACCGATGCTCGATAATCCTGTCGGTGGTCGTAAACGGAGCGCCAGTGGAAACCCATTGTGGTTAGGTTATTGAAAACATTCGAAGATGGTAAAGCGAAAACAAAAATAACTAACAACGCGAATCATCGATCGATAATTGGTTCCTATATATTTGCCGAAAGAAAATAAATGATCCATTTGAAGTTACATCACTGCATATGCAATCAACCATCCAGCAAAGTCGTTTCTTCGATGTCAAAATTAAAACGACGTGTGAAAGCATGATTGATTGCGGTAGTATATGGCAAGAAAAGCATTAACGATCAGGTGAAAATATTGAAAGTCCTGACATTACATCGGCGATATTCTAAGAGGTTCACTTGTCTGAAACATTGGTAACCTTTGCAATCTAATTAATTTCTAGAATATTACACGCTATTGTGCAGGAACGATATAAGAAAACGGTATGACAACTAACTTTTCAAAAACACACAACAAATTTTGCAGAAGTTTTATAAAACAAATTCGCTTGCTCTCTTCGCACTAACTAATTACCGTGCAAAGCAAAATTATTACGATAATATGACAAATGCATGATCATCATGAAAATCCCCTCCCTAAAGAATTTAACAAACCCGCGAAAACCCTGCAAATGCATGAGTACAAGGGTGCACTGGACAGTCTAACCTTGACATGGCACTGGAGCGAAAAAAAACTCGAATCGGACAAATCCAACTACCAACTCTCGGAGGATGCATCTCTCGCCACGGTTCGGTGCACTTTCGCTTGACCGACGCCACTACCCGATCTCACGATCTGGAAAGTTTTGCCACCGAAGATCCAACGCTCCATCATCATCTCTCGCCCGTCTGTCTCTCTCTCTCTCTCTCACTGGGTGATTGATTTCGCCCTGCCGTGCGTTGAACTTAGTGTCCACAAATTAAATACCATCACCGGCTCAGGTTCGCGTTCATCTCTTCCCCTCCACACACACACCCTGCTAAGCGGAAGTGGGGTCAGTTGAGTGGAACCATCTCCTCACCTTTTTCGGTCCGATGTCCGAGCAGGTTCGCGGGTCAGACCGGAATCTCACATATGGCACCCTGAGAGAGTGCTAAACAGAGCGTGATTCCGATGCGAGGCGGGATTTATGCATGGAAGAGTACGTGCGTTGGTGTGTTTGTGGGTGTTTTTTTTTCGATCGTGGTTTTCCACCACAATTACACAATTTATAGTTTTATCATGCGTTGTAAAAACCTAATTTTTCCACTGCAATATAGAACGAAGCCAAGCGCTTACTATGTGCATACCCAATCGAACGATGCACATAGTTCATTTATGCACTTTTCTTTCTTATTTACCCCCTTCCGCTCCCAAAAAAAAAAAGGAAAATAAAATGCCTGATCAATCTTCTAGAAGGCAGGAGGCAATGGCTCAGCATTTTTTTTTTCACCACCACACTTTTCCACCTTTAATTAGCGGCACCTTTTTGCTCATTATTTAGTTAGTTTTCCACGCAAGGACGTGGAGCGATGTTGGGTTGGAAGAAACGCTCCCACCACGGTGGTTTCGACGAAGCCCCACGACGAAGCCACCACTACCCGAGGGTGACAGGCCTTCGAACGTATGACGTTACTTTCTAATTGAATTGAACCGTACCGAGACCTTGCCAGTGAAAACCGTGCAACCTTTTCGCGCTCCTATCGCACGCGAAACGTTTCGCGAACGCCATTATGCATTGCAATCGGGGGGGTTTTGTTTTCTTCAAGGAAGCTTAATACTTTTTTTTATTGCCATCGGTTTGTTTTCCTCGCCCGGTAGCATGAAACGCGTCGAAAATGTACAACATCGCCCCGGGAGTCATCCTTATCGCCTCGGGAAGATCGAGTTGTTTTGCGCCGCTATTAACATCTTCTTTCCGCGTGCACAAAGGCAGGGGATGGAAAACGTGATGCCCTACACCCTACAAACAACCCACTTTCCACGGAGCTGGACCATCTGCTTACATGCAAAGTGCAGCACACAAAAATCTCCACGCATTGTTTGTCTTTCGCCGTGTTTCCCTACGGGCACGTTCGCATCGACAACATCAGCTGCTGCTGCATTTGTTCGATGTCTTTTTTTTTTGTTTACTGGCAAACGCACATATACTCAGCCTAACGGTATTAAACCGCTCGGGTTGCATTTGACATGCGGACCTTCGTCGGCGAGACTGGTTCTAGTCTAGTTTCCGATTGGCAGCGACTAATCCTATTCCATGCTCCAGTTCCACGCGGAAGATTGGAACCGGCCCGTTTCGTGGAGCGTAATTTCCTCGAATCGATTTAAGCCAAATTGTGTAGCGCAACCAAACCAAACCCTAGCTGGGGCCCAAAGTGGCCCAGGCGCTGGTAAGGCTGATAACAAGCCGAGGACGACGCTCACGATTTGTGCGACTTTCTCCCGCGATGTGGCTTTTCTGCCTCTTTTAATTATGCCCCGGGGAGTCGACGAAACTTGATCGCCTGCGCGGGTCCGTTTTCGAGACGCTCGACAAGACGCTCGACTGGACAGGGCAGGCTGGATTCACTTACAGTTTCGAGCCCGAACGAATCCGACCCCGGCCAAGCCGGAGTCCCGATCTGGACCGCTTCCGGAATGGAACACGGGCGGAGAAAGTCGTTAGACGCTCGCCTAGCCATCTAAGCTGTCCGGCTAATTTCACTTGGGCACCACAAAATTTCCACCACAAACTTCAATTGCACCTCGGGCTCACCTTTACTTTGTTGTAGTCGCCGTGGCTGCGGCGAGGAACTGGAAACGAAAACCTGTCCCAGGAAATACCGGCTACCCGTGAGGACAGTTTCTACCTCTTCCCTCGCTATCTTCGCTATCCAATCGCCCGAGATCGAGATCGGCGGCGGCGGCGGCGGCGGCAGAAAGATGCATCGAAAAACGGTGCCCAAGTTGAGGTTGTGTTTCTCTCGCTTCTCCTAACCCCGCGCGACGAGCGTCTCGCGCTGATTTGGATCGGCAATCAATCTGAATGATCGTAAACGTATTTAGCAAACTGCTGTCTTCCTCATCTCCCACCCCACCTCCCCCTAGTGCACTGAGGTGGCGAAACTGCGAACGATGGAGCCAATGGCCGAAAGGCGTCGGGGAGAGGATGTCGCATTTTGCACTGGCAAACTTTCACCTCGGCGAGCTGTGTTTGGAAGAATATTGACAAAAAACAAAGTGCCAAGATTTACCCTCTGTTAAAATTAATGGGAATTACATCGATAACTACTAGGAATGCAATCATAGGCATAAACATCCTTGACGCCAACTGCTAGAATTAGATAACTACACGAATTTTGAATTGTACTCGAATTAACTATTGAATAAACAGCTGCAAACAGAAAGGCGCGAAAGATAGTTCGTGAATATATTTCACACCGTCTTCTTTTTTCTCTCCACAAGTATAGAATTTCGAAAGATTTTCCAACATTTTTCAAAACAAATTTCAAACGCTCGTTGTTGTGTTTCGATGTTGAACAGAGTTCAAACAAATTATAAATTTGAATTCTGACTAGCCGCTGTTATCTCCTAACAAACACGTTAGGAGCCACTCGCTGCTCGTACATTGTTATTCATTAGACAACGCGATTCACAGCAAACAGAAGCAAGATTCCTCTCGTTACAGGCTCGCTGCTGTGTTTGTTAGAGAAAAGTCTGCTTCCTCCTCAGCTCTACATTATTCGCACGTTCCGCATTGTTCTACAGCAGCGGCAGCTACCGGATACCTATCGGCAAATACCTGTGCGGGTACGGATTACACGAAGAACAAGTGCATTAAAAGCCGCCGGTGCCTGTTCCGGGTGTTCCGGGAGATTAGAAGAATGATGAAGCAGAAGGCATATGTTGCAGGTTTCGATCATACTCCCGGCAAACTAATGGCTGTCATAATGGTTCACACGTTCGCGAATGTCGGTCAAGCAACGGGCTCATCGTCGGGACGTTACACAACAAGTGCGGCCCCTTGCAGGAATAAGACTCTCTTTAGGAATCGATTCGATTACAGTCCGATCGCAACTACACATTCCCCGAAACCTCAATGCTGCTCCGGCTGCTGCCACTAATGATGTACAACCTGTCGGCCCCAATTTTCGGCCCGGGTTTTGGCCACCAAGCGGCAGAAGAAAAACAAAAACACTGCCCACTGCCCAACTGCCACTGAAGGCAGGTTGAAGGCAGCGAGTACCAAAAACCGCACACGTGCCGGTGCGCAAAGAGTGAGCGAGTGGCCACGGTGCTAATCATTTCGGTGGATGAGGAGCGAGACGAAGTAAGCCACCACCGAGGTGGATGAGGAGCGGCCGGGGAAGCTGCGCGTACGCGTTTCATTGACCTAATTTCGGGTTCCCAACGGAATTTGAAACTTCTTCGCTCCACACGTCCGGTTTTTCGCTGATATATCTTTAACTCTCTTTCCGATTTTCTAAATTTCTTTGTTCGCCCGGGCAGGATTGGGGTTTTTATCCCAAACAACACTGGAACATGGAACGGAACATTCGCGCGGCGGGAGTCCGGGAATCGGGAATCGTGTTCGTATTGGAGATGGAGAAATTGACGCTTCAACTGGTCAAATGCAAAGAAGAACAAACACCGTCATACACCGTTTGCTAAACATCGATCGCGTAATAGAAACCAATAGCCGGTCGGTCGCTGGTTGCGTTCAATAATGCATGTTTTATGGCAACACCACTTCCTGGTGCTTCCGGTGTCCAAAAATTCAAAACCAACGTAACGCCGCATAAACAGCATGCGGGCGCGCTCGTAAACAGCTGACGAATGGTTCGGCAGTGGCAATGCAATCCGATGATCGTTATGCCGTTATGCAATTCCGTTGCAGGTACGAAGGTTTCCACCAGCGCAAAGGGGTATGTTTTCCCACCTTTCGGCAATTGGAAAAGCAGAGTGTGCAGAGGAAATAAAGCAATCGGTGTTTCTTTATGGGGTAGATTTTCTAGTGCTCCAAATAGGGACGTTATACACGGCTATAAAACGGGCATAAATAACCCTGGAAGAAGCTTGGCTAGTGTTGGACTCAAATAGCTATCATGGTTTTGAAACAGCGATACCAATAGAGAACAAGCACTTGTTGATGGTATTGTCGGGCAGGAAATATAAAAGAATAAATTTTTTCTTCATTTAATGCACATTGATGCTTGAGGATACAAACTCACGATGACCTTTACGTACAAATAAAACTTATTTCCAGCGATAAGAGAGATTTAACACGAAGCTATTGTTGCATTGATTTTTAAATTCCTTCACTGGAAAATCTGGCGGTTAGAGAACAAACCCCAGCCGCTTGACACACCTGTCTTTCTTTGCTTCTCAAATTAAACAATGACGCGATTGCGTTATCAAACGCGTCGCTTGACACAATTAGTGTGTATTGGTAGGGCACCTAAAGTTTTCCCCCAGGCAACCGAGGGTGACGAAGAAATAAAAGCAATCGTATTGCGACTCAAACATCCGGCCATGTAAAATCGGCATGAGGAGGTGATCTCTAGTGGCGTGTCGCGTTGCTCGGAACATTTCGAGTGTAACAGGGTAAAAGGGTAGTTCGTGGACAAATCACCTTGTTCAACACCGAGTGCAAGATAAGATAGTGCGCTAATATTCTCCTGCACCGATAAACGGAGTGGTCCAGTGTGTGTGTAAGACATTCCAGCGCCATTCATCATAGGAGAGAGAAAAAACGCTCGATCAGAGACATGACAACAAGCGGGCAATTATTTACCTCGTCCATGGAGAAATCGTAACATTCGGCGATCTTCTGGTAAAGCTCCTTGACGCTCGCGAACCCGGTGATGAAGCCGGTCGGGCTACCGTGGGCCAGCTGGCAGTTGAACACCAGCTGCGGTTTGGTGACGGTCGATTCGCCATGGCCACCGTTGCTCATGCTGTCGTGGTGGATCGTGGGCGCTGTTGGGATCGGAGGGTTTTTGTAGTTGTTGTTATCGTGGTACATGGCATGCGGATCCTTGGTCATCGGTGGCGAGGGATTGGATATTTTGGGGCTTTTCTTATTGAACAACGGCATCTTGGTGTAGGTGGTGGTGGTGGTGGTGGTGGTTTTGGTGGTGGTTGGTGGCACTTTACACTGGACGAAAACTGACTACTACCACGCACGGGGCACTGTGTTCCGTGACAGTGGCGCCCGTTAGGAATGGATGGAGGGAGGGATGGTTGCGGAAGAGTTTGGGGAGCAAAATTTTGCGCTTGTCCGAAAGGTACCGAACCGGAAAGATTTGGGAAAGACTGTCACACTGTCAACTCTACCACCAGGAGAGCTCTATACACGTCTCCCAGCCAATACAAAATGGGTTTGTGTTAAAAAAAAAAAAAACTGCCGCAGTATCGCAGTAGGCCGGTAGGGGAGATGGTTTTTGAAGGCCGAAACTACTTATGGAGCACGTTAGAGAAAAGGCGATAGAGGGCGCTACGGAGATGTCAGTACAGGTTAGCTGTCAGTAGGGAGAGTGGAGAGGATTGGATGGGAAGGCAGCAGATTTGCAGGAAAAGGAATGATTAAAAAAAAGAAAAAAGAAAAGAGATAGAAGAAACTATGTAGAAACACTCAAAACATCGGACTATCATGTACACAAAACACAAACACACACTACAGAATTCCGCACAAACACACAGACACACATAAACTTGAGTTGAGTATCTAAAATATTTGCACCATATCTATTACACGCTCGCTAGACAAACGTAAACTATTTGCGTTTTTGTTTTTTTTTGTGGCAAATATTTGCCTATGGCACCGGCAAGTTGAAGAAGGGCACCGTAGAGGCGCCATCGCACGAGCACAACCTTGTGCAAATGTGAGCTAAATTCACCATGAGAATTATCACTACCTAAAGAATATACGCGAAGCAGCAGTCCATCCCTTGGTTTGGGTTACGGATAGACTTTTCTCGTTATCGAGGGTTGCTGCTTTTCCCGTCTGCCTACTGTGATCACACTGTTAGGTTCGCACTCGCATTACGTCTTTCACAAGAGACTTTTCTTATCGGACCTACCGGAGCACACCGTTTGTTCCGTTCACTGATAAGCTGATACTGCTGCTCGCTCTGTACACTCAGCGACAAACAAATGGCACGCAAAAAAAAAAAAAAACTAGAGGGGACTTAACCATCACATGCTGGCCTCTTGACAATTTACAACAGCACCTCGAGTGTGGGTGCATGTGGGTGTTTTAGGAGATAGAGAGAGGGAGAGCAAATAGAGTACAGGGGAAATAAAGGGGGAAGGTATAGTGTGGAACGCCACGCTAAGATAAAAAAAAAACCACACCAACGTACCGGCGATCGAAAATGGCCAGAAACTATACTTTGCCCACATGGGGTCAATGCTGCCGGGTGCCTTGAAAGGGGCCGCTGTTAAGTACTCTGGAGACACGAGAGAACACCGCTCAATTTGACAGCTCACTGACAACCGAACAACAATCCGATCGCTCAGGCCAGATAGTGCACGTATCGATCGGTTCGGCAGATTCGGTGACGTTTCTGGGGGTCCGATTGCGTTGTTTTTCCACGCGCGAAAATATCGCTACAGCAAACTCGCCAAACTCGCCGACTAGTCAGACGCTAGTGCAGCGCACAAAACTCACTCACTGACGCGGCCACTTTGCTGCCTGCGTGTGCTGCCTGCGACCTTCTCTCTTTCCTTCACCTCACCGCAACACGGCTGTTATGAACCGTTACAGGCACAGCAGCACCGGAGGCGGAACCCGCTGGGTGGCTTCGTTGGTTGGGCAAGTGTAAGCCGAATGTTTCACTTGACCGCACAACCGCGTGTTTTCCCAGCAGCGCCCAGCGCCTAGCGCAACGAAATGGTCACGAAATGGGTGGGACGCGCGAATGAAGGAAAAGCACACTCACACACACACACACACACACAAACACAATGCCTCCATGTACAGACACACACACACACACATGCATCCGAGGGAAATGGGGTCTGCCGTAAAACACACACCGGTGCACTGTTTTACAACGAGAATTCTAATCTCGCCGTGTGTTCAGTGTTACTTTTCGACGAAAGCTTCTCCCTTGCGCGCTCGTAGTTGGCGTTGGCTTTAGCTCTTCGCTACGCTTGTTCACCTTTTCTGCCCGATCTCACAACACAAACAACCAGACGCGCAGCTTGTGCGAGAAATGCGTTGCTCACCGTTCGCCGTCGTCTTGCCAAATGAAAATGCAAACGCGGCGCGCGGGTTCGCCGTCTGTTACTGTTGTGTGGAAGTACCATGTGGAAGTTGGAATGCAGTGCTGCTCAACCCGTTTCCCTTTTTCAGCTACTATGGGAACGGGTCGGGCGCTGCAATTGAAACTTAGTTCATCATAATTAGTAATAATTTAAAAAGTTATTACAATAAAACATATAGTATGAGTTCTGTTATTAAAACTAGTTCGCTCTCGTACGATCCAAATTTCAATCCAAATCCAAATCCAAATTTTTAAATTTTATCACCATGCAAACATTGATGAATATGAACAAATTTAGCTTTGTACAACAAACTATTTGGTTGACAAGCACCGGACCCACATTCGTGGACCTGGACCTGACCGCTTACATCGGGGAACCTGACGCAGCGTCTTTGCGGGCACTGCGGAAGAGCGAGCGAGTGAGAATGGGAGAGACTTCGCAACCCTTCATTTCTCTGCCGTCGTTTTCATCCCTTCGCACTTCCGTGTACCGTTATCGGGAGACGGTTTGTGTAAGCTTCCGATGCTGTGGGCCACCATCGCACACATCGGCGTCTTGTTACAGTTCGCGTTACAGCACACTCATACATTTAAACTCGCGGGATGCCGGGACACCCACCACAATGCCTGCCATGTAAACGATCAATGGATCGTCGGTACATATGCCTTTCGCTTTACAAAGCATTTTTTCAGCTTGCAGGCCGGCCAGCCGACCTTCGAACACGTTGTTCTAGTGACTGCGAAATCTGCCACCCTTTCGAAGTCTCTCGACCAACATGGGCATTGGTAGAGGTGCGAGAACGATCGCTGCTGGTCACGGGTTGCAGATTTTAGCGACCACGACGGTAAACGTGGTCTATGTGGTTACGGGACCAAAACATGGAATTGGTATTGTGTAGGAGGAGCTCTGGCGTAGTATAAACGACCACCAAAAACAAACCGGCGTGAGATGAAATTCGAGTTGCTACCATCTCCCGCGTGTTGCCGACCTAACCGCGTACGTGCGGCCCATTGTTTGTGCCACCCCCGGATGTACGGATCTCTGTACATGGGTACATGGGTTTGCCTTATTTTCCATGCTATTTGCATAATTTATGACCAACCGACGGCTAATTGTACTATTTGCATTAGAATGCGTCAAGGGACCGTGTGCGTTTTAGCACGACACCCAGATTGTCGCAGATATACAGAGTTCTAGCAGATATACGGAGTTCCGAGCGGAGTTCTGGGAACTGCCTGGGGAGACATACCAAACGAATTAAAGTTAAGCGCTTTGGAGCACTGGTACGCAACGGTTGGTAGGTTCGTTCGCTCCCGCGGGAGCGGAGAAGCGCGTATTCGAACTATCCGAACAAAAACCAGCAAGTTCAGCGACCGTCCGACAAATCCCCTCCTTACAGCTCTTGTTTTACCACACCGCGAGGCAACAGGTGTGTGCGTGTGACATTCGGAGCCACCGGACAACTTTGCGTTCGTCAGCAGATATCTCCCTGTGCTCTGGATTTGGTGTGTTACTGGACAAAAACGAACGCGATCATCGCTACTCAGAAGGCAAAGACGGAGACATCAAAACATCGCACTGTTAGCACGTGATGCTACAGAAGACTTCAAATCTGTCGAATCTGGTACCTGAGATACGGACAGCTTTGATCTGTATTTATCTTCCCCTTCGTTAATATCTCCAACTGCAACTGGCTTCGAACGTGAAGGTCATCGACCAAGGGGCAATCGATCTGGATTTATCGTCCACATCGGAGCGACCGTGTTCGTTCGGGAGCTTAAACGCCGAACCTCGCTGTACATAGTCCGCATTGGTCGGATGCCCCGTACGCTGCCCCCTGTTTCCGTCATTCTCTCTTCATTTCCTTCGTTTACGGCAGGGACGGAATGACGACTGTTATGGCAATTTCCGATCCCCCAGCTGGCCACTGTTCCGGAAGCAAAGCCATATGTTACTGCATACCTTCGGAGGGAAACGCGATCCGCCAAGCTAGCCGCCATTAACGCACGTTGTGTATCATACATTACAGAAGCGGCTGAAACAAAGCAGAATGGATTCAACCGAATTTACATTACAATTAGTTTAATTTTAATTTAATTGTACAAACACTCTTCCAACCCAATTACACCGTCCTATACTGGCCACTGCGATTGTTGCAACTGCATTACATTCATCGCTAAGTAATGCTAGAAGCACAATGCGATTTGTTTCATGCTGTTCTGGTGGCATCGGAAAGGGAAATCGTTTGAGAAACGAATGCCGAAGCAATGTCCGGCACGCAGTTATTATCAACTGTTTCTGAAAACGGAAACCTGTGCCCGGTCGATGGTTCGCGAGGTGTTTTGTAATTTACAATCAATTTTTCAAGGTGTGTCATTGGTTTCACCGTCTTTGGGACGCACACTTAACATGCGCCCGGCAATTAGAACAATCAATTAGAGATGAATTTCAAGTTGCCCAATTATCAAGAGAAAAAATCATCACCAATTCTGAACAATGTCGTGGGGCATTTTAATACTGGTTTTTTGGTCGATTTTTAAACATACTTGGTGTTTCAATTATATTTTTTAATTCTATTTTTATTTCTTACAATTTTTTTTCTTATTGTGTTAGTATACAAATTGTACAAGATAGAAAAAATCAAATGATTCTGATAATCCTAAACGACATTTCCATGCCGTACAAGATAGACAAATCAAACGTGCGGGTTTGTTGGCAACTAACTGTTACTCTGTACACGATACGCACACCACCGCAAAGCCGAACAGTGGTCGTCGCTGTAGTCAATAATTGGTCAAAACATGTTTTTTTTATTTCAAAAAATATTTATTGCGGATCGTACATTCCAACTCCAACAATCAATTTGTGGTTATTATCTGAGTAAAGTTGTCAACAGTGTTATAGTTCATTTATCTTAGCACAAACAATTTGCACAACAAACGTACCACGGGCTGCATCACAGCAGATTTACTTAATATCACACAAAAGGGCAACACCGCGAAGAACCCAATGCTCCGGTGGTTTGGCCGTCTGTAACCACAACGGTGTAATGTAATTCAGATCCGTTCGATTAGCCTTCTTGTACACAGGACACTGGAAAAGGAACGAAAAACAAGCAAATCAATTTAATTTTTCAAATCTCGACTATGCCATCACTTACCTCGTAAAGTTTAGGATCTTTCGGTGCGGTGGAATTGATGGCGTACACGTGTATTACCGGCATCGGTGAGTACAGCACCTTGTTGGTAGCTTCCTGCAATCGAATGAACCGTTTGTCCCAACCGGCTCCATCGATGTAGAGCCCGTACACGTAAACGCCTTCCGGAGGTGTTACCTTACATTCCTCCGTCATCATTTGCGTCACGTCGTTGTGCAATGTAATCATGTCCAGCGCCCAGCCCTTGTGCGCACGAGCCACCTCCTGACGCATGGCAGTTAGAAAACCTTGCGGATTGAAAAATCCCGTCATCCAGAACATGTTGGGGCGCTTGCGGAAACACCAGCTGTGGAACTGAGCGTTCCGTTCGATCAGCTCCGTAAACCAGAACCCAAGCGAAGCCGACGCCCAGCTACCACGCTTCCAGATGGTCGGTACGCGCGCATCGTAGATATTGTCCAGCGCATCTCGCAGCTGCTCGTTCATTATGATCACTCCATCGATTGCAAGCAGCAAATCGTCCAACGTTTGCCGTACCAGGATCAAAATGCGCTGAATACGATCGATCTCTTGACGAAGAAAGATGTTCATCGACTCTTGATGACCCATAATTCGTAGCCGTTCTTTCACCGCGTGCGGATCGTATGGAGGTGGTACCTTGGTAAGCATATCGCGTACCATTCGAGCGACGGTCACTTCGCGCGTCTCACCGGCACCACCAGAGGATTCTGCAGGAATGTAATAAAATACGCTCAATAATCACATAGACACAAGCAATACCCAAGCTACTAAAGATCTCTCACCTTTCGGCTGAATGGACAAGATCGTGTCCAAGATCTCTTTTGTCGTGTTGCTCTGATAAGTAATGTCGGCATTCGAGTGCAACCCATAAACTTGCGGCGGATCAACGAGTGGCATGTTGTCGATCGCCTCCAAGTATTCTTCGATCGTCTTGAAACGCATGATACGATACTCGCGGAAAAAGCGGAACGTTTCCTCGAACATCGTATCCGAGAACCAGACGCGAGCAAAAGTGTTTAACAATCGCTTGTCGTAGTCATCCGTCACTCGTCCGCCGTACTGAACTTCCCCCAGCATGTACCGCATCGTTTTCCAGCTCACACGACCCACCTTCGGGTCCAACGCATCCAGGTGGTTCTGTACAAACATGCAGCTTGCCAACCAATCGGCCGAGTTAAATTCGTACGGAATGTTCCACCCGAGTGGACCGAATTTGCGTCGTTCCTGTACTACCGTGTGGAGGAACGAAATACCATATATCAGAGGCACGTAGAGCGGTGAATCGCTGTACTCAAACATCTCCAGTGACATCGATGCATAAGTACGCTTCAATCCAGCCTTTACACCAGACGGAGGTTCGTTGGTAAATTTCAGTGACATCTGCAGAAACGTGATCGGGAACTGAGGATGCGGCTCGGTTGTCATCCAGATGCGGAAATTCGCATGGTACGCGCTAGGGCCTGTTCGATCTAGCTCCAGAATCTGTAGCATCAGTTCGTTCATATACTCAAGCCCCAAATGGCAGTTTTGTAGCAACACCCAGGAACCTGCCTCCAGCGAGCTTGCAACGAGTTTGCGCGCATGTACTTCCTGTCCCTGGCCCATCGAAATCGAACGACATTTGATACCATTCTTTTTGGCCAAACTTTCTATACTCGGTGTTGGATCGGAACCCATCGACAGGAAGCAAACCAATGGAGTCAGAGGACGACTTTCTTCGAGGAGTGCGTCATAGTTAATGATGACGGGATCAGCAAACCGCTCGCCTAACGACATACCCAGATAGCGTCTGCTTTGGAAAAGCGTTCTATCAGGACACCAGGCCCGTATCAACAACAAACGACGGAAAGCGTCTATCGACTGATAGCCTCCTTCCGGCGGCAAGGGTTCCTCTTCTGGTGCTTCTTTTGAAAACCACACCTTCCAGCCCTTCTCATTGCCACGAATGCTATCAAGAATTCCGCCGAACAGATCGAGCCTTGACAGCTGCACCAAGTTAAGCCAGGTTACGTCTGCGATCCATTTGTAGGGCTTATCTGGACACGTGTTGATATCCAGGGCAGCACCTCCTTTGATGAACGTTTGGAACTCGGCATGTGTAATTGACTTGCGATCTAAATCGATGTTGAGCGCCATCAGAAGCACAAATAGATATTTGTGCACCTCATACAGACCGCGACACACGTACCGAAAGATGTCGTACGTAAGATATTCGATGATGTTATTGATGCGTCTGGTCGGAACCGGATGGCGATCGGAGCGGGACATGGAGATATCAAAGCGCTCCAGAAACTGCACCAGCGATGTTTGGTACATGCTGCTCACCATCGTCATGCTGCAGATGAGGAAGTATAGTACGCTGCCACGTGCCGCTACCGGTCGATACTCTTCACGTGCTCGATTTATCTTAATCTCCGTTTCACGAGCGATTTTCAACTTCTCCCGTACCTCGATCGAAGTAATCTTGCTCGTATTCAATACTCCGATGACTGTAACGTCATCCACCAGACTACCTTGCGTGGTCGAAAGTTTGTGCAGTAGGTTAGCTTCCAGCTCCTGCATCTTACGACGATTGGCGGTGACATCTTTGATCAAGTTGGTTCGTTCCGATTCCAGCTCGCGTTTCTCCGTAAGAATGACCCGCCCGAGAAGCTGATCTTCGAGTCCACGCATCGTGACGGTGAAGTCAATGATGGACGTTCGGGCCGACACCTCGGGAGTGTAAAGTGGATTCGGTAGCTTCGTCGTCATGTACATACGGAAGGAATCATTCACATCCACCTCCTTATCGCCCACCTTCACCTTGAACGTATTGCCCATCTTAATAAAGTTTTTCTCCAGCACATTGTCCAGCACGGGATCGAGCTCTTCGCCAATGTCTTCGATCAGCATAGGATATCCGAGTGAAACACAGTCTTCTATATGATTTCGGAAGTATTTGTGGTTGAGCGACGTCACGACGAGCTTGAAATCGTTTTCCTTACTCTTGATCCACATTTTTCCTTGCGATTGCGGGTCGATAAGCAACGGGAAGCGTGCCGCTTTCGTTACTATGATTCCATTCTGAATCGACAGCTCATCATTCGGTAGTCCTTGCAGATTCCACTCGCCAATTGTGGCGGGATCTGTGAGGCTGTCTGTGATGTTGATGCTCCTAGACACCGGAATGCGCCGTTTGTTCAGCTCACTCTGCCAGCTCGTCTGCAGCACCGTGCGATATTCCTGATTGAACGGGCCCGAGTAGGACAAAAACCCGGTGAGAATCAATACATCCCCGACAAGTCGCTCGGTTTCATCTTTAAACTGCTCCAACTGTTCCGTCCATCGTACTCGTTCATCCGCCAGCCCGTCTATCAATGCCGATGCAGCATCCATCTTGTCCTGGCATAGCTTCGCATCATCCAGCACCGCTTTCTTTTTCGCCATTGCCTCGTCAAACATTTGCTGCACAACGGCCAGCTCTTGCTCTTTCGCTGCCAGTAGCGCTTCTGCTGCGGCCTTCTCAGCCATAGCAATATCTAGTTTCTTTTGCTGTCGAGCCAAGTTTGCCTTCAAAGGCAGCACGTCTTTATTCACGTCGTAGAAGTCGGCCATCGCAACGGTCCACTTGAGCAGACCGGCCACGTTGCCACACGCTGCTTTAGCTGCCTCAAACGTGTACATGTGGTAGTTAAAATACGGCATCATCAGATCAACCGTTTCCGCATTGATGAGATCTGCCTGATAGCGCACAATTTTACCCAAAAAGCCTGTGTCAGCCATCACCTTGAGCGATTGTTCCCAGGAGGCAAACAGGAACTGACGCTCCTCGTCTGGTTTCACCGGTGCTATTCTTCTTCCAAAAAGAATCAATACCACGTCCATGATCAGCGTGATCAGGTAGGGTGGTTTACCTAGCTTCCGGACGGTAGCAATGTCCGCTCCCGTTACGGTTTTCAGAGCGGATTCGGCCTGTTCTAGCGCTGGCCTTGCGGCTTCAAGTTTTTCCTCCGCTATCAGAGTGTCAGCTTGGATTTGCTCAACCAGGACGTCTGCTTTGTTTTTCACCAACAGCACGTCTGCCTTTACTATCTCCGCCGCTCGCTGAGACTCGGTGACTGAGGCAAGTACTACTTCCGCAGCCTTCGTAGCTACCACGATATCTTTCTCTTTCTCTTCAAGCTCCACCCGCAGTAAATCTACAGACTCGGCTGCCTCGATCAGCTTCACTAGACCAGTTTGCATACGTCCTGCAAGAATTGCGATGTTTTCATGCTTTTGCCTATAGATTACCTTATAACCCTCCAGGAACGAGAGGAACGACTTGGGAGTCACATGCGCCTGTCGTCGGAACCGCTCAAAATACTCGACACACACCTCGGCCACGCGATTCTGCACGAACGCCATGATTTGAATTAGGCGGAGCTTAACATCCGGTGTGCAGACAATGTAGTAGTCGCGCAGAAAGTGAGTTGACACGGCCACGAGCGCATCCTCCGGCCATCGTTGGAACCAATCGATTGTACAGCCTGAGATGAGCCCCGGAAACTTGAGCGAACGATTGCGGAACTTTTCGCCAACGGGTGAGAAGCAAAGCACGATGTGTAGATTGGCTCGTGCGCGGGAGATGAAAAACTCGTACAGATTATCCTGCGTCGGGATACGCTTCGGGTCGACTTTCTTCATCACCGGTATCAGTTCGTTCGTGATCTGATCAATCTCATCCTTCGGGAAAAGATTGGCTATCTCACCCGAGCTGAGCACGTTGTTAATGTACTCTAGGAATCCTTCATCTTTGATGTCGTTATCGGTGAAGACGAACGTTATGCCCTGACCATCAACGCCAGACACACGGTACAGATACTTCAGATCTTCCATCAGGTTGTTCACGCTGTACGCTCTGGTCAGCGTGATCTGGTAAGACTTGTATCCCGCGATAAACGAAGCAAGTCTAGTTAAACTCTGCTTCCCCGAGCCTCCAACGCCCACCAGCAGCGCATTACCGCGCGGGGTACCAATAATACGTGAGATAATCATCAAATGGATCAGCGCATCACGGAAGAACACCAAGTCCATGGCAGCGCCGCGCACCTGCTCGTTATACAGCTCAAGGAACATCTTGACCCGAGCAGTTGTTTCCTCGAAACCAGGCATCTCTTCGTACAGCTTCGGTGGTTCTAAGCTAACGTCCTCTCCCTCGTCTCCAGTAGGCTCGGGAGCGTCTCGCAGAAAGTCCACAAAGAACTGCTCCTCTTCCTGGTAGTGTTCAAAGTCTGGACCAAGCTCTTGCTCGGCTGCCATTCGCAAATAGTCAACAAACCATATGCGATCCTCAAAACTCGTAAAGCGATCCGCTATTACTCGTGTGCACTCATGTCTCCACAGCTGAAATACATAAAAAAATGTAATTAAAGTTCACAAATAAATTACTTAAACTTACATTGATTGCCGTTGCAATCGTTTCACACTGTTCCGCTTTGATCTTCAACATTCCTTCCCATATACGCGATAGATCGCGAAGGTTGAACACGTAATGGAACTTGGCCGGCGTCGGAAGCATCTTCACTTTTGTGGCCTGCCAGATTTTGCGTGTCAGTGGCACGAGTCGCGGTATAAATTTCACCAGTTCCTCACCGAATCGAGTATCACAGAAGTAACCCTCGCCAAGCACACCGAATATCTTATCCATCGATTTGTTGCTCGGTATCGCACAATTAAAGATACAGAACTGACGTTTTAATCGAGGAGGAATGTCGTTTCGACCGCCACCGGGATGTATCATAGCGGCCAGCATTTGAATGTCCAGTACTGTTAAAAAGTCACCTGGCTTATCCAAAGAGTAGAAACCACGGTTTTCCATTAGCTGACGTACGATCTCGTTTGTAACCTGATCGCCCCATTCATTCACGATAGGCATGTTGACGTCATCGATGAAAATGGACATCTTACGTTGCTGCGGAGGACCATACGTAGTCCCAACGCGTTTCTCCACGTACGATTCGATAATACGCTGGAACATGTTCGGTGTTGTAGCAGAAGAGAAGTTGAAACTCTTCGACAGATGATACTCGGGATCGTACTGGAGCATGTAGCCTTTGATCATGACGGTTTTCCCAGTGCCCTGTTCGCCGATCAACAGCACCGCTTTGCTTTGCCTTGCCACCAAGTCAATCAGGAACGAGGTTCTGACGTTGTCTACGTTCGGCACTAGGATACTCGCGAATTCTGGCACACTATCACTAGGGTAGATATATTCCTCGACGCGTTCGTTCCAGTGTTGCCAGTTACCGTCCGCTGAGACAACATACTCGAAAATAGTTTCCCCAGGTTGCAGTTTTGGCCATTCTGTAAAACGAAAAGTTAGATTGAGCATACAGTGTGTATCCAAAATGTTCTCCTCAGCAGAGACTTACTCATCTTGGACCCATGTTTGGCGATGTATTCTCCCATTTTCTCACGATCTTCTAGTTCGAGCACAGCACCGAGGGACCACATCAGCGAAAACAGGAATAATCTTTCCACATGTGCATCCGTATAGGCAGCTGCTGTTTCGTTTTCAGCCGGTGGAGCCAACAATCCCTCGAGAAGATCACAGCACTGCCGAATATAGATCGCCTCCAGTATCTTCATCTTTGCCTTCAGCTTTGTTTGGACGAAATCATGCAAGTCGTTATAGATTTTAAGAAACAATCGTCGCAGTAAATCACTCAGATCCGCCGGTTTCGTCTTCAACCAACCATTCAAGATTGGTTCCCATTTCATGACGGACGCGCTCATAAACACCATGCCCATCCGGCTGACGGTGGCAGGTGATGCGTTATCCACGTTGTCTGGTTCGAACACAAGCTTAGCATTCGGTGCCATCGTAATTCGATCTCCATTTGCCAACGTGAGCGTTTTGTTGTCGTCAAGCACAGAGTTCAAGTTTTCGATCCAAACTGCATCGACCGGTCCATCAAGCACTAGCCAAACAAAATCTGTTTTCTTTACCTTGAGTGTTCGACGCCACAACGTCGAAAAGATCCCATCTGTCCAATCGTTCGTGGCGACGTCGAGTCGACCAAACATTTGGGGTGCTGTGATGGCTTTCGGGTTCATACGAATCTCTTTATGTGGCATCCCGAGCTCGGTAAAGCTCTTGAGCAGTGTCAGTATGCATTGCGTCTTGCCGGCTCCAGTTGGACCGAGCGTCATCAAGCCGTGCCTCACTAGTGATGTTTCGTAGAGTTGAATCACTTTCAAATTCCATTCGGGATGGTTCATAAGTCCGAGCGACTCGGCACTGTTAGCAATGGCGCGTTGGAGTTCCTTATAGCTCGACGTGCTAAGCTTGATGCCTGGAAACAGATCCTCGATGAGCGAAATAAAGAGGGGTTCATCTTCATCCACCAGCTTCGAAACGTTCATGTCCCGGAGCACACGCATTACGATCGTTTCTTCAGTGTCCGTCGGGTTGGCTCGCTTCTGTGCTCCGAGCGTTCGCAGAACAGATAGAATGTTTCGCAAACCAAAATCGTAGTGCACCTGCTTCGATAACTGCTCCTCGCAAAGTTTGTACAGTGTGAAAAATTTTCGCGCTAGTATGACATTGTCCTTGAAACCACAGCTGGCCAGCTTCACACGCATGATAATTTGCCGATCCGGAACCATCATCGCAACCGAGCGGAACATAATTTTCAAGTTTTCCGGAAGCTCCTGACGCCCAGCGTAGCCTGGATTCATAGTGATAAATAGTCCAAATTCGGGGTTCAACGATACCGTGTCACCATCGCTGAATAAGAACGATGTTCTTTTTTCCTTTCTTGCAGTTAGTACAATGCTACGGATAGATGGAAAGCATTTGTAATGAATAAAATATTCTTTCCAAAAATAAAAGTAAATAAAAAATAGGAACTCACTGAATTTGCTGGGCGGCGACGGATAGTACTGGAAGCTCGATTCGATTGAACTCATCGAAACATCCCCAGGAACCAGATTGCGCCAGGCCTTTGTAAATACGGCCCAAACCTCGAAAGTCCATTTGATCCGAGCAGTTGAAGACCACCACCAGCTTCCCAAGGGCTCGGCCCATATCCTTCGTTGTTTCCGTTTTACCCGTTCCTGCAGGTCCGGCTGGAGCTCCTCCCATGGACATACCGATTGCTTGGGCAAGTGTAATGTAACATCGATCTGTCAGTGGCGTGATGGCCAATCGCTCCGTAACGCCGAGATATTCGTTCTGATAGATGAAATCAACGTCTGTAATCTTCACAATTACATCATCCGTTTCCTCCACGTAGTAGAAACGAGCTTGCTTTTGCCACTCAAAATCCAACGCCGTGCGAATCCGAAATCGCACTAGATCATCAAAAATATCCCGCTGGTGCACATGTATAGTAACCATCGTTTCAAAACGTATACGTTCCAATCTCGTCAAATCCTTTACCGTCAGCTCGATCAGACTGTTCAGCAGATTCAAAAATCTGTTGTTGGTGAGGCGCATTATAGATTTGTCCGTGCGGCATTTACTTAACGCTATTTCAGCCTCGTTCGTCCATAACAGTTGGACGCCCACGAGACCCGCCTGTCCACAGAATTCTTGAAATCCTTCGATGAAGTTAAAATCTGGACTAGCGAGACAGTGAGCCATCTGTGCCAGAATTGCCCGGATCGTGTCCTGCATTTCACCTAACAAACTACTGAGCCACATTTCTACTCCGCCGGTACAGAGCACGGGACTTGCCAACGGTACGCGTTCTCCATTGTCCGAGTACAGGGCTACAATTTTTCCAAACGTTTTCTCGTCAAATTCCACTCTAGCAACAGCATCAAAAATGCTCAGTAGATGCGCCTGAATGGAGGTAGGATCAGAGCTTTGGCCCAATATTTCCAACAGCACAGGATCAGAGATAAAGAAGAACCGGGGGAACAATAGTCGCTTCGATTCTAAATATCCCGTCAGTGACTTCTGGCACGTTTCGAGCTGCTCCAGGAGTGAAGTTAAAGTGTAGGACATGAAATCTTCACCGGTGCAGCACTGCACAACGTTCGGATTGTCACGTGCACGGAACATAACGCGCACCCAGCTCTTATCAATGCCCGCAAACCGTTTTGCATCCTGAGGTAGCTGTTTCGAAATGTCACCACCGACAAACACCGCCTCCAGATATATCCACAGACTCTGTACTTGAAGCCATTTTTCAAGAATTTCCCCGGTGTTGACCAGCCTGTGTAACCATAGCATGATTTCTTTCTTGAAGTGTGCATTGAAACGGTTTGATGCAAGGGAGTTTACAATCATGATGCTATCCTCCAGCAGAGATATGATTTCGATCGTTTCGGCAGGTTTGATTAGCAGCTCGCCACGTGTTTTGAATACTGCAAACTGCAAATTCACCGTAGACCATTCGGCTACCACCGAGCGAAGTTTCGTGTCAATATCGTTCTCCTTCACCGCACCAATGCACGTGTCCTCAATGTCGTCGGAATACTTAAGTAGTGGAGCCTCCATAATGTGGCCGAGCGTGAAGCTTGGCGATGTTACATCAAACTTACAGCCCAAAATCTGCTCCAACTTCTCCCAGTGACGATCCTTCATTGCTTCATTACACATGAGTTCGAGCAAGGGACAGCTGTTGTTAAAATCATCTATCTTCTTCTTCAACTCAATGTAGGCTGGCCAGTCTTTCATTGCTTTCGGTAGCTTGCGGCAACGATTCTGGAAGTCGGTGAGCTCCGCATTGATGCCCTCTATGTCGACGTCCTGCCACGGTGTTTCATAGTATTGGTCGATATTTTTCATGACTTGCAGATACAACGAGTAAAGTTTGTTCAGTAGATTGAACTCTTTTTTCCGTTTGTGCAACACCGGATAATCATTGACTTTCAACCCCAGGAACGCTTCACCGTTAGCGTACATTTCAAACTTGCGCCACAGCTCATCAAACCGACCTTGAAACATTAGCAATCGATCACTGGCTTCTTTGGCAGGTATGCCTTCCTCCATGGGTCCGTTCGTTTCGAACTCCTGATCGAATCCAGAAATTTCTTCGTTGAACTTTGCCACACCTGCCGCAAGTTCCCGCTGCAACGGTACCTGCAGTGCGATGATATCGTTTTCTACCTTCTCCACCATTTTGATCAACGCCTTAAAGGTATTGCGAATGTCGTAAACACTATCCACTTGTTCCGGCGTTATTCCAAGCGGCTCAAAACCAGCCAATGTGCGATACGTTTGTTCGATAAAAGTGAGATCAACATCGATGAAGGAAAAGTTGTCCTGCACCGTCTGCAAGCAATCCATCGCCATCCGAATGTCATCTAAATCGATGAGCTTGCGTTTGAGTGTTTCATCTTGTTCGGTGATAAAATTGACTATTTCTGCTATTCGAACTACGTAGAACGCCAAAAACCGCTTCAATACCAACTCAACAACCTCGTTCAGCGTTATAACGATGGGACCAATGTGGCTGCTGTACGTGACCGACGCTAAATCTTCCTTGATTTTTTCAAACAATTCAGGCTTCAGTTCCATTTCGACCGTGAACAGGTTCTGCTTCCACAAATACTCGTAGCGATTATACACCTGCTTCAACACGAAGCTTACGTCAGGCGTTAGCAATAATAATCCACCGTCGAATTCGTGCATAATTCGTGTGACCTCCTTGTGCTCGGAAATTAGCTTGTACCAGTCTCGCTCCGCACGTTGTTCGGCCAACACAGGTCGTCGCAACTTCCTCTGGACTGATTTCGCTTGTCGTCCCCAGGTCGAAATGGCATAGAATGTCTCCACCACGTTCAGTACAACGCGCTGAAATGAGAACTGTATCTCCTCCAGAGAGGGCAAAATACGGCAACACTCCGCCTGCAGCTGCATTGCAGTTACGATAAGTGGTTGGATTTCGCTCAGGATAGCAGCCTTATTTAGCTGCAACCGTACCAGCTCCAGTCGTGAACGTAGCTTTTCCAGAGAATTTTTCACCATGCGCACAAACACGTTGATGATTCGATTATTGAAGTAAGCGAAGAGCTCCATACAATCGATGTGCAGCGTGCCAACATCGTAGTTGAGGGAGCCATAATCCTGGAACAGTGCTTCTAGATGCGCTTCCGGAGTCGGATTAGCAGGCGTTTTGTACAGCTTGTCAAAACGAATCCAATCAAACTTATCGGTCGGGAGTAGTTCTTCCTTCCGCCTGTTTTCGTCGGTAATCTGTTCGAGTGGTAGTTGATATTTTCGATTGCCACGATCGTCATGTTCGGGCACGTCTATTTTAGTGGCGAACTTGTTGATTAACTCAATTACTGCACCTTCCATGGCTTGTGAACGTTTCTCCAGGAACACCTGCACCGACTGGCGATAACGTATGTTCATCTCGTAGAGTTCATCCGGATCCACCGGATCCACGGGGAGTGTAAGCAAATCTGTGCTTTCGAAAGAGTTGAGAGTATCTTCAATACGAGCCTGCCATATATCATACACTTCTTTGTAAAATTGTTCCGTCTCGAGCAGAACACTTTCAACCTCTTCAAGATATCTGTCAATGTTCAGTGACTCCCATGTCACAACACACAGTCCGGGAAGGAAAGCTCGGTCCAATTTGACCAACATCGTTCTCATCAAGGGTAGAAATATTGGAGGGATAGCCAAGCGAAGGGTGTTATTCTGACGCAGTAGATGTTTGGCTCGCTGGTAGCAATGCTCAATTTTGCTTTTACTCTGCACGAGCATGATCACGAAGTCCGGGGCACTCAATCCTAGCTTTAAAACCACTTCCGCTTCTCGAATCACCTGCTTGATCCAAGAGTGGAAGTTTATCTCCAGCCTGTTGTCCGAGGAACGTTTGCAAAACACCGGTGTGGCCAGCTTCGTTCGGGCTTGCTCCGCAAACACCATCCACGCTTTATGGTGCAACATTTCGTAGTGAATCAGCACCTCGGACAGGTAGTTGTAGTACTTGACGCATAGCTGAGCTTTACGATGTGATACAACGCAGGGTCGGTTTTTCAATACGGAGAGCGGTACATCCATCTGCCGCAACATTGACCGTGCCCACATCATACGACCCACTGTCTCCGGTACACCGTACGGTATGGGTGGACTGGCTCGATTTTCGTTGTAGACATCTTTTAGATGGAAGATTTCAGTCTCCAGCATCATTGCCATATCAAGATAACGACGATCCATACATAAACAATCTAGCTGCAGTTTTTCGAACCTATGCAGGATTAACAAACTGCTGTCAACCGTACGTTCGTTGCTAAGCAGGTTCTTGAGAAACGTTTGCAGTCCAGCTTCAGCAGTTTCCACCTCTTTCAAATAGCACTCGTAGTCACGGTCGAACTGATGTTCGGTGTGAATCAGTGGATCGTATGATTTGGCAGTGAGCGTTTCGTAAGCAGCCTTGATTCGACCAGAAAATACTTCAGTTCCAGAAATTGCTACCTTATCGATAACTTCATACTTCAGATACAACTCCATAACTTCGAGGATTTTTGCCAACCGTGTCTTAAAGTGATTTAGTTTACCGAACACAAACACTTGCGAACATTCCCACGGTGTTTCGGTAGGGCTATCGATCATTTTCTGCACCGTCTGTTGGTAGCTCTCGCGGAAGGAAGCGTCTAACTCATGACAAATGGTGATTTTACTAATCAACATCTGTTTATCTTGCGAGTAGATTCGAATAGCACCACGATCCGTTAAATAGTGCCGACAATTTATAATAATCTGATTAGCAATCTTCGTTAGTAAACCCGTAATTCGATCGGACGTATTATAACACTGCGACGCTTTGTACACGTGGCGTATAACCTCTAAAAGGCTGGGAATGCTTCGTGTTGCTTCTTGTGGCTCGCATCGATAGAGTGGATCCCAGAATCGCTCAATCGAGCTGATGTACCTTACGTTATCACGTGACTCGATCAGCTTGTTGGACAATTCCGCCGCCAATCCCTCCCAAACTCTCACTAACTTGCCTCGGGAAAGTTTTAGCGCTTCGAGAAATTGCCGAAATACTTTCCCCTCCGTGAACTCGCTGATAGACGTGTAGCGGGTCAATATGGTACGCCAGTATTCCAACTCCACCAAAGGACCCACGTAGTGAGGCGCTTGTTCTATTTGATCGCCTTGAGTAAGAGCAAATTGAATTTTCTCCATCCAGCGGCTGAATATTTGTTCCACGCGAATCATCTTTTCTCGATCACGAGCTGTTTCTTGCACCTGGATTGGTGTCAACAGAAATCCCATGTATAAATCACGATCTACTTCAAACACGATCCGATGGAAAATGTCCTTTTCGGTGCTCTTCAGAAAGTTTAGGAAACGATTCACACCATACTTGAAGTTACTCTTTTGCATATCATTGCAATGGCCGTAGTCTCGAATATGATCAATCGCTGGCCGAAGAACCTTCTCCAAAATCGACACCAAGGAGTACACAACCGAATTGCCCTCCGGTATAGTAATGTAGGTGAACAGGATTTCCTACAGAGAAGATATAAATAATCAAATTCTTAGCATCTTCATCACAATTTTCAATTGAAAAACAAACTAACATCACTGAGTCCTTTGGTTTCGATAGGTTTTGCGTTACTATGGCGACAGATTCCAACGCATATGGAAGTCACCTTGCCAGTACGTCCATCCGTCAACCACGCTTGGTTCGTCGGCTGCTTCACCTTCGCATTGTATCGTCCAGTATCCATTCCCGGCGGAGGACACATGCCGTAGAACAATAACATCCCTTTTATACCCTCCGCCTCAAAGAAGTTGTCCAACAGCTGCACGTCAAAGATGCGGTCCGCAATGCACTCAGCCACGTAGTCCTGATCTTCTGCTAAAATGTACGCACCTACTTCTAGTACGTGTCGGTGCTTCGTCGCCAAGATGTTTAACCGCTCGGAGCGGGCGTCCTTGGATTGTTCAAGACGCTGTTGGATTTCCTGTTCTTCTGTTATCTTGGGCGGACTGCCTCGCCGCCGTTTCACCAGCTGTACGACATTGCCGATCTTCGTGCTCACACCGATAACGTTCAGAACCTTCTTCAGATGACGGTCGGGATCGGGATCCGTCATGTTGGGATGCTGTTGTCCACGAGCTTTGCTTGTACCACACAAATAACACAAAAATAGCTGTCCTGTCTTTCACAACTCCAACGACTACTGCAATCTGTTACGAAAATTCTTTACTGATTTCAAATCTGCCCAATGGCTACTTTTATATATTGTAAGCAAACTCGATGCTTAGTATCAATAACAATAAACAAATGAAACAACAAATGATTATACCATTGTTTAAAAACACTCCTAAATAGGCAAATCCGGATGATTTATTTCATTTTTAATACGCTGTATCTTAACTCTGAACCGCTAGAGCGTGCAATCTTATTCAGGTATATCACGCCCTATCGGCAAATCGTTGTATCGGAATGTATGGGTGGGTTTGATATAATACTGGCTCAAGCGATATGATAACGATTAATACGATTGTGGCCTAGCACAATCGCAATACTTACGCCCTCAGTAACTGGTCGTCTCACGATCTGCACGGACATGGACGATAGGGAGAATGAGCTTCTGGCTGAGAGTGTGTAGGTGTTTTCACAATTAAATAGGTTAGAGCTTCTGTAGTGTGTCTCATACTGTTAACTACTATTCGATAGATCAACACTCGACGCAGGTGAACGACCAAAGGATGAGAAAAAAATGTCTACCTGGTGGTTGGTTGCTATAACGAGCGCCGTGGTAGCAATCTACTTGCTCGTCTACTGGAACTGGATGTCGATGCCGATTGCATTACGACGAGCAGATGAGGAACGTCATCCGCAGCGCTTCATAGCGGAGGTGGCAAAGCAACACCTGTTCGAGATGAGCAACGTTGGGCCACGTGTTGCCGGTAGCCATGCCAATGAAGTAGTTACGGTACAATTTTTGCTACGCGTAATCAACGAAATCGCCGCCAACGCGCACCCGGCCCAACGTGTTGAGGTGGAGGTACAGCAGGCGTACGGTAGCATGTTTCTGGACTATGAGAAGTACCCGCAGACGAGTGTTTACCAGGGCATCCAGAATGTGGTTGCCCGAATCATACCGGCGCAGAAAAGCGAACCGGCAAACTACCTCATGCTGAGTTCTCACTTCGACAGCGTTCCACAAAGCCCGGGAGCAGGTGATGATGGTACAATGAGTGTGATTATGTTGGAGATATTAAGACAGATGGCACTAAACGCACGTCCCTACCAGCATGGAGTGGTGTTCGTGTTTAATGGCTGTGAAGAAAACACTCTGCAGGGATCTCATGCATTCGTGACACATCACCGGTGGTTTGAGAAGGTACGCACGTTTATCAACATGGACGTTGCAGCGAACGGAGGCCGCGATATCATGTTCCAGGCAGGGCCCAAGTATTCATTCCTCATGGAAGTAAGTCATGGACCTATTCAAATCTCTGGACCAGTGGTATCAAAGCAATCGTTTTCCTTCCTCCTTAGTACTACCGTGACTTCGTTCCCCATCCCTACTGTACCGCCGTCGCTGAGGAGCTATTCCAGGCGGACTTGGTACCGTCGGAAACGGATTACTACGTGTACTCAAAGTTCGGTCAGATCCCAGGTATGGACTTCGCGCACAGTACCTGGGGTTATTTGTATCACACTGCGTACGATGCGTACGACACCATCCCGAACGCTACGCTGCAGCACACGGGCGATAACGTGCTCGCCCTCGCCCAGGCATTGGCGTACGCAGAGGAACTAAACGATATCCGTGACCACGAAGGAAGCAAGGCGGTATTTTTCGATTTCCTCAACTGGTTTCTGGTGTACTATCCACTCTGGGCATCGATTCTGCTTAATATCGGTCTCTGCATTATTGCCCTGCTGGCCATTGGACTTTCGTTGTGGAGGATGTTACCAGAAACAAAGCTAACGATTTGGCAGCTGGCGCTGCAGGTCGTTGCGAGCATGGGAATCGTCTTGCTCTCGATCGTCGTCGGTGTTGGCCTGTCGTTGGTACTCGGTGTCATTCTGAATGCAGTCGACTCATCGTTGAGTTGGTTCACGCAGACGTGGCTTATCTTTGGGCTGTACGTTTGTCCTTTCCTGATTTCAACCTGCACCGGACCGGTGCTGTACATACGCTTTGTGAGATATGTTAGTATTCGCCGGAAAGTGATACCCATATGATGCACGTTAGATAATTTCGCTTTCCTCAACAGGACAACCTGCAGCTGCATTCGCGAGTTCAGCTTTTGCTGCATGGGACCTGTGTCCTGTACGTGCTAATACTGATTGTGCTGACGGCTATGAGCATCCGTTCGGGATACCTATTCACGATGGCCATCTTGTTTTACACGGTTACAACGTTGGTGAATACGGCGATAAAGTATTCATCTTTCTATTGGATCTATGTACACTTGGCTGGGCAGATCATTCCGATCGCATACTTCAGTTCGATCTCGTTGACCTCCTTCGCCACTTTCATACCGATGCAAGGACGGGGCAATGCCGATTCCAACCCTGAACTGCTGATCGCTTTGTTCGCTGTGTTAGTAGGATTGCTTATTACAGGTTTTCTAACTCCACTCGTAGCGTTGGCCCGCAAGGGATACCTTTTCATTGCACTGATTGGAACGTTTTTTGTTGTTTCCATTATCGTTATGGTAACTTCAGCGGGATTTCCCTTCCGAGCGCATACTTCGCCGCAGCGGTTCTATATCTACGTAAGTACATTCGAGTCTGGATCATCCATAACGTAACATCTTGCTTATCAAACGCCACGCTTCCACAGCAATGCAATCGGGAGTTTTATCATCTAAACGGTACGCTTAGACGGTCCGAAGGTGGTTACTACGTACATCCACAAGATCGACATACTGAGGACGTAATCAAGGATGTAGCTAGTAAAGACGCCAATCTAGTGAATCCCGTGCTGCTGGGCATCCAGTGCGAGCTGGAGCTGTACTGTGGTATACCGTTCTATCAGAACACTCAACACGCACGAAGCAACATTGGCTTATGGGTAAAGAGTAGCATAACACGGCTTCCCGAATCAACCGAACTCAAACACCTCGGCACGGAGCACGATCCCGATCACGACAGAACTACGTTCCGGTTCTCGGTGAAAGGCACGGATCATATGAGCTTCTATGTCTCACCGGTGGCGGGTGTGCGCTTGTTAAGCTGGAGTTTCAGCGAGAACATTCCCCGCTCCGGAACGCGCTGGAATGGGCAGGACGTGCACTTCATCAATTTTGTACACGGCATCGACGATCGTCCGTACGAGTTCAGCATCACCGTGGTGGGTAAGGCCAGCAAAGCATCCGAGGCCGGTTGGAGCATCTATTTGAATGTCGTTACGCAATACATGCACCACGTGCAGTATCGTTCGGAGGAGTTCCAACGGCTTCTTAAGGCCTTTCCCGACTACGCGCACGTCGTTGGCTATCCAGCACATCTAATGAGCAGAATATTTTAATCACCTATACTTTGAATGAAAAATAAATACATTTTTTTAATGACTTACTCGCCATTGCGGTTGTGGTACAAAGTGCCGTGAAGCGTGTAGAAAATAGTCACATAAGTCTGCGATCGGTTGTTACCTGGTAGCTATTGATGCGTGCACTTTCCCACCATTGACGCATTAGTCGCGGGTGTTCGTTCAACTTCAGAGACAACCGCCAATTCGAATTCCAAAAGAAAGCCCGACTTGCCCGACTTGCCCGCTTTGCTCTACGCATTTAAAAGACAGTGCTTGTAGTGTGCCTTGAGTCATTGACATACGGCCGTTCGGACAGAAAAGATGGATTTCGCACTTCGTAAATTAGTGGTAAGTTGTATTTTAATCCATTCCTCGCTAACAATTAAAAGTGCTTTTTTGGGGGTGTTTTTTAAGGTCATATTCATTCTCCTGGTGGGTCACGTCTCGCTTATATCGGCTGGAAAACTAAGATCCTCGGAAGGAAGCTCCTACAAACCCAGCTCACATCGTGTTGAAATGAGAGTTTATCGAGGTCCAGTGGATCACTATACGGGATCTGCTCCTTGGGGGTATTTCGTACGTCAGCCCGCTGACCACACGCAATAAATCTATGAGCACCGATATTCGTTCGCATTCATTTAATTAGCATCAACTAAAAAATCCAACTTTCCAGATACCCTGGGTATGCCACCGTATGCGAGTATGGTGGCATTTTGTTCAGTAGGTTTTGAAATTCTTGAGTTCGGTACACCTTGTCGTGGTGCATATACTGAGCTACAACCGATAGATAGAGAAGAGAACTTTCCTGTTCGATCTGCGCTTGCTCAATCTCCACAAAGAACGTGAACGGTGTCAGTTCCAGTGAACCGGAGAAGAAGTTAACAAAGTACACGTCCTGATCGCGCCAGCGCGTCCCACTCGGAGGGATTCGTTCGCCGAAACTCCAGGCCACCAGTTTACGTCCGGGCAGTGGTGATACGTACAGGCTCATGTGACTTGGACCTTGCACGCTGAAGGACAACCGATACCTTCCCGGTGCCGGGGACTCCCGAGAAAGCAACCGGAACATGACCGGTTCGGGGAAGTTGGGTGATTCCCGTGCCGGAAGCCAGTAGCTAGAACCACTCTGTCGATGATAGCGATTGATGTAGAAGGGAATGCCACAGTACAGCTCGCGGTCACACCAATCGCCGAGTGGTTGGGCCGCGGACCATTCGGGCACTTCCGATTGCAGCAAATCCGGCGTGTGACGATCTTGCGGATGAAGGTAGTAGATGGCGCCCGAGTCACGGAGCGTTCCATTTGGCCAGTAGAAGTTGCGCTGCTGATGCTGGTGTTGGGAAAACAGACGCTGTTTAGCTTGTTACAAAACCTTTGTGGTAAAGCGGTTGAAACGTAACTTACAAACACATAATATCGCTGCGGTGACGTACGCGCCCGGAACGGGAAACCTTCCGGCGTGGCCGCTACGATAGCCGTCACCAGAAACATCAGCAGCAATGTACCGAACACGTACCACTTTCGCCGGAACAGCACAATGAACGGTGTTAGCAACCCGACCAGCAGTAGCGTGAGAAGCGAGGAAAATAGCGCCATCTGCAGATCCGGATTGGAACGATTGTCACTGCGACCGGTCATTGGAACGAAGACGGCGAACAGTGTGACGGTCAGGGAGCAGAAGTAGATCACCGGAATAAGCTGCCCGACGAGGTGGACGTAGATCCAGACGTTTAACCGAAAACGCAAGATCATGTTGACGATCGTGGTGGCACAGTAGAAAATTATGGGAAACAGTAGCACGAACGCCGACCGAATGCCACCGATCGAGAGCGTTATCAGCAGCACCGCATAGATGAAGTGTTGTGCGTGCAGGAAGAGCAGCACCCGCCCTTGGTCGTACAGGAAGGTCTAGCGGGTGCGGAGTGCATGAAAGAAAACGTTTGAATTCAAACTCCACGAAGAACGTCACCGTCACCGAAACTTACTATTTTCCGGAAATGAGCGTACAAAAACGGTCCCAGGGCGAGACCAGCGATACAGGGCACAAAGTACAGCCCGAACAGCAACCACGTGGACGAGAACCAGCTCATCGAACGGCCGCACGCATCGAATATAACTGCGACCAGCACTGACAAACCGGCACCGAGAGCGATCGAGAGCGTCTGCACGATGAGCGTCATGCCTGCCTCGAAGAGGACGTTAGTCCCAACAGCTCCATCCTTCCGGACGATCATAAGTACGGCACCGACAACGAGCGCTAGCGAGAGAACGCCCAGCAAGTTGTTCACGATCAGTGCGGTCGTTTCCGTATAGTACACCAGGAACAGATGCATGAAGTCGAAAAATACGGCCTTTCCTTCACTGTGCTTCTCAATGTCTCCCAACTCCTCGGCACTGCCCAGACCGCGCACCAATTCTAGCAGATTGTCTCCGATGTGTTGCAGCGTGTCGGTGGAAATGGTCTCGAGCGCATCGAGCGCCGTGTGGTACAGATATCCATACGAGGAGAGTGCAAAGTCAAACCCCGGCCAGCCGCCCTGCTCGGACAGGGTTTCGTAGTCGGTGAAGGACGGTACGAGTCCCATCTGGAAGACTTCTTCGCCGAGCGTGTTCGCGTACGGTCGGGGAACGTGATCGCGGTAGTAGGCCATGAGAAACGGGTAGTTTGGACCCGACTGGAACATGATCTCGCGGCCCCCGTTGGCCGCCACGTCCAGATTGATAAAGGCAGCAACCGACTGGGCCAACGGATGCCCCCGAACGAATCCATGGGCACCTTGCATCGTGTTCTCCTCACACCCATTGAATAGAAACAGCAAGCCATGGGTCAACGTCGGTGTGGTGACGTTTTGTGTCAGCAGACGCATTAGCTCCAGCATCACAACCACCATCGTACCATCGTCACCGGCCCCGGGACTAGACACGGCACTGTCGAAGTGTGCGTTCAGCAGGAGATACTTGCCGCTGAAGAAACCACGCCGCACAACGGAAACGACAACGTTCTGCACATTTCGGTAGTAGCTGGTGATGGGGTAGTCATCGTAGTCGAGGAAGTAGCTACCACTGACACGTTGTACCTCGTACGTAACGTCGAATGCCGGTGCGGCTTGACGTGCTATCTGCTCGATGGCAGTAAGCAATGCTTCCACGGCAAATCGCTCATTCGTTTCACTGCCAGCAACCCGTGGTCCACGACTGGTCAGTACGCTCAGATCGTACAGGGCACGCTCAGCGACGAAGCGTCCTTCAGGAGCTGCATTCTGGGGATACCATTCAAAACATCAGGGAAATACAACGGAAACTCTAGATTGAGTGTCACTACGTGTACGTACCTCTTCCGCTATCGTAACTCCACTGGGAAGGCTGGTCCAGTTCCAGTAGGTGAGAAAGTATATACCGATCCCGACACCCGGACCCAAAACGCACCACAGCAGCTCGAGCGTAAATATGTGCGCCGGAAACTTCCTGCAACATGACGCACAGCTCTAACTTTTCTTACTCAGTACGCGTATTACTCACACCGGTTTCCATACATCTTGTCTTGTCTGCCGATGGTCGTCCGCCCAGATTCCACCCGTTTTGGGAGACGCTTTTACGCGGACAAAAGATTAAATGTAACTGTAGCGCGCTCGCGTACAACCTAGCGCGTTGTTATCACTGGAGATGTATGAGGAACACGGAGGAAAAAAAGCCTTCACTCCGATTGTTGTGGGCAGGCCGCTTATCGCAATAGCATAAGCTGTTCACCCTTCCCAATTCGGCAATCTAGTTGATAAGATGCGTGCGTGTGTCGCATTCAGTGTGTGGGGGGAGGGTGGCAATAAACATACGCGCCCGTTGATTACAAATCTGCATGGGAGCCGGGGCATTCTTCCTCCAGTCCATTCGATAAATTGCCTCCCGTTACTTTGGGAGCCATTGTTTCGGGAACAGAGGGAGAGGGATTTCTGATTTACGAGTCCTCCACTCGGCTGCTAGGGGGTGGGGTCGATGGGTGCACGAGTGTTTTTGTTGCTTTAAAAATTGTTTATGATTTTAATCTCCACTGAGTGGTCGTCACGTTTTGTTGAGACGGAGCGTTTACTCCTTCCCAGGGATGAGTTGGATGCGAACGAAAGAGAATTAGGCCAATGCTGCTCTTTTGCCGTTTCTCTCGAAAGCGTGTGTAAGTTTGGATGTCGTTCGGCACGTAAACAGAGAGGAATTTTCCTCACGTGGTTTGGATATGGCCTGCGCTGTTCACATTTATGCTCGCGCTCGTGTAACATAGCATCTCTCAATCGCTCGAATTGAGGATATACTTTAGCAGTTGATGCTTTGTGAGAGCTTTCGCCAAACATGATGTATTCTGGGGTAAATTATGCTTAATGTATATATTTTCTCGATAAAAGCGTGTAGTAAAAGCAGAAAGTCTTGTTTGTGTACCAAAAAAAAGTGCAAATTTCTCGCATCACCCAGTTTTTTTTACCATATTGATCGCAGTAACCGAGATGGAGAACTATTAAATTTGAGCATATTTAGATAATTCTTGAAAACTATTTTGAAAAACTGCAGTCAATGTTTTGGTGCTAAATTGTATGACTAACTGTACGCTCTTATTCTCTAGGACTTTTCCAGCATCACGCATTCGCTCGCACTTTCGCTCTTTCTCTCTACCTCTCTCTAAAATGTGGAGAACCTGCATCGAAACTTACTACCGATTCCGAACTTCCGGCCGAACCGAACACTGGCTACGAATAAAAGTACCGAGCCGAGGACGAAAAAGCTCCAATTTCAATCGGAACGTCGCCTTGGGTGTTCATAAGCCTCGAGCGTGCGACGGTACAGGTTGGGAGCTTTGAGTGTTGTGCCCTATTGTTTTTGTGTTTCGATCAAGATCCCAACATCGTGTGACGATATACTTTTTTCTCGCAAACTTAGTCGGAAACGCGCGGTTTTGTGGTGATGTAGTCCTAAGTTTGTGTCGAAATACAAGACATATGAAAAGTGTTTTCCACTCAAGCAGAGCTGGCGTGGTGCGTTGTGGACGGGATTGGGCGATACTACATCGCTCGAAGACCGAAGTTCTTACGACGGCAAGCCAAGGACGGCGGCATTGTGTGCTCTGATTTGACCAGATCCTGTGTGTGTGCGCGCACCTGTGTGTTTGTGTGTGTGTGAGAGAGAGGGGGAGAGTTAAGGAAAAGTGGAATTCCAAAAGTTCTTTTTACTGCTTTCCACCCTATTTGCCTGAAGAAGCGTCAGAAGTCAAGTCGCCATTTGGTGTCTTTAGGAATGGGCTCGCGCAAACGGCGTTCCATGATTCATAGGATTCAGCTTCGGAACTACGGAAGGGGTTTCCCGAGATCCGTTAGCTTCCCAAACGCTGTGTACGGGAATCGATAATCTTGCGTTCTTCGTACACGTACAACCAACAGCTGGCGATAATATTGCCAAATGCGACCCCACCGCGATAACACCCCGTCGGTTTACTCTGGTCATTGCACTGGCACAGACCGGCTAAGGTTGCACTATTTTCGACGCAACGTCCCGAGGACGCGATGTCTCGTAAAATGAAACCACGCGGCGTAACATGCGGAACCAGGAACTTGGAAACGGACGTAGGGTTTATTAAGAATTCAATAATCTAAAGCGCGTTGTAGTGTTGGCAGGAGTTTTTTTTTTCGCCGACGATGATGACGACCGTCGTCGGCTTGTGTTTATTGATTATTGGAGTCTACCTCGTGGCGCAGAGCATCAACAGACGTCCCTGCGTCCCTGCTGCAGACCTTCACCTTCGTCCACGGCGTTATGAAAGTGTGTGTGTGTGTCTGCACGTCGTGGCTTTACTTCCATTCCGGCCTAGTCTGTCACATTCTTCGCTTCCATCGCGCTTCCATGTTCCATGTCCGAATTTCATGGCACTTTTCCAGCGACAGCCAGTGGCGGCAACGTCAGTGGAGTAAACAGGAAGGGGGGATTTTAATTTCCGGGATCCTAAAGACGCGGACCTGGATTTTCTATGCTAGGAAAGTGGCCCACGTTGTTGCTGTTATTAGCGGTACTATGAAGAGACGAAGGCTACGCTTATTTGAAACGAAAATAATAAGAAGAAGCACGGTGCAATCGTCATCAAATTTCAATTATGACCTGGCAACGTTGGCAACACTTGGAGTTGAGTGTGTTTTGATGGACTTCTACCGAACCGGAAGGGATGATGATGATTGTAGCAGCAACACGAAACCGTCAGTCGAAATCTTATACGGAAAAATTGTAGCGAAAAACAGAGTTTAATAGCGTAATGAGCGGCCCATTAGCACGAGGATGAAACGCACGAGGTGAAACAACCCAATTGATGATAACCCAAACGAAATTATGTGTTACAAACCCAATCGGAGCGATTTGGAGAAGTTTCTTACAAAAAAGGTAAGTTAGACGCGTGTGTTTTTGTAGGATTTATTTACATTAATATAACGGTTATTAACCAAATAACGGTACGTGTTCTATTTTGTTTTTCAAAACAAACATACTTTTACGTTTTTCGGCCTTCTACAAGTTTTGTCGACTTGATAGAAAGTCAATCCTAGCATAAAATTCCATCCAAACTAATTAATATTTATTGTAATAGTTGAATAAAGCTACAGCTCATTAACATGCTTTAAATAAAAGCAACAATTTTCGCCATAGTGTATGATTAAAAATCTCATAAAGTGATAACGTTTGACGTACTTAAATAAAGTTAAACTTTAACTAGCACACATACAGTTGCTCGAAAGGACACAGAGGCGTGCGTCATTAGAAAGGAATAAGAAAATGGTTTCGAACAATTTCGTGTGCCTTTTACCAACTATCCGATCGCTTTCCCAACACCGGCACAGATCACTTAGCAAAAACTCAGCGCTTCCGAGAAAACACTTGGAAGTTATTGCTGCTCTAACAATTCGCAAAGAATGTTCACCCGAGAGCAAACCGAAAGTTGTGCCACACTCTGTCCCCAGAGTGTGATAGACGCACGCACGCATACCCACACACACACACACACTATACACGCATATGTATAGAAGATAGATTTAGTAAGCCGGGAGAAAATAGGTGGATCGAATAAAGCGACCATTATCGTGCCCTACACGCATGTGGCCCTTCTCAGCCTCCTCCTCCTCCTTCTCCAGCCATTCAGAGAGTACCAGCATAAATGAAACTGTTGTGCAGTTTTCGACCGAGTCAAGCTTATTGGGAATTTTTCGCTCGTGTATCCGGTTATCGGCACTCTTTACACCACATTTACTTCAGATAAGTGAGATGTCTGAGAGTGACAGTGTCTGTTTGTTAACCTGAGCAGTAGGTTTGTTTGTCTATCGACGAGGGCCACCCTACCGTTCGCCAACGGCCGCCATATCCATACGTGAAAGTTCTAATACTGACCGCTATCGATCTGCGGGCGGGATGCGGGATGAACTGACTGACGAGTCGCATGAAAAACTTTACTATTTCACGATATCATTTCTGAACTTCGTGTAGATCATGAGCATGCAATCGTCAGTACTGAGCTGTCCATTTGAAAAGCGCTGTTTTTTTGTTAATTTTCTCCCAACGGACGACCGTTTGAGGCGACCATTTGGTCCTTCCGGACCGAAGTAAACAGCGTGGGCTATGTTTTGCTTCCTTCCAAAACTCAATCAAAGCGTTCGGTGGCAAAAGTAAAATAACACCCCACAAATCCTATTTTAGTTTCGCGGTATTTGTATGTGTGTGTGTGTGCAGAGGTGGAAAGAATTCTTTCACCATTCCCCTCGAAGTGACCTTTTACCTTTTACGGATTTAAATATTTTCCCACCGAAAGGAATGGTTTGCACTGGCGGGTATAGCGCTAGTGCCACCAACGAAAAGGTTTGCTTGAACTGGAATCACTGTAAAATCAACGCATAAAATATCCGATCTCTTCACTTCGCTGTACGTATTTCCGGGCAGGCGGTGGAGTGTGAAAAGAAGGTGGAAACTCACCGACATGGTTTTGAAGAGGGTTCAAAACCCGAGGATGAGTGACCGTGTGTCCTTCGCTGGGCTGTGAAGCTGATGCGAACCAGCCATGCGAAACGATGGGAAGCAACAAACTTCGTACCTAGGCCAGTCCTAGGCCTCACGCGATCGGCGAGGAAGAAGATTGGAGTCTGGTGCACACGGGGACATGAGTTGTGTAATTGAAATTTACGACACGAGCAACCCACCGCCACACCATCGGCATACTACGGCAGAATAATATGTAAAGCACGAGAACCGACAGTGGAAAACGCTTACAGATTCCTGTAATTGGCTCTCGGTACAATTACCGTGTCTACGGATCGGATCGTAACACTTCAAGGAGTCTGGATTTTAACTGTCGCGACCGTTTAATGGAAACTCCACGTGGGCAAGACGTTCGCTCGAAGCATTGCTACCGTCTGATGAATCTTGCCGACAGACTGCGGCACAGGAATGTGGAGCCAGGTGTGCTATTCGGCTAGTTGTTTTATTCCGGGGCAAGCGGAAAAAATACCCATGAGAATAAATTACAGCAAATGTCCTTTTTAAATTATCTCTTTCTTCTTAGCGCCATGCTTTGGCAGTCGCCTTGAAAAAAGCGCTATTAGAGTTTGTACGAAGATAAAAACATTGCTTGACAACGAATCACATCGCTGGTAAAAGGAACATACCATTTGTGTAATTTTTCTCCTGTTTATCTGTTTAAAACAACCGACCTTGGAACATACCTTGGACGATTGAGCCATGGAAAAGCAAGGTATAGGATGTTATTTTATATGCAATCTGCATTCTTCTATCGATCAAAAGCGGGCATGCAATAACGCAACCTTCACAAAAGTTTCCAACATGTACTGGCTCCAATTTCAACGATTCATCGTACAGAATCGTCGGACCATCCGTTGCACATTCCATACACAACCGTACCGTTTTGCGCCTGGTCTGTATTTAGGACAAGGTGGCAGGGAATTCATTAATCACTTTTTCACTTCCGGTTTTGCGGCGTTGTTGTGTCCTTGCGGCCCAGCTTTAAATGGGATCCGTCCCCGTATGTACGGTGCGCTGGTACAATAGAATCAGTTCCAGTAGGTCGTACATGCATGCAAAAACGCGGTGTTTATTTTTATTTTTCCTCGCGTATCGCGGTATCTTCCCACTCCAGTAAAAAGTCTTTTAGGATGCCCTTTTTAGAAAAAGCTTGTTTTTTAGTCGCTTAGTCGCTTTTCGCACGAGAACATGTTTGTTATCCTTCGTCGGTACGTCAGTCTACACCTACCTCGGATATGACGGTAGTTCTCCGCTACAGCAGCTCCGTTAGGGTCGATTGCTGCCTTTCACACATCACAGAGATGTTTGTTTATACTTAAAACGTGTACATTAGCGCATGAATGCTTCGCCTTGTACTTTATCTCGCCGTCGATTGCAGAGGCTAAAGCAAGGGTAGAAACAATTGCTGCGTCCCAATTCTCAGGGATATCCTGTTTACTATTTCTTTAGCAAAGTATCCTCTGCTAAGGATGCTCATTTTAGCAAAGAAAAAAACTTATTTCTCCATAAGTTGTAATTTAAAACACAGCACACATTTTCAAACAGAAAACCTATAGTCACACTAATGTTTTCCTACATTTTTTCGTTTCAGATATCTAAAACGAGGGGATTCGTTCCACTAACTTACATCGTACGAATGAATAGGAATTATCAAAAACATATCACCTCGTTCAACAAACCCTATCCTGCTTCATCAGATACATGCATTACAAGTGTGCTGACATTGAATCAGCCTGTTCGCTTTGATTGTGATCGTTTTTTCGCGGAAAGTGAAACAGAGGAAGTGTTTTCCCGGAAGTGCTTGCCTCCCGCAAGGTGCATTCAGGCTAACCTACGTTTCCGCTCGCTTCACTTCACTTATATCTCATGTTTTCGATTGCAGTAGTTTTGCGATTTTGGTTCAGTTGTTTTGCAGCATGCAGTGGTACATAGGAAAGTGTGAACCCCGTTTGCTAACAGGCGGATGTAATGTGAGTGCAAGATTATTGTGTTCGCTCCCAGCAGAAGTGCTTTATCGTTCTTCGTGCAGTGTGTGCTGTTGCAAGCAATATTTATAAATTTAGCCCGAAGTGCTATTTAAGTGTTTGTATGTGTACAGTGTTCTTTGTGGATGAGTTTGCGTGGAAGCACCATACCGGTAATCGCAGGAAGCCGGAGATTGGCACTGGTTGACCATATCACCGCATAGGCAAAGGAAACAGCATCGTCTCTGGCAGGCAGCTGGAGTTTACAAAGGGGCCGTGCTGACTAGACTTTCAAGCTGTTCCTGTGCGGTTGTTATATTTTTGAACGGGGGGCCAAACATAGCAGTACGGAAGGTCTCAGGAGTGCACTAGCCCGTCTTCGCAGATCGGGCCCACTCCCTAACCCTTCCAGTTCCGAACATGTAAGTATTACAGCAAACTGCAACCGAACCGCAGTTGATGTTGAAATTGAGTTCGAATTTTTATTTATTCCGCGCAAATACTCCTCCATTGCTAACCATCACACGTACAGTAACACCATATAGGAACAATAATCTCTAATCGAGTTTTAAATAAATCATTTCCTAACACCGGAATCCAATTTGCTTTCGACGAAAAGAAGAGTGGGTTAACGTATTGCTGTTGAAGCGTGCTTCTGGGCAGCTTCTGATCATTGCATTGCTGCTCCGGTGGCCTTTGATAATGCAAACGCGAACGATAGGTCCTTGCATTTCCTCTTCAATAAACGCGCAATCGATTAAGCTCATCAAAACCAGCGGAATGGCCAGCATTGCGAACGATGAAGGTGGCTCCATCAAAGTGCATTCGACGCTCTTCCCGGCTGGGAAATGTATGACAAGCGGGAGATGAAGGTGTGGTGTTAGCAATGAGCACTACTGTTCGATATGCTGGCTAACGTGAAGAATGTAAAGAGTCCTACCGTACAAACAGATGAGACGATGCTCCCAACGATGCGGTACAGTGGATGGAGCTCGTCGTGACGGTTGCACAACCATTGGTAGGGCTAGTGCGTATTGTACAGCGATTGCTGGGGCGATAAATTTTCACCAACCCATCACAACCCTGAGTGATGCGATAACCGTTGAGCTGTATCAGAACACTGCCATCCGGTCCCAGCTGGTAGCTCGAGCTCTGGATGACATTCCATTGATCGGCGAATTTGTGAGCGCCTCGTACCACCCCGCTGCAATAACAATCAATGGAAAAGTAACTAAATTTCATAATCCGTTCCGATTTGCCTGTCGAATCGAGTCGAGTTTGTGCACTTACTTGAAGAAAACCTGATTGACGTAGTCCGCCTCCATATCCATGTTAATCATGTCCGAAGTAGTACGAGTACCGGCCGCATCAACAAGATAAATCAAGGCGCATTCCGTGCTTGTCAAGCTAATACCCTTCTGCCACATTTTTGCAAAACGACTAAATCGGGAAAATGGGAAAGTATTAGGGCACTCCTTAATTGATTTCGTTAAATTTACTAACATATAAGGATATTTGCGCCTAGCATCGACGGCCGCTATATCTACCCGTGGTCCATTTTGAAATACGATCCCGTTAGGATGGTGCATCGCAGTAGCCATTGCATCGATGGATACAGCGATTGCAACATTATGGTTACCATTGACCACTTTCACGGAACCGTCCACTGTCATTTCAATTCTGCGAATGTAGATATGATTGCAATAGATGAAATTTTATAAACTCAAACGATGTGCACCGTACGTACGTAATCGAATCGCGCAAACGCAGCTGAATTACGCCATTATCCAGTAGGAGTGGCCCGTACGGCATCTTTTGGGGAGCCAGATGATTAAACGGAGATTTCATGCTGCCTCCTGCTGCTGTCGACTGGCTGCTGTTGCTAGGAAACACTTTTATAATCTGACTTTCTGCGGGCCTAGCCGGTGGCACTTTACGAGCGATATCTTCCAGTGCGTAGGATGAGATAGAGTTCCAAACGCGTGTATTCACCGGAAGATTAGTCGGACCGATATATGCCACTTCTTCAATTTGGGTATCATTCTTTATGCCATTGCTATCTCCCTGCGAACTGGATGGAGCTACGCTCGTTCGACGCAGAGACTCAGCTAGAAAAGGTTTTGCCGCGGAATTTAACTAAAATGAGACGAAAGCGTGAGTGTTCAGCGGTACCAGCAAAAATAATAAACACAATAGTACCTTTGTAGCAGGACGGGGTCCTGCCGTCACCTGCCGTGTAGCCGGACCATCTCCGCCAACTTGTCCCCTACTATCGGACATGGACGTTGAATCGTGTTTAACGCGCCACATTGAGCGATGTGCGATTTCTGGACGAAATTTAGACACTTTCTAACACGCCCTTCAACACTGTACTATCACTTCACATAAATTTCCACTGAAGGCCACACAACTTGCAACCCTACACTCGTAACGCATCGATTGAACCTGGATAGTGATGCAAAACGAGTAAAAATTCTCTGAATCTTTCTAGCAATCTTAGGTAAACCAGATCGTTCCCATGGTGTCCGCGCTGCGCTGTACAGAAACCGCGATTTCTATCACCTGTCATAAACGCATGATTGTCATTAAACCTATTGCGTATTTCAGTGTTGGTGGTGTTCCTGGTTGGTGTCGCAGTGCGAATTTGGTTTATGGATTGTATCCGCTTTGATGCATTTAAGTAATGCGTATGTGTGATTTTCATTTGAGGTTATGGTACTTTGTTCAGTGAAGTGGCTCTCCCGAAATAATATGCGTTCTGTTCGTGTTTCTTTAAAAAACGGTGTGGATGCTGTGTTTTGTAGAATGGTTTTAATGGTATTTATGGGATGGTTTCCAGAAATGAGAGGAAACTATGGCCAGCCGTTCCGCATTATTTGCGCCCTCTAGGAAAGTAAATTATGCTCGAGTGGGTCTGGTGAAATGAATCGGCCGTGGCTAATTGATCCGATAAAGGCCAGTGAGCGAACGAGGAGGACATGCTTTAAGCTAACCGAGACCTGTTTTTCATCTCCGGCCGGTAGCGGAACTTCGTAAAGCAATCTACTGAAAGCTGTAGCGATTTTTTAATATCATGCCAAGCTAAGCTGTTCAAGCCGACATGTCCTATTCCCGATGGAGTAATTCGGTGTAAAACGTGCGACGTGTGCCGTACCAGAAGAACAGAGGGTCTAGTATCGGCGGATGTGAAGTAAGTAATGTATCTATCAAATTAGAATTAAAGAAACGACATGAGGATGGGAAATTGATATAAATGCATACATCGTTTCATTGCCTTTCAGCTGTAGTGATAGCGTATCGTTACGCTTCGATCATCCAAATGTTGCCCGCTATCGATTTTTCTAAACGATCCCAAAAAGAACGGAACGCGTGCGAAAACTGAAACGACTAGGACGTTCCGGTGAATAATCGTGCTTAGATGTGGCGGGTGTGATACAACCGACCGTGAGAGGTATGGGAAAAACTGTCGTTGTCGTTCGGCAGTAAATTGCACGGTAGATGAAAATTAATGTATTTTTAACTAGGCAAGAGTTTGCAGTTCACCAAAGGACCCTTTGATAACCTCTGTATTCAACTTTCGTGCGCTTTCCCACAATAGAACGTTCGATGACGCGACGAAAAATGTAACGCGTCAGAGATTGAAGGCGCCTAGACTACAATAATCTACTAGCGTAAATACCATGGGAAGGTGAAAAAGTGGATAAAAAGGACTGAGAGTTCATGCTTGGCCGCAAATTTTTCGCACCGAAATATGCTTGAGAGCTTTTTGGATTATTTTTTTTTTGTGAGAGAGACACAAAACTCTTGATAGGCACATTTTGATGTCGCAGTTTTGCTAATGGCATTAACGTTGGGCGCTCTTGTCTCGAAGTCCATGCGTGAAGAGTCCGTGCGCCCTACGTGCGACAAGTGGGTGGATAAGGGCCCCATATTTTTTGTGCTCCAAAGTGGGCACCTTAGGTTCCGCCTGGAATCTGGCAGGATAGTAAGCCAAAAGAAGTGTGCAAATACACCTAAGGCCGAGGTAGGATAGGTCAAACGAGGAAAAGATAGGAAGTGAAATTGAAAAACACTTATGAATAATTAATGATACCTAAATCTGGAAACCGTGACAGGGATTTGATGAATTTTGGAATATTAATCGAATGATGGCAGGTACAAGCAGCGCCACAAGAAGCGTGTTAGAACGGCGAGCATAGTATTTCGTGCCAAGAAATCAGATTCTAGTGCTCGCTTATCTTTTGCTTCACCATCCGCAAATGCAAAGCACTTGGATAGCAGTTGAAACGAGCACATCGAATAATGCGTATCTACAGCAATTGAGTCAACAAGCTGAAACTTGATTAGAGCAAAATCGTGTGACGAGCGAGCTTGATAAGAAGGTGATGATTTTGGCAAGAAATTAGCTGATGCTAAAGATTTGAGCGATTATTAGGGGTCGCCGAGTTGAAACGATCCTTACCCATGCGAAAGCAACCTTACGTGAGCTCAACTAAACAGCTAAACGGTTTACTTTCCATTACCATAATTGCTATTGCTGAGCCCTTGTTGCGCTGGTGGTGCCGTAACTTGTACCGTAAGACCACAATTCTTCGCCCGTGGGAATAAATTAAGTGGAATGTGTATGATTTCGCGTTCGGCAGTGGGATTCTATGATATGGTAATATCACTGCCATCACCCGCTGAGCATGAGCGGTATTCCTTGAACGTGGAGGACAAAAGCTGCGCCCGACTATTTCGCATGTTCAGGGACCGTAACCATTTTCAAGCCGCGTTCTAATTACACAACTTGTGTTTGCGGTGCGAAAAATGAGTGTTGGTTGTTTGATGGAAAGCGACAAATAGGCAAAGTGCAAAGTTGAACACGTTAAATGGTTGAGTGTTTTCCTAGGGAAAGGGGGAAAGCTCCGACCATCGGGCGCAGGAAGTGTCTGTTCAATTAGATTGAAAATCGGTGCTATCCTACCGAAGTGGTGGAAGTCTCCCTGAGTGAAACGCCTCCTACGTGGGTTCGAGTGGGTTCCGGTGTGAATTAATCACACCTTATCTGCTTTCGGCATCATCGTCCTGATCCACATCATCATCTACATTATTCTCCTGGCGGGAGTTAAACAGCTCGGCAAACACGCAGAACAATCCGCGCGAGACCACCACCGCAAGAGCGAAAGGAGGAACCTTATCAACGCAGAATTGGTTCTGGTGCACCTGCTAAATTGCGCCATAAATTCAACCGTGTATCCAAAACAGAAGGGCGCATCCGTTCGACCGCCTCACTGCGCCATTGGTTCACCGGACCGGATTGGTGTTGAGGTCACACACGCCCGCCTCTGGTGCTGCGCGGGAAAAACTAAACGGACGAACCGAGAAGGCGAAGCACTTTTCCGGACACCACCAACAACCGGCAAACACGCCCGGCACTCGAGCACCACAACCTTTTTTGGTGGGAAAATGATCCTTTCTTTACCGGGAAAACCGGCAAGTCATCTACCAGCACGACGATAGCGCAAAGCCGAAAACACCAACCCCAAAACCGTACTGTACTCCCGGGAGCGGTCGGAGGAGGCTTCCTGCCATTGGCACGAATCGAATGATGTCCGCACCGAAAACCTGGCGGGCCTTGGAGTGGTTCCGGAGCGGTGCATTGAACGTGTCGAAACATTTCGCCCATGGGTGGGAATATAAATGACACATTGGACGATAAGAGAATTCATCCGTTTAAGGATTAACCACCGGAACACAAGAGAACGTACCGGGCCGTGTTGCTCTTGCTGTTGCTATTGCTACGCCTGACTTTCTGAATCGATTCCGGAGTATTATCGTCCCGGTAGGAGTGTGTATGTGTACGTGTCTGTATGCATGGAAAGAGACAGAGAGAGACGGATAAACACATCCCCAGAACGCACAATGATGCCGCCGGTCGAATAGAGGTAGAAGAATAATTTGATGGAGCGGAAAATAGGGTCTACCGTGCGTTGTGATGTATGCGCCTCCGCTTATACCAACAGCCTTTCGGGGTCTCCTCCGTGCCGATGGAGATGTGCCATGAGCCCGGTTTGTGGGTTGCCTGGAAAATAAGCTCATTAGTTCGAACAAAAGGAAATGATTTCATCCTCAAATAAGCCAAGAGAAGAATTGAAGCTACAAAAAGCGTCCCACTGTTGTTTCATTATTTGTCCTTTCCTATTTGCGTTGCGTGATAATAGGTGTCTCCGGTCGCAGCGACGTGAAAGGATGAAGTGTCGCCTGTGCGCGCATTAGAAATAATTGAACCTTTTTTCTATCTTTTCAATCACTCTGCTTCGTGAGTGGAAAGTTTTTTTCTTCTAGCATCCAAAAGCATACGTCTGCAAATTTAATTCGTCATCGTCCACACCGACAGCAGAGGTAAACATGAAAACTCGTGGTTTCTAACAACGCGAGTGTGTACGGGCATTTTTTCTTCGAGCTACATGCGTTCGATTGAGTCAGGTATCCTTGGAAAAGGGTTAACTAACAAATCGGGAAGTCACGATGGGAAATTGGATTTCTTACCGCAGATCAATAACAGCAACACACTGTCTTCATCACTCCCGTATTGCGCCATGTGCAACCCAAAATCGGTTGAATCCGTTCGTGGGCAAGGAATTTGAATCGGATATTGGATACCGAAAGTGTAACTCCAATGCGTTCACCATGAGAAAAGGGATAGTTGGAGGATTACACGTATGCATGGCGTCGTTATTGGTCAATGAATGGGGTTTATTGATGGACAAATCGGGAGGAACTGTGACTGGAATTGTAACGAAGTTTAGACCAGTCACCCAACCGACGAATCGAACGCGGAGCAGTTTTATAATATCGAACGTGATGTAGCATGTTCTAGCCGCTTTAGTGTGTTAAAAGTGTATACATTATTCTTTATCTTCTCGCCACCATATCGTGTCCTGGTGTCTTAAGGTGTCTTGTTAAGTTTGGCTTCGAATAATTAACTCCACGGGGCCCACAAACTGGAAGCAGCGGCCTAGGAAGCCGAAACCCACGCACCACTTCCTATCTTGAAATTCGTGACAGTAAGCGACAGTAATTCTGCCCTGCCACATTTCTCGGTCTATCGTCGAAATCGGACACCCGGAGTGGTTCCGGTGAAAGGGAGGCTAGTCCTAGGCATAGTATGGGGCTGGGTCGCGTGCGTGGTAACAGCTCGTTTGAGTGAGGTGTTGGTGTGCCTGTCGGGACGAAATTTGTCTTTCTTTCTAACCGCCGTCTCCACCGGGTCGGGTCCAGAGAGGTACCTGTTAAATAGCCTAGCCGGTGCGTCGTCTCGTCCTTAACGACTTCGGAACGGTTTTGTTGAATACTGCCAACAATATAGCAGTAACATCTTGCGGAGTTGTTGAGGTCGCGTGGCGTAGCCATTTTTCTCGCTTTCCATCTCTCACCCTCCCTCCTGATTCTTCCGATGATAATCCGCGTTTTTTTTTGCGCCATAGATTGATTGTGTTCATGCGAGAGATAGATACACCCACCGTGGAGGAACGCTTTGACCATGGGGACTGAAGCGGATAGTGGGGGCTTGCCGTTTGTGGCTTTTAGACTTGTTTAACGTGAGACGGCGGTACGCATGGCGATAGCTCTATATCTCCTCCTGTACTACCGGGGGTTTTCACTCCGTACCGAAATAAGCTTTGATGCCAGAGAATAACGCAGAAATAAGTACAAAAGGGGACTGTGTTGTAATGGGAGAGGAAGCAGGGGGATCGTTTGTTGCTGCTATTTATACCGCTGGAGAATTCGGATTGTAGCACGTTCGCCCTCCGAAAAGTTTGGTTCGAAAGTGGTGAGGGTGCGTTTGATTTGTTTTAAAGTAAAGTTCCCGCGCAAAAAACGGTGAGTGCTCGCAGAAAAGTATGTTCTCATTTACCATTGTAATACGTTTCGAGTGGGTGGTGGTGGTGGTTCCCGTTGTGTTGTACGGCAATCTTTATTGAAACTTAGATTCAAATTTACGAACTTCTTAATAATTTCGTATTACCTGCACGAAGGTGAACGTGTCTCTCATTAGCAAAGGATTTCTCGGAAGCCCCTTTTCTTGTCCCTTTGTTTTGTCGAGGATTTAGGTATTATGCCTTATGGAAGTAGTAATCGCGTAGAAAGGTAGGCTCTTTTCAAACCCCTAATGTGTCCCCTTTCAGCTATCAGTGGAATTAGTCAAATTGAGGCGGGACAACAGGCCGGTAAAGACCCAAGAGATGCGTCTAGAAAGGTATATGCTTTAAGCCGGCCGTGGGATACGACGGATTTCGTGGGTTTTCCTCAAGCGATTAAGTAAGGCGACTTCGACGGGTCGAAGCCGAAAGTTTGCACACGACTCTCTCAGACCTACTAGCAGAGGACCAGATCACACCACGTGTTGAGCGAAACCCACCCCACAAACCGCCAGCACAAGAGTATTATTTATTTAATAACATCCATAAAGTAAATAAACTCGGCTCCTTCGACCGTGTCCAGCCAGCGCTACTTCAGCCAGCACCATTCAGCCTGGAGGGAACATAGATTACGAATATCGAACTGTTGTGTCCTCTTCCACTTTCACTTGGCCGCCAATCGCATTAATATCTGGCAGGAGCAGTAGCGCAGTGCGGTGTGGTGTGTGGCGTGGCGTGGTTACGCGAAGATACGTGCCGCCGATAGCGACAGTGATGTGATTTTAATGATCACCAGTAATGGAGATGTCGTTGCCGTCGCCGGTACGGCACCGCTGTTGGTTAAGCCCGGCACGAGCAGATTATCCGAGGCTCCTTCGTTCAATCCGGTCAGGGAGGAGCCGGAGGATCCGAGACCGTCACCGTCGTTGCAGAGATCGGTCGTACACGACCGGTAGTAGGTGATGAAGGTCGGATCTTCGATGACTTCGTCGAGATACTGCCCGAGAGTGTAAGGAAAATGGGAAAAGTGCGTGAAATTCGACACCCAATTAGGATGGAGGCTGTGAATACATTGCAGCCGAAAACTCGGTGGTAAATACCTACCAGTGGACTCTCCTGGCAATCTCGCAGGAAAGTAACCAGTTTACCGGGTGGATCCTGCGAAAGATGGAGTATAGAGGTACGCCACAGCGCGTGGAAGATTTGTTACATATGGGTGTAATTTGAGAGCCGTACCGAAGGCAACCGATAAGTGAAGTGGATGGGCTTTAGCAGACCAATTGAAATCGTATCGTGTTGGGTGAAGTTCCTTTCACAAAGCGCGAGTCGATTAGATTAAAATCACTCACACAAGCCGACACTTGACAGCGTTCTACAGGCGCACCGTATGCGAAATGGCAGAGCTTACCACCAATTCCTGCCGGGTGATGGTGCAGTATTTCCTGGAGCAGGTGACGACACCCTGTCCTTCGACGCTTCCCGGGTCTGATACGCATCTCGGATCGCCAGAGTTTTGCGTTAAGCCGCAGGTATAGCAACGCAACGCTGATGGAAGCAACGCTCACGTGAGAATGAATGGAATGGCAAGGAACTGTGGTGGGATCGGTAGTGCTGCTTACCTTCAACCGGAAGGGTGTTAAATTGTATCAATATTATTACTATTGCAACTTGCAGCAGCAGCGGCACCGCACCACCGCTGCCAGTAATCGAAGGGAACGATTTAGTTAATAGTAAAAATCGACCCGTTCGAACGCGGCCACCATCACTACGACTGGACATCTTGATTTTACGCTTTCAGTTTTGCTTGTATTTTTTCAGCTCAACCCGCTTAAGTGCTGCGAGAAATTGCTAGAAATGAAGTCGAACTCGATTGCTTGCTGCTTGTGGCTGCCCTGCGAACGGGTCAGTTAGCTCCGATGCACTGTTGTAACCTCGGATACGCCGGCTGGTCCGCGGGGAGAAACGAAACTATCAATTGAATCAGCCTTTCGCTGAAGTGAGCTGACGTTTACAGTGAGTGACGATAGTTTGAGGCGCACCTTTGGCGGTTGGAAAATGGTCCCAATTGGATGCAACTATGGATACTTTTTTTTATATTGTGCTACATCATAGTATGCTTTGAAATGCTCTGTGGAGCCATTTCTATACCGAATGCTTTACGATGATACTGGCCGGAAACCTAGGTGCGATTACTTTGCCGGAACGTAGTGTCTGTCGTCTGACTGTTCGTTGATGGTAGATAGACGGCGATAGTGATGATAAGATAAGACGGTACATATTGTACAAGTAGGAAGGAAAAAGTTTTCACTTCAACGGAAATGCAATAAGACTGACAGCGGGGGACAGGTGAAGGAGAGGCGAGAGTTATCAGTTTGTCATTGATAGCATCAGCGAACTACTTGTGTTCAACCGGAGGCTTCCACCTGGTCCACTCGTCTCCGGCATGTCGTGCGCGGTGGCACGCACTCAGAATAAATTAAATTTCGCCTTCTGCCCTGCTACCAACCTCAAGATAAGCAACTGCTGGTTCGGTTCGTAGAAGCTCCTAGGTAGCGCGATGTAATGGCGCACAGTATCGCTGTTGATTATGGGCTCAATTGCATACGCTTGGTTGCGCTGCGGCCGTCGTCGTCGTTGAAAGCCTCATGGGTCGGCATTTTATTAGCCGCCAAATTTCTTGATATGATTTATCCGAAACCGATTCGGGGTTTCCGTTTAAGGGGTGGGTCGGTTTTCCCGACAATCTAATGATAATTTATTGATTCAATTTGGTTTTCGCTCAATAGAAGGCAGGCTTCCGGCACATTGAACCATGATTTGTTTATCATTCACGCGTTTCTATTTCTCTTTTTTTTTCCTCTCCACAGATTGAAAGTGTTGAACGATCCTCCTCACCCTTCCGATGTCGACGAGAGCGAGATAACTGCCGTTCTCCCCCACCCACACCGGCACCGCCTCCTTCAACGCCCCGGAAAAATAAAGGTAAGCTCGACCGGTTCAGAGGTAAACGGTTCGCTTGCTCGCTTTTCCCCTGGCGGGGGAGGGGGAGAACTTCAACTTTTCTACGGTGGGTGTACTACCCAGAAGTTTACTCTTCCGCTTCGAACGCACTTAAGATTGATTGTTGCGGCTCGAATCGTTTGCTTCTAACGACTTTGGGCGTTTGGGGAAAGTGACAGAAGCGTGGGGTAGAACAAACGACCGACAGCGACAAAACATATAAAAGCAAAATTTTGATAGAACTCAGCTCCACAACACATCCACCCCCGTTCCAAAGTGGGTCCTAGGGATGTCGATCTATGGACGTGCCAGATTTGTTGCTATAGGAGTGCAGGCAACGAACGACGAACAAGCAATCATGTACCGATGACGCGTGAAGAAGTGCGGCAAACTCAAACTTTGAAGTAACTTTATCGTTTCTATCGATGGATAAATATTGGGCTGGGATTGAATTGGTTTCGGATCCCGTGTACTGCGTACCCGAGTTCTCCGCCGCTCTTTGGAAAGATTTTTTTCACGAAATTTGAAATATCGACATCGATTACGAACACGCGTCAAAATATCGTAACAGCAAAGTTTGCTCGAAAACACTAAAATTGCAACGTGTCAAATTGTCAGTAGCACCGCGAGGTTGCCGATTATCGTTATGATTACGCCCGTTTTACAACGAACTAAAATGTACAGCACATTCTCGTGATTGACTTTGAAGCGTGGAATAATGGTTTGTTTGCTCTTTCTTCTGTTGTTCTACTTGCAGTGCCCCCCGATGCCATGACAGTGTCTGTATCGCAGCCGCAGCAGCCGATCGAAAGCATCCACTGCGGTCCAGTGGCGGCCACCTATACCGTACCTTCAGCCGCCCCTTTTTCCTCCTCCTCCACCTCCTGCCCTTCTTCATCTGCAAATCCTCGTGCCGTGGAGGTTAGCAGCCCTTCGATGGCGCTCTCGACGGCTACAATGGCATCATCCTCCTCCTCGTCATCATCCTCACCGCATCCCGGCGGAAGTCCCGGCCATGCACGGTCGAACACGTCCCGCTGTAGTCCCGAGCCCGATTCGTGCCATCATGGCAACCATCAGCACAACGCGTCCTCCTCCTCCACACCGACCTCGGCTTTGCGAAGACTCTACTTCAAGACGGCTCGCGCAAGCAAGGCGGCCAAAATGGCGGCCACGGCAGCTACCACGGCAACAGCCGTTGCGGCGTCAGCCGCCAGCTCGTCGACGGTACCGAAGGTTGTCGTGATGGGGTCATCCACAACGTCCGAAGCCACCATTAACACCTCGACGGATTCAGCCTCGACCCATATCACCAACGTTACGACCACCACGGACACGGAGACGAATGATTCGCTGGACCTAGGTACGGGCTGCACTGTGTGCGGGGGTTCCAATTCTCAGAATTTAATTTTAGTCTACTTTGGTAACAAAACTTGAAACAAAAAAACGCCCATCTGATGTATGGTCGCTCGAAGGATGTTGGAATTGTTGGCGAGAAATGTATTTCTGTGTAACAGATACGTCCTCCGGGGGTAGTAAACGCGATTCATTCACAACGCTCTACCGCTGGACGGGAGTATTTTTCTCACATGAGCTCTGCTGGATTGGTGTTAACAATGATTGGAAAACTAACCTATCAAATGCTCTCGGCATCCCAAGAATCCACAAGCAATTCTACATATTTTGTTGGCCAAAAAACATTTCAGTGAAATTCCTCGTACGCCACAACACGTAACAATGAAAATTACTCTCGCAGAAACAAAGACCCAGGTTCGGGTTGGGCGATCTGTTTTTTTTTTTTTGCTCTCTCTCTCTCTCTCTCTCTCTCTCTGGTGCGCGTGTGAAAATGACGTGCCAAACCAGTAAGTGTGGAAAATCAACTTGTTTTGTTATTATCAACGCTCGAAAAGAAAGAAAAAAAAACAACAACAATTTCTGCGCCTCGCTACAGACGTTCCCCCGTCGCATGGCGGAAGAATTCATCCGAACGACTCCCGTGGTTGTTTACCTTGTTGCGCTGGACGATGCCTTTAATGCCTCGGTTGTTGCGAGTTGGAAATAATGTTTACAAATATTTCGACCACCACGAAACGGGAAGACAGGAATGTATCGGAGAATGTTGAAAACGGAAGGAAAGGGAGAAATCTACGCATCGTCTGCGGATGTGTTGTTCGCAACGTTCGCACACGCGTTGCACGAGTGCAGCAGCGTCGTTTCACGTTGTTTATGTTGCGAAAGTCGCGATACCCTATGATGGGGAAAGTGTGCAACAAATACAACGTATTTATACTGGAACGATGGCGAAGAGCTTATTTAAATGCATGATATTTGGCAAGTAGTAAAGGTAAACAAGTTTTCAAACAAATATCTTTTTCTTTCGTTGCTACTTGCAGGTGACGTTTCTGGCCAGAGTGAACCGCTGCTGAGTTCGCTGGACGACGAAAGCTCGAGCATTATTGCGTTGAACAAACCGACGGACAACGAGCAGGATGAAAATATCACCGTAATTAATGGACCCGATACCCCGCTGTTAATCAGCTATCAGGTAAGACTCGTGCAAGGGCAGCCACCGGAGTGGCCGGAGTTAGGGAGTTATGGATTACATTACCTCGACCTTCGTTATTGAACTCTCCATCAAAATAATGCTATCGTTTTCTAGCAACAGTTTCCCCTGCATTTCTTTCACCATCTGCATGGTATGGCGGAAAACAGATTGTCTTCGTCGATGTATGTGACATCTTGATAAATCCAAATTTTGTCCTCTCCTTATGAACCAAAGCGCTCGTTGTCTTTACCGCGAGCCATCGATCGGAGCTAATGATAATGCGATGGTGCATCATCTGAAGAGTAAGTGTGGCTGTCAACAACACGTGCTTGTGCATCCATTGCGTTCCTTATCGATCCATTGTGATGATTTCATCAAACATTTTCTCATCAAATGCAATACGATTGTTAACCAGAAATCCATCCCGAATTTGCCTTCTGGCGTAGCAGTTCAAAGGCAGTGAAACATTTTTCCACAACGATTATTTTGAATGACGAATTCAGTTTTGAATCCAGAGTTTATTGCTAATTACGAGGATGTTTGATGGAAAAGCAAATACGTGTAACGTGGTATGCAAAGTAACGTTTTATTCCTAATAAACTGTCTATATACTGCTAGCTAATTTCATTGCACAAATGGTAATGCTTTCATTTGTTCGTTCGAAATCAATTCGATGTAATGTGTGGGTTGTCCCCCGTTCCCGGAAGCACCTAGAGTTGCCATTTACCATCAGCTCGCAACGGAATGCCGTACTGTGCTGCCGCCTCCTCCCCAAACTGACGAAATGCACTTGCACCCGTTTAAGTAGCGCTCTCCTGGTGGTTAGACGGTTTTAATATCGCCCCCGAGGGTGCTCGTAATATCTCAATTTGTACCGGGAGGGTCCGCTACTTTTTTCCGCCGCTAGGTGACCCACTCTCCCAAACCCAGTGGAGTGGGTTCGTGGACGTCGTTCGTCGTCGTGTGGGTAAATATTGAAATTGCAATTATGATCAATATTTTAGTGGCATTTCGGTTCCGTACTCGGTTCCGAAGCACTCAGGAATCCCGCATCCGTGTGCTCCGTGCCCGGCGGTGCATTCGCATTTGCGTTGCCGCACAAACACGTGAGCACATGACGGTGCAGCAATATGCAGCGACGGCGGAAAGCAACCTAAATTCTAAAGTACCGAAAAGAAAGCACTCACGCCGACAGAAACGGTTTGCACACACCAGCCGGGGCAGCTCTTATGACGTCATTTGCGCACTGTGTTGAGTAATTTTGAGAAGTGGTCTCATCGACCCACACCCATTCATTGCGACCTGCTCTACTACCTCCGCGCTCGCTCTCTCTCTTTCATTCTCTCTCCCTCTCATTCTCGCTCTAGTGAAAGGGCTGGCCGTTTCTGGCAGGATTTCTAAGACTGCACGCACTGACGCCGCCTGCATCCACTGCTGCACCCATCCAGCAGTGCGTGCGTGTGTGGAGGTGGCCAAGTAAAGCGATCTTATTAATAGCCAGCGTCACTCTGTGGGCATTTTATAATTAGCATGTTTGTGTGTTATTTTTAGGTACACCACCACGCGAACGTGATATGCGCGCGCTATTGTGGACGATTTTTCATCTCACTATTGTGTAAACATATCAGAAACGGCGACAGCAGTGTAATGTATGGTTTGAAAAATTGCACCTCAACAACGCTACACTCACTGCCTGCACGTGTTGATCGTGCCTGTAGCAGGCGCGCGATCGAGGAGATCGCGGGAGGGAGGGAAACCGGTGCCGAACAAGATTGATTTGTTATGCGTGTTTTTTTGGCCGGGGGTGCTTTTAGATCGTTGCAACACCGTAAATTGATTTGAATGGGTTTTCCTGATTTGTTTTAAATATCGGGCTTGCTAGAATGACGCAAACACAAAGCAAATCGTAAAACACGGCGGGGCTCACACGAGCCAAGCTTTGTTTGGGGTAGAGTTTGACCATCAAAATAGTCCATTTTTCGGATTTGATTCAAAAGGATGCAACCGAAGGGCAGTACAGCGCCTTAAAGCCCTTTTTTTGTGGAGCTAAATGGAGTAATTAATTTTATAGATAATAAATCTGTTGTTAGTACATCACGTTTATACTTCATAGATTAACATTTGATAGTAAACGTTAATTTGTTTCTGAAATACAGTGTGTATTTTGAGTCTGGAGCGAACGTTTGTTTCATTTCCTACACAACGTGAATGCCCAGCATACATCGGCAAATCTAAAGCGTTCTCCCAGCATAGAAACAATCGATTGAAACGGCGGCGGAGCGGCTGGTACGAATTCATCGGAAACAACAGCTTTTGCCGCACTCGTACCGTCCTGGCTTGTGCTTTATCATCGCTTTATCAAAGCGTACAGTCAAATTCAGGCTTCGGGCGAGAAAATCTCAACCCGCGTCGTTCGGTTACCAAGGAAAGAGGAAGAGCACATTTCGGCACGCTTGTCGCTTCTCGAGAAAGTGCTTTGGTTTGCTGTATTTTCAATCTTGCTACGCTCTTTACTCTGCAGGGCGTTCCCTATGCACGCCAAAGATCAACAAGATATTCTTCATGCATCCGCCTCGATAAACAGACGTGTAAGCAGGAATGTCAGACGCAGAAAGAAGCGCCACTTGAATTCGGAACAGCGGAACAGAATGGAGTGGAAGGTGGAGCGGACAAATCCGACTCACGCGACCACTATCCGATGCTCGTGTTGTAAATGCTTTCCCGAATCGAAATTCTGCGCCACTCAACGGTGTGCTAGCGCGTACTTCACGTGTCGATTGTGTGGTCACAATCCCGGATGGAGAGGAGGATGGTGATCACCTTCCCGCGGTGAGCGTTGGAACCGCGTGCTTGAGCAATCCACTTGCACAAGGTTCAGGGTTCGAGGGGTCAGAAGGGGTGAGGAGGAATCGCTTTTATTGTGTTTCTTCTCATTCCGCTCGAGACAGCGCCGAGTGAAAGGTCGATGAAAAAGGGAATTATAAGGACGTGCTGCGATTTAAAAAAATCCCCATTAAAAGGATTGACGAAACACGAAGAACACGAAGTGATTTTTTCTTATCTGTACTGCCCGCCACCCTAACACCACGTTCTGCGGTCTCCTCACATGCACTGAAGAGTCCTCCCGCGAAGGCACAAAAGCGGCCGTATCATAAATGGTGCACCGATCCTGCTGATGGGCTTGATTCAATTTCCATCCCTTTTAGCGCAGCGTTTCGTGTGCCGTTTCCTCTTCTCTCCCGCCAAACAAGCGCGCGGATTGTGAAACTGCGCACTTTAACATCTGGGTTGTTTAGGTGGGTTCGGTTTATCTCCGGCAAGAGCGACAGGAAAATCGCTGCTTTTGTTTCACGCGTTTCACACTGTACGTTTCGGTCCGGAAGGATGACGGGAAGCCGTCGACGAGCTTACGTTAATTAATGTAATTAGATGTGTTGGGTTAGGGGCAACAGTATATTTTTGTTTTATTTCGAAACTTTTTCGTATCCTGACGGGTATAAAATGTTGCGTGTCCTTCGCAAAACTGATAACTTCTCGTTTGTTTTTGGCAAAATTGTTATAAAACGGGCCGCTGGAGAAATGCATGAACGTATCGGTGGAGCTGCCATTTTGAAGCTTATTTTAATACAACTCCAAAAGAATGCTTTGTGTCTTTCTCCATGGCAACGGAGGTCATTAGTCGTCCTGTGCTGCATGTGCGTGGGCAAGCAAAGTTTTCGCGCGCTCTTCGCGGTCCTCGGTATTTTTTTTTCACTAATGACCCCGAGAACGGCCAGGGAACATGACGACATTTGCTTAGTGTTTGCTTCCTTTCCGGACTCGAGGCGCATTCTCGGAGATTTCGTAGTTTTTACCGTGCACTTCGTGTCGCTATTGTTTTGCCTACCTGTGCGATTTGTTTTTGTTGCATGCCTAATGGCTTAACTCATACGTATTACTTTCCCCTACACGGTACGGTAATGTTTTATTTTCTGCACATCTCACTGCGCCTTTCTCCGCGACCCACGTCCGCATTCCGCCTCATTACGGCCTCAGACAAATGTTGTTTTGTTATTGTATAATGCTCTTTGTTTGGTACGGCGAACGGAGCTCCGGGAACACACACACACACGCGGTAGGCAATATTTTATACGCGTAAAAGTTGCACAACACGAACAGGAAACAGATGCCCTGAGCGGAAAGGGTATGGGGTTTCGTAGGGGTTTCCCATTTCAAATGATTCGCATTATTCGTGTGCTGACTTAGGGTTTTTCTCTCTCTCTCTCTCTCTCTCTCTCTCTCTCTCTCACTCAGTATAATTGTACAGTTTTGTGTTCCCTGAGTAGGAAATTCGCATACATTTTGTTGAAATTTACCCCAAAGGAAACGATGCTGCGAATCGATTCTGTCATGTCAGCCTTGGATGCCGTACCTTGGGTACCTTGGGTCTGTTTTTGTTTTAAGCTGACAAAGACGAATGGTGAGCGGGAAGAACCCCTAGCTGCTATAAACTCCCGGAACCCAATGGCTTTGTGATATGCAAATAAACGTCTGGAAAGGAAGTCCATGCGCCTTGTGGAACACATGTTAGTTGGATTAAGGTAAATGAACTACCTTTTCAAAGGAGCTTGCTGCCTAGTAGGCGTTGTTGCTATGTTATAATCATTTCAATTTCTCTTTAGTACCACCATAGGTACCACCCTAGACGCTGCGATTGGCTCGGTTGGTGCAATGTCCCTCCTTTCTATTCTCACATCGCTTGTTGCTCGAACGTCTGCCTCACAAAGAAAACATCCGCCTACCGTACAGAAGCAAAAAAAAGCGATGCAAAAACACAACAATCCAGCGAGCAGGGAAACAGATATTGGAGAAAAGTGTGACTCCGATCAGATCTCCCGTCCACATCAGATCTCCCGTGTCGACGTCGAAAGCGCTTCCTTCCTGGATCGGGACGCTCGCTTACTGCTGGATGTCGTCCGTCTGTCACTGACGTGACGTGTGTTTGGACAACAATTTGGCCCCGTCATCGGCCAACGTTGTGTGTTGCCATCGTGGTAATGGCGTTGAGCACGTTGCGTGCGAACCGGGTGGTGATGGATGAAATGAAAACCCGTCCTTTCTCTCCCTCGCTCGCGTCGGCTTTCCCATTGCCGCGAAAAGTCCAATGACTTTGCAGCGCAGTCGATGATTTTATTGACTCTGGGGCTGACGCTCGGTCGTGACAAAAGTGAGTTTTGCCGTTGTTTTGCCTTTTTGCATGCATAAACCAATGCGGTGCGAACGTGGCAGACGCGCTGGGGCCATTGTCCATTCGCGGGGTGCGAAACACGCATTGATTCACGCATCCATTTTCACCATTACTGTGATGGCGGTCATAATGATGGTGCGAAATGATGAATGTCGGGGAAGAGAGTGGCGAGAGTGGATTATGGCCAATAGCCTCCTAATATTAATAAACATAATGGTCAGTAAAACTAGCGATCTAGGTGGCAATAACAATAACAGATCTTCCCATTACCGGAAGTGTGCCGAACCGACCGTATCTTGAATCTCGCACGCGGTCGGAGTAGGGGTAATAGTAATTAATTTAATACGATGTCACTTAAGTCGTGTGCGGAAGAGGGAGCGCGAGAATGGTACATGATACAATTGCAATCTATCTTTCCCCTATGGCTCACCGGGTAGATACCATCCATCCCGCCTCGGAACATCTGCCGCCGGTCGTGATGGTAGGGAGGGGTTTTTGGTTTTATTCTGGATGTCGGGCGCCGGGTCTTTTACCTTTGTAACCGTGAAACCGGTCATAAATCTTTGTACATGTCGCGCGGTACGACTTTGTGTGTAGAAAAGAACGCGCGCGAAGGCGAATTTCTTCGCCGCTCCCCACGTTTTGTTGTGTGGCGTAGTTCGCCAAGTTTTAATTCCTTCAGCCTCGCCGCTCGACTGGAACGACTGGCTACTCTAACCGGTCCGACGCACACAATCGCTTGGAGGACAATAAATTGCGCACTAATTAGTGGGAGTTTTGGAATTGTCGGACTGATCCGCTTTGAAGTGCACAATAGACGTTACCCGCACCGTGTGGCAGTCGTCAAGTGACATAATACGATGCTGGTTACTATCCAGCAACTGGCGACTGGCGATTTGACACGCTAGGCAATTGGCAACGGTCGGTGTTTGTTCGGTATGTTTCTTTTTGCGAAATTAATGCCCTAATGAGAAGGCACTGTCTTGTCTGCTCGCTGCTCAAACAACTCCCACCTAAACATGCTGATGAAAGACGTCGACCTTTTGGGTACATCAAAACAACAAGTCAACTCGATAGAAGGGATAATTTAAAATTTATTTAAATTTATGCGATGGAGAGATGCATGGTAGGCCATGGTTGGTTTTTCTCTACAATGGAGACGCCCAGTAGTTTGTTGGGAAAGCCATAAATTCCTTTCATCTGATTGGGAAAACTGTACGAAACTAGCATGATTTGATTGTGTAAAGTGAGTTGTTTTATAACTTCTCAAAAGAAGTGGTAAAAAAATTGGCGAAATAAATCCAATATTATTAAAAGAAACAATTCCAACTTTTTCCAGCCCGACTGTTTCAATAATTTGCAAATAATACAATATTGTTCTTCTTACTCCTTTCGTATCAATTCGCAGGAGCTAGAGGACCTGTCGCCGCGCTCGCCCATGTTTTCACCGCGTGAATCGGCACAGGTAACGCCGAGCGGCATGACCCGAACGCAGCAACCCCGCACGGCACCGGTTTCATCTTGCGCCACCCGCTTTCCCTTCGATCCGCCCATGTCACCGAAGACGTACAGTGGTGGCGTCAGCCGGGGCGATACCGCTTCCTTTGCCCGCACGCACGAAACCATGTTCAGCTTCGACGAATCACCGAACCCGGTCCGGCGTCCACCGCCCAAGATGCCACCGGAGCAAACGCCGGATCATTCACCGAACATGGTCACGGATTGTGGCGCCTCCCAAGAGCCGATTGCAAAAGAGCGTGCTGCGGAGCCAGCGCAACCACCGAAGCAGCTAATGGAACCCCCCCATTCGTCCACATCCACCCCGAAGCGGCTGATGAATAGCATCAAAACGCGCAAGGAACGGCTTGTGCAGCAGGCGGGAAGCGCGGTGGCTGCAGCCACTGCCGCAGTGACATCGGCCGGCACCGGAAGCAGCAAACCGTTCAAAAACCCCAACTACGATCCCGACCTGACCATGTTTCCGTTCGATCGGGAAGCGATCGATTACGATCGCATACAGCGCGAGTGTTTCGCCGTGGAGGAAGAGCTACTGTTCGAGCACGATCGTCGCAGCTGCGGCGATTCGCCCTCGAAGATGCTGTACGATGCGGAGATCTTTAGCGATCACTACTCGATCTTTCAGCAGTACGCGTACCTTTCGCAGCAGGAGGTTACGCGGGATACGCCTCCGAAACGCAACCGGATCGGGTCGATGGTTCCGCCGCCGTCGTCGGATGCGTTTTCACCGCAGCGTCGTAATGAGCAGGCGGTAACCGGGGCCGGCGCGGGAGGTGGTGCGGCTGCCATAATACCACCCGGAGGGGCCATTCACCCGCGGCTTTCCAAGTTTGATCAGATCGCTACGAAGTTCGACATGATGCCGTCGAAATCGTCAACTGGGACGGTCCAACAGCTTCCGGACCTACGCGTCGACTACTTCGCGGAAACGTCTTGCTGCAGTGCCGGCATTTCGGTGTCACCGAGCGGCGAGTCAACGATCGAGACGATGATGGTTGCGACCGCGGCGACGGAAGCGACGGCGGCGAACAAGGCGCGTGCGTCGTCACCATCATCCCTGGCGTCCTCTGGTGGTGGTGGCGGCGGCCTCCGATCGATGGAAGTCGTTGGCACAGGCGCACTGGCCGCCGGTGCTATAAATGTTACGCCGAACCCGATGGAGGGAGCAGTTTGTACACAACCGCGGGCGACAATAGTCGTACAGCAAGTACGTAGTTTTGTCTGTCCTGTCCTACCCACAATTATCACGAGTGCGTTTGTTCGAATATTTCGTTTATTTATCATCGCATGGGACGCGCACCCGACCGACGAATGTTTTTTTACGTGCGTGTTTTTTTATTTCGTGTGCGAAACAGTAACCTTATCGATTTGGCTTACGTCGGCGTGAAAGAGTGACATAGTACAAGACAAATCGTGATCTATTCCGCTCGCGTGAGCTCCGCTGGAAGTGATCGTACGGAGCGATTTTCACGCCTTCCGGCGAGTTGTCCGGTTGGAGAGCTATTTTTACGTTAGATACCTCCCCCGTATCTGCTGTTTGCTGTGTGCTGGTTTATCTCATCGCCGTTCTCCGATATTTGTGCATCGATTTGTTGCCGGCGATTGTTTACGGCAACGCCGGGTTCCTGCGATCGGACAACCCCATGTTGTTGTCGTAGCGGTGTGCGTAACTGGTGTGATGTGTACCGGGCTGTTGAGTATGTTTGGAGTAAAGCTGTGAAAAGCAGCCGTAAAAGAGAGAACGCGAAAAAATATATCGCAGTGATAACAAATAACAACCGACCCAGCCGCACCACGAGCTAGCTAGCACGAAGATGAATCGTTTCATAAAGAAAGTGACGAAATTTTTGGACCAAAAGGTAGTGTTTTTTGTGTGGATAACAACAGCTACTAACTCACTGGTTTTGTGAAATTGTGCGCCAGTTTAATGTACTGATATAGCTAACCATATCTTATAATGCTACGCACGTCATCAACCGCAATCGAACCAGAATATTTCGACTGCGTGCTTGTAGTCCTTGAGTCTTAACGATTATTGGGATTTAGTTCGGCTGTACTCCGGGACGTTGTTTATGTTTCTAGGGCACGTGTACGCGATACTACAAGACGTTTGCGTCATTAACAATACCGCGTGAGCTGTGAGCTAGTTGTTTAAACGTATGCCAATCGGTCGATCCACTTCCGGTACACGAACATACCAGCTCCAGGTGGCGGGATATTCCTGTGCTAATTTTTAATGTGTGTAATTTTATATTTCACGCCTGCTTTGGCACCTGTTTTGCCTACGGTGGTATCGTGCTTTTCTTACTCTTATCGAATTGGTTGAACCGTTAATTGTTTTTCTTCCGGTGACCTTTGTTTGCGTTTATTTGTGCCACCACGTTGGTGAAACATCATACTAAACCCTAGCCAATTAGTCGTGTTTGTGCTTCTCGGAAACCGTGCCGCTCACTATCCCCATTAGCTTTTATTTAGTGTTTGAAGTTGACCGATGCGAGCTGCTGATTTGCATATTTGGTAGTGTGTACATTAACAGAACAGAACAAAAATCTGCCACTGTTCGGAGTTCGAAGAAACTGTCAGTATTCCATTCGGTATAAGGATTTCCCCGTATTCAGGGAATTTGTTGAATTGCTGTTTTGTTCTCTTTGAATGCTGTTTTTTACTGTAGAAAACACTTATTATAGAAAACACTGGACAGCTCGCCTAACATCCTTATTCTTGTAACTTACTCCGGACAGAGCGTCAAGTCGTTGATTGCAAATTTAATCTTTCCCATTTCGAGCAGATCCGCTACAACACTTAAGACGCCGTTACGAGCGCGTAGGAACGTGACGAAATCTCGTTAACATTCAATTTCCCAATAAGAGGGGTTCGTTTTTTTATTGTTCAACCATTTCTCACGATAATCGAATTCGTTGCTATGGCAACGATTGAACTTCAATCGGGCTTTTGATGGCGTCCTGCAGCGCATCCAACCGAAGTTTTGTGCCTACTCAATTCCTCGAGCACTTTCCGGTACACCATGGGCATTCTCCGATAGGCAGCCGTGCGTTTGATTCGTGTCGTAAAAGCGCAACGTATCGGAAACTGGAAGACTTTGTTGAAGATGTCATCTCGAATGGTGCTGCTGATCCACAGTCGTACAAGAAATCATATGCTCTAGATAGTAGGCTTCGTACTGCAGTGTTTTGTATTAGAATTTTTAAATCTTTTTAACCGTTTTAGAAGAAATGATTCCGTTCGGTAACAATCTGCCCAGTACGATAGCGTTTGGTGTAGTCTATGTCAAGAAACACCATGCACTTTCAATCCTTTAAAATCTATCCTTATAATGAAATCAAGATGCCGGTACTGGAAGTGGTTAGTCCTGGACGTAGCAGGAAATGTAATTTGTGGTCCATATGGGCCACTCGCCTTTTCGATCCCAGATGGCTATGGTTAGCATACCACTAATTTTAATTACATATTCAATTTATAATTATTCGGCTGGTAGTGCCTGCTCGGTACAAAAAAAAATCCGTAAAATGCTCATCATCCATGTATGACAGTTTCCGGGAAAATTACTTCCACGCTATTGCTGTTCGGGAGACGAATTCGGGGTTTGATCTTTAAAGTGACAGTAGTTCGAGGAATAACCAAAACACCACGGCATAGAGAAAACCAGATTCAATTTAGCAACTCCTCTCTCGCGCATGTTCGGCACAGCCAGACGACGCGCGTCGTGTTGCGAAAATTACGCCTGAGTCATTCATCGCGGTTCATCCTTGCACACACGGGTTGCGGATGACAGTGAAAATTGGTTAAAAATATTAGTCACGCTTCCGAGAAGAACCACCACCGGCAGCAGGGGCATTCACTTCCTAGAAGTGGTGTTTTTGTTACGAGTTGCTCTTTTTTCGTTTGCTTCTCACTCAAATATCGGAAGTGGGTCCTCGGAGAGGATGAAAAAGGTGAGATCACTCGCACATCGCCTACATATTCATGAGCATACGGTTCTCAGTCATCACGTTTGATGATTGGCTTTTTGCCTCACCTGCCTTCATCTGCCTTCACCGTAGGTGATGTCGTCGGCGATTTCCTCCACGGTCCGAGCCGTGGAGTGGTGGTTTCAAAATTCGTCAAACCCCTGTGTCCCATTTGCGCGACGACGGTGTCGTTGGTGCGTCGATGATTTCATTAAGGGCGCCGTACACGATTACGTGGGCGTGCCGTGCATGAGTAGCGAGAGTTTTTTTGTGTGAGAACGAGCATTAAACATGTGCGAACGATCAACGTGTGTGCTTGGGATGCTGGATGTATCCGACACGTGCGTGTCGCTTCAGACGGTCGGTCAGGGCTTCCCGTCCTCTAATCAGGACACCGGCCACAACTTCATCGTTGCCGACGCGGTACGAACTCGGACCAGGCCAATAAACGCCCCCTCCGTCATCGGCTGTCGTCGTCCAACGACGTCCCATGGTGGTTGGTTTGGTACTTCCGCTGACGTGCCGAGGGAAGACCCTTGGCTGTGGACATTGATTAATTTTATTTGATGATGTTTTCCCTGTCGAGATGGTCGTCACCGTCGCTTGGCACGGCAGGCACAACGCGCTGCCACTATATCTGTACACAATACACGTAATGACCCTTGTACTCTTCCCCAAAAGAGCAAAAAGTAAACGAACCAGATACGCGGAGGTGAGAAAGCGATCTCCAAGATGAATGCTCGCCCCGTCCGCCACCGCAGGCAATGTCACGTTCGCGTCGGAGTCACTCTTCCAAATTGTCCATTTGCCTAAAGGATCCGAGCCGGGTGGCGCGCGTTGTTTGTCACACTTTTCCACTCCGGGCCGGAAGTGTGCAATAAATCACGCACGTAATTCGTGCGGAAAATTATCCCATTCATTAGCGTTTACGCAGCGACCTAAATTGTGGCGCGAGAGACGGAGAAGGATACTGAGAAACTGCGAGACCCAGTGACGTTCCGCTTCAAACCATAGCTTAATTAATGCCGTTGCCATCGACAATCGACTTGGCTGATTCGTACGCTTTTGGCTTTGGCAACTTGGATTTGAACTAATTGCTGTTGCAAAAGTTCGAATGAACACACGTGCGTGCGTTTGAAATTTGCGTTTGATTTTGGAAGCGAGTGGTTTTCCAACTAATTTGCATTTATGTTTCGCTTTAAATTGTCGATTGGACGTTAATCTTTTTTTTTAATGGTTATGTGTAATAATGTCTTGTTGAGTTTTCGAAGGTTTAGCAAGACCTCCCAAAGGATCTCCAATTGGATCCTTTCGTACTATTTTATAATCTCATAATACAGTACATAGAAATGTTCCCACTAAATGTTTAAACGTCGATGCTAATGCTTAACCGAACTCTAAGTCACTGAATTTATTTTAACCGTCACCGTGAAACAATTAGTAATTTGTCTGCTATCGTCAAGTAATGAAAAGCTTTTCCGCTCAGATCTACCATTTGTTGAGTGGCGTGAATTCGATTGGATTTGGCGGGCAAAACGTTTCATTTCTATAATGTCCTCGTTCATCGTTAAACGGAGCTCGTTTGTTTTTTGTCATCTTCTGGCACAGCCCTCGCTCAGCCTCGACTACACGTCCGTCGAAACGATACTGCTCAAAAATGAGGGAGATTTCATCAGCGTCGGTGAACAGGGCGCTAAAGGTGATCTACAATCGACACAGAGGAAAAAACAACAACGGGAGGAGCATATGCGCCAGCTGCTGGACGTGACCAACACACTAACCACGGAGGAAATTAAGGATTTCGAGATGAGGTAAGTGCGGTTTTGTTGCCTTATAATGTGACATCTACAGGAAAAACAAAACGCCATTTTTGTGGCTTAATTGAGCGTAACAAAGCTCCGCTCAGGGTAATGATTTAGCTCCAAATACTGTGTACGTGAGTGTGAGCTGCGGTCTGAACGAGGCTCGTACTGGGAGTTGCGGAACTTGAAACCTGCGCGCAAGGGAACTCTCCCTCGGTTAACGAGACGGCATCATTACTCCAGCAGCCAGTTTTATGCTGTAATATTCATTAAATAGTTTATGCGGGAGCAGAGAATGAGCCACCACATGGAGATGGCTGTGGGCGTTGCGTTCTGTTCGAGGCTGTCAACGGCTGCCTCCTTGATTAAATTTCCGCCGCCCGTAACTTTGTCCATAAAACGGTGAATGTTCCTGTTCCACCATTGCTTAAGCATCGCTTTTTTCGGGAGCACGTTTTTCATGGTCATTGCTTGGTTTCGTTGGGTGGCGGAAGAATCGTCGCTTCCGACGTACCCGCGACGCGAGTCATCTCGTAACGGGTGGTACGTGATCGATTTGTCTCAATCGATCGACATGTCTGGTGGGTAGTCTATACGATCATCAAATGAGATTCGGTTCCTCCAACAGACTATCTCACCCACGACGAGAACGTGCGGTGCGGGATGTTGATAAATAAACATTTTACCACGAATTTCAATTCTCGACTTCATTTCAACAAAAATCTTCCCATCGGATGGGTTTGCTTTTTTGCGCTTGTTGTTTTGCGCCTTCCGTAACTTCCGTTACCGGCAGCGCGGCCGGTAATAGCGTCGGGAATTGGGAATGGTTCGCAGAATCAACACACAACTGAACCCCGAAACGCACCGACTGGTCGTAGCGAGAGTATTTTTACCGATCCTGCCATCATTCTTCCCGTTTTTGGACTAATTGGCAATGTGGTGTTCCCGCCGTGGCTGGAGGATGCGCGGAAAGGGTCGGAATATTTCAAGGCCACGCATACGACCCGCGTACCGGGTGGTGAGTTCACATTAATTACCATTTTGCCGACCGGAACCCGGCGGCCGGCGGCCAGGTGGACGATGTCGGGATCCTGTCCGGTACGGTCGGTAAAAGCGAAAAACGATGTACTAAATTAAACCATTTGCTCCACACATTAAATACCTGTTCTTCCAGAGCACACACCCGATCGCGGAGCAACCGTGGGCGCGTTGGTACCGTCGTCATGAGCTAAAGTTAATTAGGTGGAAAGCTTTATCAGTGGCGGTAGAGCAACGGAATATGGCCTATTTTTTAACGATACACCTTTCAGGGGAAGATGTATCCAATATCGTTAATAAGATGCGATCCTTGCTCTTCCTGCGTCTTCTGTCACGCCCGTTCCACCAACGGCTGCTTAGATCTGCATGCTCTGACAGATGGAATCGAAGGAAGTTTCTATTGTGCTAGGAGATGGCACCACTCGCGCGGATGTACGGCAAAACAGCTGCTTTCCAATTTGTCGCTGACACAAATCCCTTTCTCCTTTTCCTCCTACGGCAAGCACGCCGAATTCGGCGAAGTCCAATTTCTGGCGCACAATTTCGAAAGCGCTTCGCTCGACGCCACCCAAAACCTCCCCTTTTGCTTCGTGTCTATTTCATCTGCCTGCTGCCTGCTTTATTGTTTGCCGATGTTTTTATTTCCATTTCTTTGCTGATGGTTGAAAGTAAAATTGATTGCGCGTGTGCGCGTGGCGAAGTTCATTCGGGTCGCCTTCTTTATTAGTGCTTTTCTCCTCAAACGCGCCAGCGTCTGTCGGCCCTGGTAAAAGTCGGTGTCAAAGGATTCTTCGGCTGGCTCCAATTACGATGATGGCACTTTCCGTGACAACAATAGACACCGAGAAAAATGGATCCGTTCCGAACACGCCGAAACGAATAGGGAATGCGAACCTAGCGTGTTTACTAAACTTCTAGGCGCAGGAGGACGCACGAATACTGATTCTTGTTTCGCGTCAGGTTCTCTGCAGCTCATTGGAAAGTTTTAATGATATAAAGTTGGATAGTGGATAGTGGATAGTGGTGCACATAGCACAACGGCTGATGGTAACGGCCATTGTCGATTCAGATGATGTTTGAACTGAGCATTAGAAGGTACCAACATTGACCTCATTCACGCACGGATGTGTGACGGGCATTAATCAACCACTGGATCTTCTGGGAGATTGCACAACTTTCCATTCCACGATGATTGACGCTTTCCCCGCTTCATGTTGTTTTCCTTAAAGCAATTAATCTTGTTACCAACACATCCCGCACCGCTGATTTTCATTTAATCTCTCCCCCGAAACAAGGATGTAGTTAGAGATTTACTTTTGTTCATTCGCCCACAGTTCAGGGAGCAAATGTATTGATTTTTCACTCGAAATGTGGGATGTTGCAGAAAAGGGGGTAAGGGTCTGCATCAAACAAACGACGCCCACGGGCAATATGCAGGAAAAGGTTATTAAAGTCGAAGCACCATCCTCTAAATATCAGCTACGCTCCGCTCCTTTCACCCGTCTGCCCGTTTATGGAATATTTGAAATATTTCCATTTGGCCCGGAGCCAAGAATGTCCGCTGCCGGTACGGGTACGGGTTGCTGTGATGCTGCCGAGCAGACGGACAATGAAAATATCACGGGAGCAGAGAGGTGCGGCTCGGCGCTCGAGTACCTATCGTTTACGTGGTCAGTAAAGTGGAAAAATCGTACGACAGACACAGACACACACATACATCCATGCCCCCGAACGTACGTTCGTATGGAACGAGCGACAGCGTGAGCACTATGGCCTCATTTGTGTCATCATCCTGTCATTTTGTCCCGGGATCTATAGAACACATTTGTGCTGCACTATTGAGCGAGCCGCCGATAGAACGAACCCTTCCAACAGCACCCAACTGCCGATGGGACGTAAATTAAATTTTTACTCTATAAATGCTACAATCAAAGGAAAAGGATGTGGTGCCCATGCATAGACTTTTACGCCGGATGGCTTTCCCCTCCATGCTGTCCTCATGTCATCTTGGCAAACAAAAAAAAAATCTAGTACGACAGTTTGTATGTACTGGTTAAAAAAAGCAACATTCGTTTAATGCGTATGCGGCGCGGCTAAACTCTATTTCATGCACAATCACGCATCCCCCAGGATTTGCTTCAAATCGTCCGGAAGACTTTTCTTCATGTTCTCCATGTGGCGCAGCAGCTGGGCCCGGGTGTCGCGCGCGTTCAGCTGCACCGGCAGTGCGGCCATCGAGCCGCCACTCGTCTGCAGAAGCGTCAGCTTGTGGCGCAACCGCAGGATCATGTCGACGATCTCCACCTCCAGCTTACCCTTGGCCCACTCGGCCAGGTTCGATTCCGACAGGGTTTGCATGTGCAGTACCTGCAGCGTCTGCTCCAGCTCGAAGTAGCGCGTCTCGTACCAGCCCTTGAAGTTGGGTGAGGTGAAAAACCGCTTGTACAGACCCTCCCAGTCGCCCTTGCAGGTGGAGGTTAGCTGGGGTCCAAACTCTTCAAGGGTGGCCAGGAAGTCTTCCTGCTTGAACGGGTGTGGCTGTGGCGCGGATCGGAATGGCGAAATGTCCTTCTGCAGTGGCATCAGCGAGGCCATGTAGCGTTCGAGCGGGATCATGAAGCTTTGCGTCAGCTCGAGCAGATGGCGCCTTAAAAGGGCCGACTGCACCGAAAGAGGCCGGTCCGTCTTCAGCCCGAGCAGTATCTTCTTGATGAACGCTTTATCCTTCTGCACGTACGGTTTGTACTGTGTGTAGAGCCCGGGCGACGAGTCGAGCAATTTGTGGGTGATCTGTTTGATCTTGGACAGTCGCGAAAGTGTCGCCGAACCGTCTGAGGAAGGCAACCCACCACCGACACCACCGCCAGTGTCGTTGTGTTTCGTGCCGCCAGTGGACGACGGTGTTGCGGCACGCTGCCGCTGCAGTTGTGCCTCGGTGCTGTCCTGCAGCCGTATCGTGTGCGGCCAGTGCTGGAGCGTCTTGGCGAAGAAGGGATTCGTCACGCCGAGAATGATCGCCGGATGGTGACCGTTTTTGTTCTGCGTAAACTCCTTGAACTCCGTGTCGTGGATGGTGAAGTACGGACGGCTTTCGGCACAGTACGCGAGCGGACTGATAAGGCTTGTGAGCGACTGGACCATGTGGGCACAGTCGGTCGGTGAGGTGCCGGTCACAATAATCGGTTCCCCGGTCAGCACCAGCTCCCACAGCAGATGGACGTGGGGCAGGAACAGCTGCAGGCTGCGGAAGATGTCGATCTCGTGCACGGATGATATGGTGCGGGTTTGATTCGGACGTCCATTGGTACCGCCCGATTTGTTCGCCGGATGGAAACTCTCCACCGGCGACACGAGGCTGCTGTACTTGCCGTTTTGCTTCGGAATCGAGACCTCGTACACGTTGCCGAGTAGATGCAGCTGTAGGGTATCGTCGCTGAGCGGTGACGGCCATTTGCAGACACTGTCACAAACGGCTTCGAGCGTCGGTTCTCCGCTGCTGAAGTAGGCCGGCGCAATCACACCGCAAAGCTCGTAGAACAGATTGATAAACGGCAGGCGTGTGAGCAGGACCAAGCTTTTCTGGAAGTAGCCTCGCTTCAGCGTGGCATCCTTGATCTGGCGGAAGTAAACGAAACCCCAGAAGTGACCCGGATCGGCCCGGTGTACCGGCATGCAGTGGCAGTTGAACTCCTGCAACCCCGCCGGCAGTGTGGAGTTTTCCGAGCCGGAAGAAACACGCAACCGGATGTGGAATTGCGAGTCACCCATGCAGCCCGAGTTCGAGTCGGGAAAGGCCAGATAGCAAATGTTCATCTTTTCCTGCTCGGTCAGTGTGACGTGCTTGGGGTAGATGAGTTCCATCGCCTGTCCGAGCTCGAGATCGAACGTTACCACGCACAGACAGTGCAGCCACTCACTAAACCGGTCCCACGTGCCTATCATGGCACCAACGTCCGCTTCCAACTTTTCCGCCCGATCGATCACAATCTCGGAAGCCGTTTCCGGTCCCTTACGTTGACGCTCCTCCAACTCCTTCCTCTCCTCCTCTCCACGTTCCATTTCGAGCTGCAAGCGTTTGTGTTCGTACACGATACGATCGATCTCGTACCGCTCGAGCCGTCCCTTGTCCAGGGTGGCCTTCAGCTCAATATTACCTTCCACCATCACGTGCAGCACACCGTTCAGATCGACCTGGAACGAGAGTCCCACGTCCTCGAGCTCCTCGCCAAAGTTGCCCTCGAGCTGTAGCCGGCCGAGCGTAACATTATCACTAACAATGGCACTTTCCCCCTCGTACAGACGGTGCACCTCACGAAAGTTTCGCACCCGGTGGCGTTCCTTTAACGGTAGCGTGGAATTCCGACTGATAAGTATGCGTGGCGACGATTCCCCACCATCTCCACCTCCATCGCCAATCATACCGATCGAGCGTGGCACTAGATCCCACCAGAGCAGATCCTGTATCGCGCACGATTTGTCTCCGCTCAGTATGCCAGCGGCAATGGCCGTACCGACAACCACGGCCTCGTCCGAATTTACCGAACTGCTCAGCGACCGGCGGTCGAAGAACTCGCTGAGCATGATTTGCACACGCGGAATCCGCGACGACTCCCCGACGAGCATGATTTCGTGGATCGCAAAACGATCCTTCCGTGCACGGCGCAACGTCGTCTCAACGTGCAGCAGAACGCGCTCGAACAGATCCTTGCACAGTTCGTCCACGTGATCTTTTGTTAGGGTCGCAGACAGTCTGTGCCCTTCGTGCACGTTTTCAATCTCCACCGTCACCTGGCTCGTGTACGAAAGCGTCCTTTTGGCTTGTTCCGCAGCTTTCCGCAGTTTGCGCATCGCAACACTATCGTTCGACACATCAACTCCCTGCGAGTCGCGCAATTGACGCACGAAATGTTCCACCAACCGGTTATCGATGTCGGTTCCGCCGAGTTTCGTATCACCGGAGCTGGCGCGCACCTGAAACACACCGTTGTAAATGGTCACAATCGACACGTCCAGGAAGCCACCGCCAAACGAGCACACCAACACGTACTGCTCGCCGATAACTTTTTTGTTGAGCCCGAAGGAAATGGCAGCGGCCGTCGGTTCGTTGATGAGTCGCAGCACGCTCAACCCGGCGATGGTGGCCGCATCAAGCACGGCCTGTCGCTGACCGTCGGAAAATCCGGCCGGCACGGCAATGACGGCATGAGACACTGGCTCACCGAGCTGCCGTTCCGCCATCGTTCGCAGATGCGACAGGATGATGCCGCAGATTTCCTCCGGATGGTAGCATTTGGTTTCACCCCGGAACTGCACGCGCAAAGTGCCCTCCTTCTTGTGCCGACCGAGTATTCGTTTCACCTCCACCACACAGTTGCTCGGATCGTTGTCGGCTTGGGCGAGGGCTTCATCGCCCACCAAGCGACCTTTGTCGGTGAATGCCACCACCGACGGGATGCGATGGTTGCCGCACTCGTTGGCAATAATCTCAAACTTGCCATTCCGGTAGATGCCGACGCTGGAGAAGCTTGTACCGAAATCGATTCCGATTGCAGTAGTTCCTCCTCCTCCGCCTGTCGTTGTAGTCGGGCGCTGCGAGCCGGAAGTGTTTCGTTTAGGCGAAGTCATTTGCTCACTCGCTCACGCTCTAGTTCGTTGCGTTAGCGTTTCTTTTCGGTTCTCGATCGATTTCGTAACGAACTCGTTTGATGGACTAACTGCTAGTGCGACAAGAGCAAAGCAGACATGTTCCTGTGGCGGAAGAAATAATTAAATCTCATTAAACCATGCTGATAAACGTCTCCATGTTAATGATTAGCGTTGTCAACCTCGGACGGTCAGTGGAACTGATTACAGACTTTATTTTCGTCACACTCGGCTTGCGGCAATCCGCCGCGCGCCTGCCTTCCCCGCGCATACGGCACATTCGTTTTGACATTTGTTACAGATCAAAATATAAACAAACAAACAATTCCTTTTTTGCTACCTCCCTGCGCCTACCGCGAACACTCCACAAGCATTTGTGGACCAAATCGAGAAGCAAAACAGAGCAAATATGTGTGACTATTGGAGACGGAACTCTGGCTCACAGCGAAACGTAAACTGTAGCCACAATAGAATGCTTTATTCGGGGGTGGTGGGAACTTTTCTCTCTCCCACTACTTACGAGCTTTGGAAGAAGTTCAATTCGTCGTGTCTTTGTTGGTCGTCCTATGGCAGCAGCAGAAGTTGTGAACAAATTTATTACACGATCAATCTTTACGCAATCCAACGGTTAGGGATTGCCCGTAGGGAAACGCAAACCTACTGGTGGTACTTTGAACCGCGAACCGAAGGCTATTCGTTCGACACCACTTTCACCTTCAGGCGCTACTGCTGGTAGGTCGCTATCGCTTCCGGGAGCGTAGCGAAATACACTTTACGCACGCACTTTCAACGGCAAAACGTAACGTAACTATTTGGCTACGAAAAATCATACTTCAACATCATCTTTAGCGTCGAAAACCACTCGCACGAGCTTGTTGAACTAATTTCGACGACGGAGAGGAACCAAAACCATTTTCTTCAACAGTGGGTAGCGAATTTGCGATTTCTAGCGCAGGCGCATCAACACCAACAAAGGCTGGCATGTGCGCGTTTGTACTCTGCGATTCAATACTTGCAGCGTTCGGTTGCCTGGCAAGTATTGTGAAGCTGGCGTTATAAACGCATACCACCGCATACAAAGGGCACGTGATTTGGTTTACCAGCTAGGGGTAGAATACTTCACAACCTTAACCCTTGAGAAGGAAGCAAAAAAGCTGTGATATTCAAGAACAGCTGTTGTTTAAATTATGTTTTGCAAAATTTTAAAATATTTTCTATCACGTTATTATTGTTGTGTCCTTTTTTATTGCAGGTATGGTAGTCCACATCACAGCCGATCCCAATCGGTCAAAACTCCAGGAAGTAGAGCATCAGGCCGTCCAAACCAACTATGCTTGCCACAGCAGCGTTCGCGGTAATTGCAGAAAGCATGTGTTAAATTAAAATAATTTTGAAAACAATTAACAAATTATTCATCCCCTTAACACCATAGGGTGGCGTCTATGCCCAACACAGGCGTCGAAGAGGAGTACTACAGACTGAGGCATTTTTCCATTACCGGTAAAGGTGTCGTAAACCGTGGCGATTCGTTGAAGAGTAGACGAAGTAAATCAAACAACAGCGTAGCCAGCTCGAATTCGAGGTACTTTTGGGCAACATAGTTTAATATTTGTGTATGCTTATATTTGCGCTTCATGTGGCAATCTGATGTTCCGACAAATCACAGTATAAAGTTTTAATGAACCAATTATGCAAACCACCGCGTGCCCTATGCGGCGCTCTTTTCACACATGTTTGAAACCGTACCGGCTGTGACCCATTTCCATTCAATTTTGTCCAACAGCACCGAACATTTAACTCCTGCCACAGGAGCCGTTGCTGGTTCCGCGCGTACATCCGCCACATGCAGTTTGGCATCCAGCCGAGAAAGCAGCACCTCCAATCCGGCATCCGGACCTTACAAGTAAGACCATGTGGTGCTGATGTCGAGGGAACTTTTGCCCAAATTATAACGTTTCGCGCTCCGTTGTTTCCCTACTTCCAGGGTCCTGATGTTGGGTGGTGCGGCCGTAGGTAAAAGCTCATTAGTGTCGCAGTTCATGACGTCGGAATATCTGCATGCATATGATACGAGTATAGGTAAGGATTTGTTTATCCGCAAAGCACTGCATAGTAGAGTGACTGAACGGTATTGAAAGGAATTCAATTTGTTAGTATCAAATCTAGACTCTACATTTTTCCCGAAGTTGTTTGTATCTGCGGGTGTTGTGGGTTAACGGTGCTGTTAAAAGCAATGGATTATCCATTAGTGGGGTGGTACACCCATGTACTGCGTCAAATGCTTTGCTGTGACATGACATTCCACCAAATGGGCCAACTTGTATGCATAAATGCATGTACCGAACACAGCTTCCGTTCTGTTCACGCACTAGGCCTACCATTCCCGCCCATGTGTACGTAATGGTTTTAAGCGTAATGAAACTGTCAACAACAACTTGCGCACACCGTCAATAGCACGGTGCGTACAATGGGCTTCTGGGTGGGAAAACTCATGTTCGATTATTGCCCGGAACCACCCCCAAACCCTCATCGATTCTTCCCGCACAACCGAAAATTGCCAACTAGTGAGTGCAATTACGTTACGTGAAGCTGTGCGTTTTGCAGAAATATTTTTTCTCTATAAAAAAATTTTTCCTGTTTTGTAAAATACTAGATGAATAAATTTCATTAAATCATTTTTTGCTGTATTTGGTCGAAAGTTAGCTAGCAACTAGTTTGTCCTACTGAAAGTAATTGCTCTGTGTATCAATGTACCTTTCAAATAGCGGTAATTTCCGTTGAAGAAAATCAATTTCCTCCCTACTTGACACATTCCTTAGCCTGTGCCGGTTCTTGCAACTGGTACAGTCACAAAACATCACCACATCGCCGAACATCCCGAGCGCGTGGACGGGAAGTGACGTCGAATTGCCCTTCTTTCATCGTGCCAGCAAGGACTTAATTAAATTTCCTTCTTTATTCCTACTACAAGTCCACCGATATTACCGGTGGCGTTCGCGCTCAGGTTTACCTCGCCTTGACTTGACGGCTGACGAGTGCTGATTTAATATCGGCCAACAGTGGCCTCGGTGAGCGGTGACCCAACGCTCCGCTTGGTTCATCCTTGCGTTGCTGTTGCTTCCGCCATTGTCCGGTTATTGCTTCACTCACTATCGCTATCCATTCATGATGTGAATGTGCGACGGCAGGTTGTCATCTCACCAACCCGGCAAGTCTCGCCGGACATTGCTGACACCTGCACTTTTTCCCAATGAGCAAAACTCTTTTCATCGTCCGCTAAACCACAATGAACCATGTTACGTCGTTTTCGATTCCACCAGGTCCCAGGGACAACATTCCCATTGTGTTTTGTTGCGTTACAATTGCTTCATCATCACTCACGGTCGTGAATGGTGGAAAGAGAAATAAATGCAATTATTTACAAAAGGCGTCCCCCGGGGTGCATCCAGGCATCGACGAATAAAAAGTATTTTTATATAGCATGTTCCAGGTGGCCTCACTACCGCGCAAGTTTTTCACAAACACAATAAATATGAACGTAATCGATTATTGGCAAGCGGTTGCAAGAGCATGGCATGGCGTGGGGACAACATAATTAATCATTTTTTCGCAACAACAAACCGTGTTGCGTCGTAAACTCTGCTAGCACCATAAGTTCGCGAATTATTCCCGTCCAGAAATACGGCTGGATATATTAAATATAGTGTCCAGCAATAATTACTTTAATTAACTAACCCTCGCGTTTTATTACCGTGTCCGTTTGTCCCTTTTTAAGATGATGATTCGGGTGAAAAAACGGTTTCCGTTCTGCTGAGTGGAGAAGAGTCCGAGCTGACGTTCATCGACCACAGCTACACAGAAATGGCGGTTAGTATTCTCGTTAGCTACTCACTCGCGTGTCTGTTCTGCTGAGATCATTATTTTTCGGATTTCAGCCCGAAAATTGCATGTCTACGTACGATCCGCATGGGTATTGTGTGATATATTCGTCCGCGGATAAGGGAAGCTTTGTTGTAGCGGAGCGCATCCTGCAAATTCTGTGGACAACGGAAAACATCGCCCAAAAGGCAGTGATACTGGTGGCCAACAAGGCGGATTTGGCACGAAGCCGGATGGTTACATCGGATGGTAGGTTTCCGATAGTTAAGAAGATGACCGTGTGGATGTTATAAATTCCATTTTCCATTCTTTTTTTTCCTTTTTCTTAACTCAGAGGGTAAAGCGATGGCCACACAGTACGACTGCAAGTTCATCGAAACATCCGTCGGAATCAATCACAACGTGGATGAGCTGCTCGTCGGACTCCTCTCGCAAATACGATTAAAATTGGAAAATCCGGAAAAATCAAGGTACGTTTGGTAGTGGCACATCTGTTTTTTGAACGTGAAATTAACCCTTTAAATACAATTGCTTGACGTGTTTCGTATCGTGGCAGGGATCTGTTCCGAAAACGATCGATAAGGAAATCTAAACGTCGCGCTTGCTCACCGTTGGGCGGTGCCATCTGCTTGGCCGGCATCGGAGGTAGCACGAATCCAAGCACGCCGGTTTCAGGACCTCCCGCCAGTGGTGGTGGTTTCGTCGACACGCCGCCTGGCAGTGCACACAGCAGGTAAGTGTCTGCATGGAATTTACTCAGCAACTAGCAAGCGGTGGTGGTAATGGTTTTTCTCTCTGTCTCTCTCTTCCTTTTTCCTCTCCATCTTTTCTTCTGTCGATAGTCCCAGGAAATATCGGGGATCAAGAACGTCCGCTAGTCTTAAGGTGAAAGGGCTGCTCGGTCGGGTGTGGGCCCGTGATTCGAAATCCAAGAGTTGTGAAAATTTGCACGTGCTGTAAATTTGCTTCATCAACTCTCACTTTCGTCTCGCAATGCAAACGCAAACGGGAGGCAAACGCAACCAATCGAACGAACGCAATGGCGTTCGGTTGGTCGTTGTGGCCCGTGTTGGCTGCTGCGCGCTGTGATCGAGTACAGATAAATAAGGGTTATACACTCGAATGGTGTCCCACCGTTGGGACTTCATTCTAGAGTATGTAAGCGTGTGATTCCAGCAGAGAGGAAAGGAAGGCAAACATACTATTCTACACTATATTCACTGTATTAATCAGCTGCTGTCAATAAGTTAACTAAGTCGTAAAATGATGTTCACTGTTCTCCCCGTCCCCGCGATTGTTCGACCACTTTCTTCCTCGATCAACACACGTACGCACGCGTATGCAGAAGTACGGTGTGTACCGCCACATATATCTAAACATAATGCAACGTTCGCATGTAAGAGTTAGGAACATGTTTTCGTCTAAAGTTCCTAAATAATATCGTACGTAAAACCAAATATCCCACTCTCTGTGACCGAACTGGCGGATCGAAAGGATCGAAAAGTATTACCGACCAGTGTATGCTCATATATCGTACAAATTTGGCATACACATTCTCCAATGGGAAGGAAAAAGTTCGTAGTTTGTTTGGCTTATCTGCATTCTAAACTTCTATTCCCCTACACATCTGTAAAATTTCAGCTTAGTTTGAGTCTTTTTTTTCGTTTCCGTTAATTCTTATTGAATCTTAAAAAGTAAAATTGTAATTATAATATACCGAAAAAATAGAGTGAAGATGAGAATGGTAGGAAACAAACAAAGTACAGCTCATTAACAAAAAAAAAGGTGAACAATAATGAAAAGAAGTACAGTTGAAACAAAAATCGAAAGCAACGAAACCATGCAGTAGAAAGAAATATCGTAGCAAAAAGGTGGTAGCGCAGTTCTGGTTTGAATAGTGGTAAAAGTGCCTTTTCTTAGTTGCCCTTTTGATGTTATGGTTGATTTGTGTCCGAAACCATTTGCCCCAACTCTTAAGTCTTCTCCAAACCCCCGTGTTCGCTCTTGTTCGTTTTGGTTTGCTTTAGCGAGACGCTCACCCACAGGAGGGAGAGGGAAACATTTTACATTTGACCACACTCACCCAGGGGTTTTGAAAGTTTACACAACGAAAGCGAGTTCGCCAAATTGGGTTCGTTTTTGTTTGTTCCGAAGTAATGACACATAAACGGGTACATCAGAGGCTCTCGGGCACGTGGTTTGATCTCCTCCCCGAGAAGGATCAGCTTATCCGTAGCTCGTTGGCCGTTGTTCAGCTTTTCATCAATACAATATGTAGTTCGCAGCGCAAATGTGAATCTGATTAAAAGCTGAAAAACGCGCAGCTCGAAACAAATCAAATGCACACTAAATACGTTCACAACCCTCACGTAAACGTAGCCTTAGAAGTTCAAGAATTTAGCGAAAGCTCCAGTTTCCGATTTTGCATTTGTCAGAGATTTATTTTATGAGCATCATTACCTAGAGAATAGAAAAACCATTCATCTACAATATACAAACATATTGCGTATAATAATACAAACAAAAACATGCGCACAATTGACCAAACATGGATCATGATACACCACAAGTAGAAAAGAAGTAACATTTTCAACAAAACACGTGTTTACGATTGAAACATTTTTCCTGTAGAGAAATTAGTAAAGCGGAGAACAAATTCGTGCACAAATTCGAGTGGTTTTGGAGGAGCGTTCGAAGCGTTTGCCGCGAATTTACGAAGCACTTCCATTCTCATTCTCTCTTTCACACAAAATAAAAAATAGATACGGTACCGTTTCTCCTAGCCCAGTCCTGCCTTGTTTTATTATAGCAAGTACATAAACGAAACGAGAAATGATAGCAAATCCATCGGATAGGCGACGTTTTTTTACAAATGGAATCAAACATGGAACAAGAATGAATGTGTGTGTCCCCTCTCCAATAAAATAAACAGTAGTATACAGTAGCAGAGATGAACATCTAGGCGTAGCCACTGGAGTATCGGGTATTATAAAGCGATCGGAGGCATTAACGATCGCGATATCACGTCTGGTGGATACATAAAACCTACCTTAGAGTTCACAATAGATTTTTTTCGATAGCATTTTTACACCGATACCAAAATTTAACGATCAAAAGCGTTTATAAACTACAAAACATAAATCGATACCGGAGTTGATGGGCGAACCCAGGTAACATCACAAATACCGGGGATCAGAAGGAAAGCGACGGAGCTCCACATTATAGCTATAGTACGAACGATCTTGAATAATATGAGGGCCCCAAAAGAGGACGCCAGAGTAGTGGATGAGAACCACGCGGTATAATACAATAAATAATGAGTCAGTATCAAAAGCAATCGAACAATGATGTATCAATCGTATATAAGCTTAAACTCGTACCGATGGATCGTTCCAATACAGTTTTCGTGTGTTTTCTCCATAGTAACCGCTCGTCACTAGACGCTGGTAAAAATATATACTCCTTTGATGAGATCAAGTTGCAATTCAGTTCATGAATCGTGGAAACTAAACAGAACAACGGGCGTCACACACCCGTTTTCTCTCTCTGCATGCACGCACAATATTCGCACAAAGCATACAGAACATTATCATTCCGTTCCTGCCGTTGTTGTCCGTGCCTGCTCGTGTACGCACAGAGGCGATGGTAGGAGATAATTATTGTACTTACAAAAAGCTAATTTTGTGCGTCACAACTCCGATCGACAGGCGTGTGTGTGGGTGTGTGTTGTAAGCAATATTTAGCATCCGTTGTTTCACTAGCAATATGAGTTCCTTCCCCATTTATGGTGCATATGATGGATGGAATCCACAACTGAACGTGCTCTTTAGAAGCATTATTATCTGAATGTGATTTGTACTAAATGTGTTCGTTTGTGTGTTTGTGTGTGTATGGACACAGTTGCACAAATCAGCCATCACTATCGCGTCTCCTTTCCCCACTATGCATGTTACTAGTATGACGTATGAAAGATCATAAAAAAATGGTAAAATTGCAAAGATAGATAGGCAAGCAATACCACGGCAATGGAAGGAGGTTTACACACGTCGTTTACACCGAATCGTGTTGGGTCCAGAATTAAAATAAGAAAAGCAACAACAAAAAAAAAGAACAAACCTTTTCTCAAACACATCATGATTCTAGCTGTTTCTTGAAATAAAGTTTAAAAGATGTAAAATCATTTCACCACGTGGATTGTATTTCCCGACCGTGGCAGTCCATTTAGTGACTGAATCAAGAGAAGAGTGAAAGAAATGCAGCAATTCTTTAGTTCTTTTTGTTTTGCTTTTATTGCTTATTGCTGATTCGAAAAATTGTGGTGTAACTAGAGTGCAGAATGTTTGGGTAAGTTAGGTAAATCTATAAAAACAAGTACGCGTTACGATGCGCCATTTTAAATACTTCCGATATACACGTATATCTGATAATTAGTTCTCTAGCTCTCTCTGTCTCTCTTTCTCTTTCCTTAACATGATGCAAATAGTGATCAGCTCGCAGTAGTTTTAACAATATGTGTCCTAATTCAACGTTATCCCAGCGAAGGACGCTTCGAGCCCGGCATCGGTAGCCTCCATCCGGCTGCGAATGTGTGCCAACGTGTTTTGGTAATGCATCTCTATCTGTTTCGTCTCTTCCGTGGGTTCCAGGTTTGGCTGCTCTTCGTTGATCTTGGCTATCAACTGTGTTCGTATGCGATACGTTCGTAGGGATAGGAAAAAGATTTAAGCAAGATTTTCTTGGTCAACTACTTTCAACTGCTTACCTGATTAAGCATCGACACAGTAATCTGTGAGTTGCCTCGGTTGAAGTAAAAGATGTAGTGATTCAGCAGCTCGACGTACAGCTGAAGCTGCACCCCAACGTCCAGGCATTGGGATGCAATTTTGGCTGCTTTTTTCAAACATTCAAGCGTCCGTTTTTCATCCCGCAGTTCTTGCCCATTTTGTCTGCAACAGTACACAAAAAGCTGGGTGAGTCAAATCCCGGAGCAGATTATCGCTTTCTTTCTACTTACTTTCCGCTCCAAAAGAGGCTGGCACAGGTGACCACCGCACGACACTGGTCGGGCTTTTTGAGCAGCTTCGATGCGGCCAGGGCGCAGCTGGTGCGCAAAGGTTCGGCATTTTCTTCCGAGAAGCAAGTCATCTGCTCGACCGTCGATATGATCAGTGTGATGGCAGCGAACTGTGACTTTGAGTCGGATATTTCATCCTCGTACAGTGAAAATGCCTTCGCGAATCGAGAATAGAAAACATTTCGATCAACAAACCGCATCGAAAAAAAGGCGCCAAAAGTTCTCTCGCTTACCTGGGTCATGAAATCATACGCCACTGCCTCGTGGTTCGTGTAGGCAATCTGCCCAATGCACAGCGCCCCCTGCAGATAAAGGCGCAGCGCCAGCTCGGGCAGCTCCGACTTCGCCAGCACCGCGATCGTGCTGTGGCAGAACTGCAAAATCTTCTGACACTTTTTGTCCCACATTTCGTCCTCGCCGGCAATCGATTTGTACTTGTACGCCAGCTGGTACGCTTGAAAGACGAGCGGTGGCAACACGTACCGGATGCGCTGCTGTCCACCCATGCCAAAGTGTTTCCGTGCCGCGATCAGTATCTTGTACTGCGTGTCCGGATCATCCGACCGCAACAGGTGCACGAAGCGGCCCACAATGCCCTGATCCTCGGCAAAGTCTTCCAGGTTCAGACGTGCGTCCGCCGGTTGATCGTCCTGGTCGCGAATCAGCGGTGCGATGATCGTCAGCACGCTGTCCACTTGTTCGGCGGTCGGGACGAGCGTTTCATTTTCGAGCACGTTCATGACGATGTAGAGGGCGAGCGCTTTGCGCGAGGTGTAGTCGAATTTCTCCAGCAGCGGCGTAAAGAATTTCAGCTGCAGGATCGTGAGAATGTTGTTGTAAAAGTCGACGCACAGACGCAGCAGGCGCGATAGCTCCTGGTTGACCGACAGGGAATGGGAAATGCTGGACGCAGGGAGGAGAAAAGAAATATCAGCAAAATAGATGAGGCAATGTCTAACAGGATTTGCAAATTGCGCTTACTTGGATAGTTTCAACCGATCGAGAATTTGTGCGGTTGTTTCGAGCACCTTGTCCACGTAGTCTACCCGGTCGGGGTACACTTTCTGCGCCAGACTGACGAGAGCCACTTGAAGCGAGACCGTATCCTCCATCGGCATGTCCGTTCGCAGCTGGACAATGTTGGCGATCTGCGTGCTGAACACCTCGAACAGCTGCACTTCGGCCGGAATGGCTGACACAATCTCCGTCGTCCCGGCCGACGTCTGCGTAACCTTCCCGTTGCGCTGGTTGTACAGCGCCAACCGATCGATCAAGGAGATGATAATGTTCTTCACGTTCACACCCGGTTGCAGCTGAGCGCAAGACTTTAGGAATGGGTCGAGCGTTTGCAGATGGAACTCGTCCGGGAACACCTGTATGATGCACTCCATCAGGTACTCCTGGGCGATCGCATCCCGGCAGCTAACCACCTGCTCGAGTATCCCTGGCAGGATGAGCCGTTGGTAGATGTCGAGCGTGGCCGATTCGAGCTGGGAGAGACGGACGAGATTGGTGCCGACCAGGATCTTTAGCTCCTCGCGTTCCTTCTCGCGTCTCGCCCGCTCGCTCGAGTGGCCCTGGTGCTGGATGCGCACCCACAGTTTGTTCATCTCGGCAAAGTTCGTTAGCACGAAATCGATCGCATCAATGACGGTGCCCTCGTTTTCGTCACCCGACGCTCCGATCATCATTGTGTCCGGCAGGATGTTGCGCGTACACTGCAGCAGGTAGTTGCGCAGGAACAATCCGCGCAGTGGATGCTGCACACCGCGGCACATTTCCACCAGATCCTTGAGGATGCTGCGCTTGAGCGCACTGTTCGTCTTGATGTACACCAATCCGACCGTGATGAGCAGATAAAGCCGCGGTACGATGTTGCCCGCGTACTGCACGTGCTCGTACAGATCCGGCACCTTGCGGCCCTTTTGAAACTCATCCAGCAGGTAGTGCTCGAAGTGGCGCAGCTCGTCCGTGATCGCCATGTACAGTTCGTAGTAGCTCTTCGGCGATAGCAACGACGTACGCAGCTCTCCGAGCATCGTCGACGCACAGCGCATCGCCTCCATTAGCCGGTCCTTGTCGAGGAAGCGCTTCATCTGGAAGGCTTGCGCCCGCACCACGGTCATCGCCTCATTTAGCAGCTTATCCTGCTCATCCACTGAGTTTATCGGTGTTTGTGGCTGTTGCGAGGCAAAGGGAAATGAATACCAAGTGGTTTAGTGGTTACTAGCATTGGATGGAGAAAAAGCGATGGAGCGCGATGTGATTAACGAAACATTATGAGTCACAGAACGAGACACCTTAGAAGAGGAACGTCGATACAGTGCTGAGTTGTCCAAGTTGGCCGAATTCCAAAGATACATGCCGAAGCGACTTGTTTTTGAAACACCGGCAAGGGATTGTTTTCGGTTTGGGTGAAGATTTACTATCGCCGGTGAGGCGAGGAACGGCATTAAAAACCGAAGATTATCTTAATTATACTCAATTATCTTACCATATTACGTAAATAAACACACAAAAGATATTATCACAAGAATGCGTTGCCGTTTGTTTGTGTTTTTTGCGATTCTGTCATATAGCAGATGTCAAAACTGTTCAACAATTCGAGCAGCTTGCCCAGCCCAAAGTCTATATATATGTGACCTGTACATTCAATAAACCTTGAGCTTGGTGGATCTATAGACAAAAAGTCAACACGCTTTCACAGTGAGATTCAAAAGTATAAATCGCTTTCCATTTTTTAATTTGATTATTTTTAAACGTATTAGTTAAGGTTGAAAATAAAAAATATTTTAGGAACAATATTTTCCAACTGATATGCACGAGGACAGCAAAAACAACTTTTATCGAACACGATTCTGTTCACATATAGTGTATTCGTTTTATTTCAGAAACATCATCTTTACATATACTTCGATTATACAACTTTAATACCATTTAATTTGGGGAAAACTTAACCAATACACAAAACATTCTTACAAGTGACAGCAGCAACAATTGGCCAAACAAAAATGTTAGATTCTTGGGTAGAAAATGTGCTTGATTCGTTGAAAGGGTTGGTTTTCTAGCCAATGACACCATGTGCGGCAATCCACCGGCAACGATGGGAACACACTTTGCGAGGGCTAGCAGGTTTGTTAGAAACGTTTGTTCGAAGCAAAGTAATTTAAACAAAAAATTAAAAACACTGTACAGTATCATACAAATCCATACATGTGCACCTAACGCTATTCCGTTTCAAGAGCCAATTTTGAGCTTGCAGTATTTTTTAATCACGCTCCGAATCATTACCAATAGTGTTCGCTACCATCCTCCAACATTTACAATTTGTCACAAGCAGGAAGAAATGGCACGTTGGTGCGCAAACATCTTGTTCACATCGGTGCCTATACTGAGAAAATAAGGAAGATTCCGTTCGTAATTACACGAATTCCGCATACAATGAACACCATCAAAAGCAGTTTTTGTTACAATTACAGATAGAAGTAGCATTCAGAACGATGGAGTGTTTCGCTGCCCAAGTTAGCAAGTTCGGTTTATCCTAGCAGCTTCCTAGCTTCCTCCTCTAGTTTGCCCTACTAGCGCTTTGGCTTCTCGTTTCGTTACCTTAAAATGAACTAATTTTGTCGACACGTTCGGTTAATAGAAAATTTCGATCTCGCTCCGATTGAGGTTCCTACACCATTGGTATAATTTCGACCACTGGTTAATATGGCTTCATGTAACAGGAACGACACGACACGCACACTCTTTCCGTCGCTCCCTAATACTGTGCATATCTTCACAGCTAATATAATGGAAAATTTTGGAAGAAGTTTACGTTGCTAAGCGTTTGCATCGAGAGCAGCATTATGAAACAGGCATACACGAGTACGATATACGCTCCGTTGGCAGTAAATATTGAGGCACTAGCAATGGGCCAAATTAGCCTCGTCCGTACGGTGGGTACCGACGGCTAGGATGTTGCACGAAACCGGTACTGAGGATCAACTCCTGCAGATCTCCTACTTTGCGAATCGCCTGGACGTGTTCGTGCACGTACGGATTGGAAGCAAGGACGTAGCTTTCGATCTCACACTCGTTGACACCACGCAGAATACGGAATCTTCCGTTCTCTCCCCACCACTGACCCCAGGAGTTGATGGCAATCTGGAAGGAAATCAAAGCAGTCACACGTTAATAAGACGCTCATTGGTGCAGCTAGCAAATTATAACAAATTACCCAATATTTCACGATTTCGTAACCCACGCGCTCTTCACCCCATCCGATCAGCCGCACGGAATGGTAAGCGGAACGCTCCTCAGCCGGAGTGGCCGCGGCCGAATGACGATATATTCCTCCCCGGTACGAGAAGAAGTCACGATACACACGCATTAGAGCTGCAAACATACCCAGGGCGAATTAGTCAGATGTTGCAATTAGTAGAAAAAAGTGACATCAGGACGGTCTTACCCTGTACTGTTCCACGTTCCTTAATCTCGGTCATGATGTCCGTTTCGTTGTTCAAACTATAGGCCGGTCCCATTTTGTACAATTGCGTGCGGTTCACCTTCACCGGGAGCTCACAGTTGGCCGTAATCAGTGTGTCGTCCTCATGAACCTTGCACACATTCTGTGCAGCAATATAAGGATAGCATTCCTCGTTGACCATTCTGAAGTACGGAAGTGAATTTTAATACATGGCCGCATCGCTAGCTAAGGAGTAACGGACGTACCCATATTTGCGCAAGTACTGCCAAGCCGAGTCCAAATGTCCGCCACTGCAACCACGCTGACGACGCACGCAGGCAAGCATCTGCTGCGGTGCAAGCTGAACCATTTCACGTCCCTTCGACAGGATTGCGAACCGATCGGACGCCATCGTTGCGGTAGAGAACGCCCAAGACGATCCACACCATCCTGGGAGAACGTGATGCAAAGCGAAGAGGTTTAACACGCGCTGCGATGGCCTGCAACACCTCGATCATATCTACCTTGATCCCGAGCCTCTGTGATGAGTCCCGTCCAGTGTTCACTGGCATCGAAGCGCGATGGTAGCGCGCCTGCCTTGTTGCTGATACGCTTCATCGCCTTCACCTTGATTTTCGGCTGGAATGTTCCGAGACGCAGGACCTTTCCTTCGTCATACTTGCGGCCCCACCATTCAGTGTAGTTTGTGGCCGACCATCCAAGCGAGCGCTGAAGATGGCCCAACTGTCTGAGCAGATCGTCGTCGACCATACACACATCCTCGGTACAGGTAACCGATCCATCCAGGTTACATTTGCTGCAACATATCATCAATAAGCATCATGTCATGTGATCGGAAAAACGAACGATTAAACGTGTGACACATCAATTCATCTTACCAAGTGTTGCAGTTGTCCACGACAACCGGATCGTACGGTGTGAAGTAGTGGTTCTTGTGTACGCAGGATGTATGATTTGCTGGCGCTGTTATACCCAGGCACACCTCTTCGTAATCCGGGCAGCAGTCACCGTGTTCACCTCGGTCACAAAACTCGTCACAGTAGCAGAGTGTAGCTGTGTGTGGGCAAACGAAAATCAACTCCGCAATTCTTCTACAATATGCTTTAGCGCCCATCCAACAACTTACTCGAAATCGGCAGCGCACAACCATCTTGACGATCTCGGCAGCAGGCGTCATACTTTCGTTGCGCACAATACGGCCCCGGGAACTCCTGACGGAAACGATTCGCTTCGACGGCCGTAAAGGCGGCCAGCGCGAAAAGCAGCAGCAAATGTCTCATCGTGTGTGGAGCTGGAGGTATAAAAAAAGCAAGATGTACGCATTAGAAGGGGCATAATAAATCTCTCGGCAGATACTGATGATAAGATGTATCAAATTGCAACACATTCTTCGCAAAATATTTAAGAACACTGAGCTCCCTGCACATGAGACACTTTTCGGACTTTAATTAGCTTTTGGAGAGGCATGCCAGTTTCGCTTCTTGTTGTCGTTTGCACCTAGCCGGCTCAACTTTCGCACAACTGCACACATTCATAACTTACGTGTTTTGCGGGTTTTCCCAAAAGCTCTTCAAATATTAGTAAAACGCGCAACTGTTTTCAATGAGCGCTGCGTTGGCAAAGAGCGACAAAACGAAACTTTCAACACGCACACCTCGATGATGGCTTCAAAATCGCGAGTGCGAATGAGTACGAAATCTTTGGCAAAGTGGCTCAATTGTTTTGCGACGCTAGTGCCGGAGACGGGGACAGATGTACTCGAGAATAAAATGTTGACATTGTTTCCTAATAAGAAATGGCTAAAGAAATCGATTTGTTTCCATTTCATCGGCCTAACAGTATGAAGCACTTTGCAAAATATGTGTCGCTTTCTCTATCTCTCTCTCTCTCTCTCGCCCCGCGTTACCAAGAACGACTATCACGTCAACGTCAGCATGTTCGAGAAACCATATCCCAAGCAGCGTCCGGGGAAGAGTACTTGATGCCTACTAAAAGTGTGTCAATTAGCTGTCCAAGTTGGCGGTGCGATTTTGTGCGCCCGGACGCTAGTGAATCTTCACAGCTGTACCATATTCGACAGCGCTAGTTCATCGGGAGAGTTTTCAAAAACGTTCCCTCCAGCTAACAGGTAGCTGCTTCTAGCATCGCCACTTAGTGCGCGAGTGATTCGCACCCGATCCATTCGCCACCCCGTATATCCGGCATATATCCGCGGGATACAACGCATCCCATTCAAAGCAGTCCAACAAGAGCAGGTAGCCCGTTCGAGCCGAGTCGAGTGGCAAAAGCGAAAACAAATGAAGCGCGGAATGCCAGCGAAGCGAACGGGCCGGACGGGACCGGCGAGGGCAAGAAAAAGAAGCAACATGGCAGTGGCTCAATTTAACACACCGGGGGTGAGTTCATAAATGTGGATAAAAATAAACATCGTCTCATGTGTGTGCTCATGGGAGCCCATGCATTGGGCCCGTGCATGCTGTGCGGAACTGTGTTCGGGCATCACCGCCTTCCGAAGAAGTGGGCATCGGTTCGCCCGTGTGTGCGTGTGTGTTGATTAAATCCACCAGCATGTGGTGGCTTCCTCGAGTGCGGAAGATACTGCCGAATGTATCGAAAAGAACGCCATGCTCCAAACGGCGGTTTGGTGGGACGGCGGGACGCTCTTAAGAGTGGCGAAGCCGCCGAAAGGGTCGGGGAAGCCACCCCACCCGGCATTGACATTGACAGACAACCCATATACCCGCACCTCCCTCTCCCCCTCCCCCCCGGCTGATCGTAATCGCATGGCGGCCGGCGCAAACGTTTGGTCAAATATTGCCCACACTCAGCAGAATGACGGAAGGCAGGTAATGTGTCATTGCCCGAAACGGCGCAGTTTAGGCGGGCATGCATGACGATATGCTGTGCCGTATTTTGAACCGCGTGTGTGTCTGTATTTTGCCAACTTCTCACCCACAAATCCACACAACCCGAACTTGTTTGCTATGGGGTTGTTTGAGAGCAGCGACCGCCCGAGCACATTCCACGCGCTTGTTTGACTTGTTTGCATGACGCGCGGTGAGTTGAACGGTGACGGTGCGATAATTGCATCTGCATCGCTTCCGCCCAAGCGCTGCATCCCGTTGAACAAGGTGTCAAATCTTGCGAACGGGTGCTAAACGAGCCATCGGACGAACAACTATTACAGACACACACTGTTTACCGACAAGTCGGTGGCCATTCTGGCTTTCCTGAATGGGTCAATTGATTGCAATTGTGAAGTCATTTGTCAGCTTAGGGTAATTATTTTGCACACGCCATCAGATGGGATCACTTTCTTCGCCCACCAAATGAACACTGGCAGCGCACACTAGATCGCGAACCTAGAAGAGCCGCACTAGAAATAACACGGCCTGCTTAGCACGCGGATACATTTATTGCATAATTTTCACACACGCTCACGTTTGGGCGGCTGCTGCATTTTCGACCCCATAAAAGACGACACACGGCTGCCGCGGATGGGGTTTTTTTTTTTTTTTTTGGGAAATATAAAACCGAAACAAATGCACCCACCGAGCGGGGACGCAAACACAATTCCACCGAATGGAGCCGAACCGACGCACACGCAGCAAAAGAAACGCAACGGATGTGTGAGTGTGTGTGTAAGAAAGCTGACTGTTCAGCTTAGCCGAGAACACCGTTCGAAGTCGTCGCCGTCCGCGTCGAAACTGACACCCGCCGTGATGAAGATGTTCCCAGGCAGAGTTCTTGTCCGACCTGCACACACAGACGATGCACACACACACTAGCCGCTAATGATGCAACCTTATCACACACGGCCGCGTCCCGCGTTTTGGTGACACTATTTTGCGGTCCGGCCCGGTTTATCTAGCTCACCGTGCGCGAGTTGGACCGGCATTGGACAAAACTTCGCTTTAATCTGCTCGTTAGTGGCCAAGGACTTGGGCGATACGCTAAGCTTGCGGTGGAACGCTGGACGCAGTCGTCCCTTGACCGATGATTATCCTAATGAGTCCCTTTCTTTAACTGCCATCGCTGCTTTATGGCGATTAGAACAAAACGACGGCGCTGCTCGGTTCGGGTGTAAATCAATGAAGCATCTCTGCCTCTGGCGTGTACGGATCGGATTCCGGTGCAAAGTCCACGAGACCTGCGCCAAGGCCCGGCCCCGTGCGAGATTTATAGCCACGCCGGACTTAGTGGTGGACTATTTTTGCGCCACCAAAAAAACCCTCGACCGATTGAGTACTTTCTAGGAATTGGAATACCATATCGTAGTGTTACGGATGCATTGACCCTGAAGGAGGTACTGTGGGTAATGGCTGCTGGCATGCATGCCAAGAAACTAAAGCCCGAACTGCTGTTCGCACAGTGATTAAACCGATCCTTTCACTTTAATCCACAAGGATAATGGCGTTTGAAATATCAAGGATATACGGGGGCTCTCTGCACACGGGTTTATGGTGGCATTTACGTATGCGTTCCTACATTTCGACTGTAAAAATGGCCAACTCAACATTGCCAAACGGATGAATCACGTGGCGATACGCCATTTTCCGTCACACTGCCGGTACTTGGAACTCCGCTGATATCTCCGATTTGACAGATAGCTATTTTAAGCGGGCGTACGTGAAAGGCATGACATCCTGCGCGTTCTCCCTGCGGCATTGTTTGGGCGTGAGAAGTTGTTTGTGCACCGGTACATTTCCGTGTTTGTTCGGAGCGCGGTACATCAGTACGATAACAGCCGAGCGAGTGGTCGCGTGCCCGGCCGCTGCATTATATTTGCTCTGCTAGTTTCCACCTGCCCACGGATTCCTGCCGAGCTGAGTCTCACTCGGCCTGGTGGCAAACGAGCGGACATGTTGAGCGATTAGTTTCGCTTCCTACCGCCGCATCCAGCCGGCTGGATGCATTCGGAGATGCATATCAATTACACACGTCATGATGATGCGGTTTGAAAAGTTGTTCTGCTGGCGTCGCTGATGCGTTGACGTGTCGGTGCTTACACTGTCATGTCCATTTGAGATTGATTAATTTGGGCTTAAATTGTAGTCGCGCGCGTAATCCGGTTTCCTTCCGGCGTGGAGGTCGTTGGTAGGAGGAAGATCCGTTGACGAGTGCCCATGGAGATAGGGGAGGGGGGGGGGGGAGATACGCTAGATTTAATTGCCGTGCCTCCCCCGTCCCAATCAGATTGCTCGCGGGAAATTGTTACCAATGCCACTTTCACTGTGATAAGAACTCTCCTCCCGGATTACGATCGGCCTTCCTCGAATGGACGTTGTTTTTTTTTCATTGTCAAGGTGCTGCATGGTCGCTATGGTTTTTGCTGCATTCCTTTCGGCAAGCCCACTCAACAATGTACGCCGGAATGCGACACGTGCTGTGCTCCCTTAGTATTTCGCAACGGGAGACCCCGACCTTCACCACTAATTGCCCACAATTTGCACCGATCATGATGATAAAAAAGAAGGAGGAGAAACACCCGCGCGAAGCAACCGGGAACAATCAGCTGTTGTGTGCGAAGCGATCCTCGTGGTTATTGTGGACGAGGAGGAGGAGGAGGAGTAGCAGGGAAAAAGAACGTTGGGCTTGGCCGTGTTAAACCCCCCCCCCCTCCCCCCACGCAGGGCGTCGTTGTACCCACCACTTCACCGTTGAAATCAGCTGATATACAGACAGCGATCTGTGCACTCCACAGCCGGTGCGTCGTCGTGTGCTCTCTAAGCGGTAAATAAACCACTCGAGCATTAGCAACACGAAGAACAGGGCGAGCAAAGGAGGGTGACGGGGGGGGGGGGGGGCGAACCGTCCTGCCGTAGGGAATTTGAAATATTTTAATTGATGGCAGATACAAATGGGTTTTTGCTTGGCGCGGATCGGCTCGATGTTTTGCCCTTTTTTTTTTGTTTTTGCATCCACGCGGTGGGCGATAGATCGCGTCTCAGGATCAGCCATTCTTCCCTTTTTGCGAACTGCCCGCTGCGGGAAAGTGAAACGTGCAGTGAAGTTATTATTTTTAGCAACGAAAACATTCTTTCTTTTCAACTCGAAAAAAGGGAAACATTTGCCTCCCTCCCCCTTCCCCCCTTTCCTTAGCACTGCTGATTAGAGCGCGAGGGGTGCCTTCCCCCCCCCCCCCTCTTTCCCTCCTTTCCCGCTCCCTTGTCTGCAGTGCAGAGGCGTGCATGCGAGGGAGGCGCACTTAAATTTCATTTTGTGCGTTTTAATAGCACGGAACAGAACAAAAATAAATGCGCAATACATTAATCCCTAAACCGCCGGTGGGTGTATAACCGATATTTTAGGAAGATTAGTCACGGTGAGCCAGAGCTATGGGGCAAGGCCTTTATAGCTCATTAGTTCGTACAGTGCAAGGTGTGTACGTACACTGTAAACGCGGCCTTTTGTTACCACATTGGCCGTGTACCAGCACAGCGTGTCTTGCAAGCAGCATTTGTAGAGCGAAGGAAAAAGCGGTTCTGTTTGCGTGGTGCACGTGAGCAGATGGTTGAAAACCTGAGTAATTGAACCGGAGGTGGTTGTGTTTGCATACGGCTAGACACGTCAGATGAATGAAATAAACGATGAGTAGTAGTCCCACCCCGAGCGCAGTTTTATGGCGTTCTTCCCACCCGTGCGAATCGTAGCTCGGCTTAATGAAAGTAGCAGTTGGCAAAAATGCGCCGTTTATTCCGTCTTCGCTCTGTCCCTCTCCATCTCTCTCTCTCTCTTTCTCTCGTGGTGATGCCCCGGGGAGTACCATCTTGTTTATCGTCGAAAATATTTGCTCTTTGCCCGGAGTAAACAAACAACCTCGCAACGCCGCCGGACCGGGACCGGTGTGGAGTCGATCGAGTGGCGCGTTTTAATCCTCCGGCCGGCCAGAGCATAATGATGTAAACGGTACGTACCCCTCGTTCCCGGCGGCTTATGATTATGATACGACCGACCGGGAGGGGTCTTAGAAACTTTGCAACCAACCAAGGCCGGGCTCCATCCTGTGCGAAGAACGATCAGGTGCGATCCGATCCGACGTCACGTCGTCGGCACTGCTTTGCCAGCATGTGTCATGGAAGTCAAATTCCATAGCCCTCAAATAAGAGGGTAATTCTGGTAAAAAAATAAACTGACGTAATGCCTTTAACCACATCCCCTTCAAGTCACAAAATAGCTTCAACTTCGCTGTTCAGTTTTAGTCTATTTTTTTCCACCGCTTACTATGTTCAAGCATCAGGTGCACAAAAAGAATCGTTCCATTTCGATTTCGATGCAGCTCGCGCTTCAGGTTTTCCTTTCATTTTCCACTGCTCTTAATGATGCTCCGAATTAAGAACCTATTATTAGGGTGCTAAGAATTTGAAATTAATTTTTTGCATGTTTTTTCTCTCCCCCCAGGAAGGTCCCACCCTTGGTGAATAATGCGATGCGAACGGATCATTTCTTTTTCCAGAGCTAATGTATCATCCGTAAACGGATCGTTACTATCGCTGCTATCCATCTGGGAGCATGATCCGGCCGGGATTCGATACCAGTTTTGTCGCTGCACGTAGACGGCTACCAATTACACCGCACGAGATCCGCCCGAGGAACAGCTGGAGACCGCATAAGGGGTAGCAGCCACTCGCGGAAGGTATGAAAACACGCACACCTCCGACGCGAAACGATTGATGGAAAATATGTCCGATTGTATCATGTGACCGCGAGAGTTCAATCGCGCACTAGAGCCTGCTGGCGCCACCATGCTCACCACGGCATAATGAACTGTGCGGCGGAAGCGCTCCAACATCGCCGGCCGCGATCGATGGACGGTGGAGGTGAAAGTCGGAAAAGGACACCCACCCCCCATTCCCGGCTGGGTGGTGCAGTGAAAGTGCAGCCAGCATCGGAAGCATGCAAATACTCTTGCGGGAAGAAGGAGTTCGAGGAGTAGGAGGCGACTTCAACCAGGGCCATAAGCCATGCTCGTGTCCAACCCAAACGACCAGAGAGCGACGACGATGAGGGTGCGTCACGATTCTACGACGACGACGACGACGACGACGGTGCGGTCCTCCGCTTTACGACGTCCGAAAGGTGTATCCATTACCTTGTGTGTCTAAAAAGTGAAGAAACGGGGAAGCTGCGAGGAGGCACATAAATCTTCCCGTACACAATATATTTTTATCGAGCCTGCACCATTGGCCGCACGTGGTCATGGACGGGTTTTGGACATGGCATTTCGCGGAGATGATTTAGTTCGAGAGATTTGCCGCCACTAGCCGGCAGCGTTTCGGGGCGCAATCAGCTGCTGCTGCGAAACAATTACGATTATTGTGGTAAACAGCAAAACACACGAAACGATAGCAGACCGTAGCCGAGACTCTCCTCGTCCAAGACTCTCGTGCGCATCCTTTGATGGATTCTATCACGCGGCCGATTGCGAATACCGCGCACGCAGGGGCGGGGAAGGCAAATTTTGATCGATGCGCCTCCGGGAGTGGGTAGGCAACATGGCCATTAAAAAGCTTTCAATACACCGCCCCCTAATCAACATCGTGATCGCTCCGTGTGCGCCCATTGCAAACATTGGGCTGGATCGGATGGGGAAGCAAAAAAAAACAATCTAAACATCCCGGACATGCATGCGGTCACAAAGAAGCGTATCGGATTTGCTACCGTGAAGCGCGGTAGAACGCGTTGGTCACGAAGGAACTGGCCCCTTTTCACCTGTGGTTAATATTTCAACCCATCAATAACCGTCAAAACATCGGTCCGAGGTCCGACGGTGGAGGCATGAATTTTCTCTGTCGTTGATGGCGCACAATCAGGGGTTCGGTTCTTCCCAGAATATGCAACCCTAGCGCCATGGTTGCGCATGCGGTTAAGCGTTCGGTTAAGTGATTTATGTGATTTCGATTGAATCGATGAACATCATCAGTCGTTCGCTCCTAATTTCGATTCGGCGCCGCTTCTGGTTTCATGCTGCAAAAATGTTACCCCCCCCCCCCCCCCACGCCCGGCTGTGAAATGTCTTAAGTGTAAACGTATAAACAAAGCAACTAAGAGCAGGAAAAAAACATACACAATAAGTAAAAATAGAGCGGCGAAATATTTTCCCTAGAGCCGACCCGAAACTCTTAAAAATTCTCGGAAAGTTCAATTTTTAGTTTGTTTTTTTTTTGTGTGCACATTTCCTCACGTTGTGCGTTCCATTGCATTATTTGGCAAGAATTCCGAAATGATTTGCCGTAAAATTTCCCGCAATTGTTTCGAAGCACTCGATAATAACAATCGCACTGCTCGCTCGCGAAACAAATCCTACGCGTGTGGGTTTTATTTCGATTCGGTCGACACTGTAAATAACGCTTATTCCGTTATAAGTTGCCGATAAAGCAAACAAATGGCCATTGCCACCGCAACGCGCGGGTTCGAAAAGTGGGAAACCCTACCCCCACCCCCTCCCCCGGATGGAAAAATGGCATTTCTTTCTAGTGCGAGTGCGCGCTGACTCATCCGCAGTGGTCTGTGTTGCTATGGATACTCCCGCGAGAGGCTAGAGTCGTGGCCCCAGTGGCTAGCAGCAAACCTTGATCAGGAAGTCGTAAATATTACGCCCATGGGTTTGGCTCCCTGGGGGGAAAAGGGGGAGGTGGTAGCACTAGAAAACCCTACCCGCCCACCCAGGGTAAGGACGGACGGCGAGACGGAGCGAGAAAGTAAAGTATGCAGCAAGGCGTGATTTGTTTTGTTTTCTACAACATTTCTTGATATTTTTGATTCCAGGGAAGAACGCCGTCCTGACCTGATACCTACCGACGTCCCCGGAGAACTATTCGAGCCGAACCGAACACACTTGGATCGATCGTACGCACAACGCAAATGCCGAAAGGTAATCGAGAGAGTGATAAAATGGTATTTGCACATTTAATTTAACTACTCCAAACGAGCTGCGGCCATAAAACTAGAGCGAGAAGCGATAGCTTTGTTGCTGCCCGGTTTCGCCCATTCGCGGCTACTTGAGGAAACTTGGATACTCTGTGATGTGATGATCGTAAAATAGAAGTGAAGTGAATGCGCCACCACCACCACCGAGAGGCGCAACTAGCGATCATCGTTATTATGTGGTAAGTCCAGGGGTCAGGAGAGTCCATAGTGATTGTTTGCAAGTTTTTGTTTTTAATTATGAAGATATGATTGTAGTACAGTATGCCTTTTTTCGAAAAACTTGGCACCCATTTTTCGAGCAATCGATTATTTATTCTATTTGCAGTGTTTGATATCCAAACCACCTTCTAGCTACTTTGTACTCCTGAAGTATAACAGTTTATACTCAAATAACAGTATAACAGTCTATACACAGTCCATACAGTCTAACAGATTATAACAGTCAATACTTTAAAAACGAAACCCCGACATCACGGTGGAGCCACTCAGACGCGCCAGGAATAGGACCCAGTGATTAATATCGGACGCAAATTCAGCACGATGGAATTCAAAATCACACGAATAAAAATTGCGCTTGATTGATGATCGGCCAGCGTCGCCCCAGCGCTACCCAGAACGGCCAAGCCACATTTCCTTCACAGCCACATTTTGGGTTGGCCACGGCACCACCAAATGTGTCACCGTGAGTTTTGGGCGAAAGTTAACTCCCGTTTCTGCGAGCTCGGTTTTCCCGCTCGCGGCAACCTTCCAGGCGACAAAAATAAACAATCAATTATCATGCTGTCACGCTGCCGAGGGTTGGTCGACGGCGTCTCGCGACGGGGACGACTGTTCTCTAATATGTGCCATTCTGACGGGTCGGCATTTTGCTTACATGCATCACAAAACTGACCATATTTGGCTCTATTAACACCCTTATTGACACATAATTAAGAGCGCGTCAAAGGCCGTGCGTTTTTAGAATGTTTTTTTAGCTTCATTCTGCTTTATTCTGCTAGAACAAGGTGGCAACGTTCTGCTTCCTCCTGCTCGGTTCTTTACCGAATGGTTTACGTCTAAAACGAAAGCAGTCACTTTTGCAGCGGCGTGATGATCTTTGACACATCCGCGGGCATCCGTGTGGCTTGTGTTTGCTTTTAATTAGGGTCTCAATCGTGGTGAATCGTGGCCCCGCTGCTGGCGCCAAAGTCTGTGTGCCCTTTCTTGAATCGTCGCTCAGCTGGAGAGAATTATGACGCATCTTGACGTTGGCGTGACCATCGCAGGGGTTGATTGTTTGTCATGTATCGTGTGAGATTGTAGTCGTCGTCACCACCGGCATTAATCATTACCACGGCAGGATCCAAACGCTCCGTTTGTGTGCGGTTGGTGCGGCTGCCTGCCACGCGCGCGTCGGCATGTAAATCATTGCAATGACCGAATGGTTGTGCTATTTGCAAAACAACCCCGAACGCTGCACCTTCTGTGCAACGCTGGTTGGTGGCGGTGTTTACTATGCCCGATGGTCGTGGCCGTTGTGTTATTCGCCATAAATCAATTAGGCCATTGAACCGGCACCAGGCTAGGTAGGCAAATTAGATGGTCCTATCATGGCATCATAGCAACATGTGCGTTGGTGGTATCATTGTCCTCAAAGTCAAACAATTTGTCACCATTTGGACCAGGACGGCAGGGAAGGGATTCGAGCGAAATGTCGCCAGGGGAGGGGTGGGGAGAGATTTATCGAAACCGTCCCAATACCCTTTAGGTCCGTGCACAAGCACAAAAAAAGGGTCATCGTTAATCATCGGAACCGGAATTGAAGGTGACGGTCGTTTCGACCAATCCTTATCGGCTGCTTTCGATCACCGATGTTATCATCTTCGACGGTGGCGATATTTATGATGGGTGCGTGTGCTGGCATATACTCTCTGAATAAGCTATTCAATGTGTTTGATAGTGTGATAGATCGATGCTAACACGATCGATCGATCAACCACGTTGGCAACAACTACCCCTTTACACACCACCCAAGCAGGTTGTTAGCCGACCTTAGTTGTAAGTGATAGCCCGAGAGGCTTCGGTCTGGAGCCTCAAGAACGGCGCAGGCCCATCCCGAGGAAGATACACGTTAAAAAAAACACAGACAGAAACAGACGCTAGCAACTCTCCGCACACCACCAGATAACACAGCTGCAATCGTACTGTGCAGTGCTGTACACTAATCACTCGGCAAAAGGGGTGTCATAAGGCTTCCGCGCACAGCTCCAGCTCCAGCTCCAGCTCCAGCGCAGCCTCCACGCGTGCCCATACCGATTGCATGACATCATAATTTTGAAACCGCTGCAACCTAATAAACCACTTTGCCGCTTGTTGTGTCCCCGGAGCAATAAAACGAGGCTTCGTTCGATGATCGAGCCAACGACGACGACGACGACGACGATGACAACGAACCACGAATTAATAATTCAACGCGGAAGGTGGTCGAATTCCGGGCGAACAAATAAAACCAACACTTTGTTCCCAATCGGTTTGAGGAGTCCAACACCGTCCCTCGCACCAAGCGCTAGGTTCCTGTCCTGGTCCTGGAGGCATTTGGGAAGGGGAAGACCGCACGCAAATTTTACCGAGAAGCGCTTATCATAACCATTTATCTTGATACACATGTGTTCCAGTGTGTTTAGATTAAGTGGAGTAAGAGCATTGGTATGCACAACCGGGCGCAGCGACGCGCCAAATGGCGTCAAAACAAAAGTTTTGGATCGCCTGTACATCGCCTGCATCGCATATTGATTGGTGATCTGGTGTGCGGAATGAACGCCTCGGGTATGTTTAGGAACACTGAGTTTCCTGGTGGGGAAAAGTCACATGCAATACATGGAAACACGGCGGCTTTAGGCTGGGTTTGTGTTGCTAATAAGCAGTTCTGCTTGATAGATATTTAGCACAACTTCAGAAATTCCCCAAAATTAAAACACCCTAACTATTTGGTCCGGATTGGTGGTTTCTTCTCCGGATTTCGGCTTCTTTCCTGGTCGAATCTGCTGGTGCCCGAAGGTTAAGGGCACCAGCGATGGCTGCTGATGTAACGATGCGCGGTGATCTATCTTCTTCGTGCCTGACGTGTTGTTAGGCCAAGAGCGTTCCCTCGGCAATTGAGATCAATCAAAACAGACGGAAATCTTCGCGGTAGGTCAATCGACTAGTTCCGCCACCATCGATGGGTGACCTAATTTTGATCGGGAATTTGGAACCGATCGTCAAAAGTGCACCATTCAGCGATTGACGGTTGGTGCCTCTGCCTGTTGGGGTAGCTCAGTGACAGATGAGGGAGCGAGCGAGCGAGCGAGCGGGTAAGCCATTTTTCATGCCCTCCCACGTTGGTGGTCGTTGGTTGGTAAAACTAATAGCCATTAAAATTAACTTGTTGCGATTCCTCCTACCCTACCTTCCCTTCCACGAGTGTATACGTTTTGACGTCCGCTTACGGCACGCGGGAAGATCCACTACCGATGGAGCTGACGGTCATCGGAGCGGACCTGTCCCACCTCCTAATGTGAAATGCTTGTACAGATTTTCTGCCGATTAGAATATGGCCTTTTTTGGCGGACTTATCTCATGCGTGCGGTATGGCGGTGAAGAGTGGTTGACAGTGGCGCAAACGCGGCCATAACCGACCCTGTAGGATTCCTGTATAATGATCACGCTTAATGCTGACCAATAAGCTGCTTAGGTGTGAGCCGACATGGTTCTGTGATCGATCACCGATCGCTACATCCAAGGGTGGGATGACGTCGCGCCTAATGATATATAATCGTGGCAATCAGTGGCACCCGTGTCGATCGGATCAGGTTTTCGGTACAATTCAGAACCACTTCAGAGCAAAAGCAAAGACTCATCCTAAAGCTCACTGCTTCCTCTACATTCTAAGCGCAATGACGTCCGCCCTGAGAGCGGGTACTCGTAAAGTTCGTCCAAATTAACGCCTGCAACAAGCACACGCCGGTGTGGCCACCTCCATCATCATCAAGTAGATAATTTGCCATTTTGTCTCCCGTTGCGCTTCGCGCCTTATCTTGCGCGCTGATCATGTCATGCATATGAAAATAGCCTTCTCACCCAATCCCGATCGGTTGGTTGGTTTGTTTTTTTTTTCGGCTTGCTTTCGGTCGACTTTTTGGGTAATTGATTGAGCCTCACCGTGTACGCGGATGTTTGCGGAACAGGGCACCCGCCCGAGCCGTATGTAAATCGGTTGCAGTATTCTACACAATTCACCCATTACCGTGTGACCACCCTCCCGTGGGCTGTAAAGTGGCTCCGTGAGTCACTGTGGCCGGTGGGAGGGGAGGGGTGCACGATATACACGATATTTCCCTAGTTGCGCTGGAAGGCAAGTGCTGAAACTTGCTTACAGTGTTTTGATTCTTTGTAAATAAAAGAGTCGATGAGGGGATTAAGAACAAGGCAAGTGTTTAGCATTCAGAAGTGTGTCCGAAATGGTCCATTTGTTGAGACAACACTCGCCCACTGGCTTCGGTGTGTATCACCGTTTGGTTCTGCAAGTCGTTTCTAACCAGAGGTCGATCAACTTCTCGCAGTAAAGAGTCAAATGAAGCAAGCAGCTAGAAAAGTACGAAAAGAATTCATTAACTAATAGTAGATTGTGATTAATGTAGATGAATCAAGTACATTTGAAGGATGTATTCGTTGCAAATATTTAGCGGCTATGCACTTTTGGAGTCCTACCCTCCACGATGGTTAGTCAATTTACACTTTACTGCACGCGGTGACTCACAACCATATCCTGTTTGGTGATAACATCACGTTCGAATTCCCTCAAACGTGTTGTGGATTGGTACGGATAAAAAGTTCGTAGAAATATGCACCGATTCACCGACATGAGCAATCGGTGCGCGCGATGACAAATTCGCTTCGAAAGCTTGCTAATCCAAAACCCTCGTCCAGTTTCCAGCAGCTACTTCGCTGATAACCTTGATGCTGAAGAGATGTAGCCACCGTCACGCTATGACTTCAGCGCAATCGGAATGCAAAACACACGCCCTCGCACAAACTCACACACACACACACATTCACACATCACCCGTCGTATCCTGTTGGATGGATCGTACGGTGGCGTCATATACCTTTAAAAATAAGACCAACCAGCGCGCCACGCTCACAATCGTATCGATTGTCAATGATTGTGGCACCTCAAATTGACCTCTCCTCCGCTTCGCTCGCACTTCTACGCGCCAGGATGATGATGGTCTATCTGTTTTACCCAATTGACACCGATTGTGCTAGTCCCCACTAGTGTGCTTCGGTGTGCGTAGTATCTAATCAAATTTCGCCAACTCGTTGAGGCAAGGCGCGGGCGGTGCTGGGAACGGATTGCGAAAACACTCCCGGCCACAATGACACGCTCAATGACACTAACAAAAAAAAACATGTATTCTCACACAAATCGATTTGACAGGCGTTGAAAATTGGCTACTGTGTCTGTCACCCGTTCGATGATGGCCTGCTGTGATCGTGGTGCCGATCAACATGGCAGCCAGTGAATTTCCAACCAAAAAAAATCGCATTTTTCGCCCGATTGGCAAGCCAAACTTCTAGATGAATATTTATACGAAGGTTAGCATAAATTGCTTCATACCACCCGGACGGTGAGGCGAACGAATTTCGATTATTCGAGCGTGCGCGAGCGCCTTCGTCTCCCAAAATAAGCTTCGGTACGCCACACTAGCATCGTACACCGACAGTGAGCGTAATTTACGATAGTAAACCAGTTACCGTGCCCGCGATATCGGAACACACTTGTCTGCCCTCTCCATGGCCCCGGATAAAGTGTAATCCCTAGCCGGGGAAGAATGCTCGCGATCGCGTTTTATCGCTTCGAAACGCACCGCAGATCCGCAGCATCGAGCAACACAATCGAAAAACAATCCCCTAATGGGCCCATCTTTCGTCGCTTGCGTTGTTGCTGCTGTTGCCGGTGTGTGTGTGTGTGTGTGTGTGTGTGTGTGTGTGTGTGTGTGTGTGTGTGTGTGTGTGTGTGTGTGCTACTAACCGGGCTGGTTAGGTTAGATTATTTACCGGAGGAGAACACACCACAACCAAGCAGAGACATGTTTGAATTGCACATTCCAGAGCCTCGTGTACGTTCTCGCTCGCTGCTCGTGGTCTATTTCGTGGTGCTTCGTTCAGGCCTTACTCCTTTGGAGATGGGTTTTGTACTGCGCGCCGAGAAAAGCAGCATGACTGATGCTCTGTTCTGCTGCTCCCTGCGTCTGTTATCTTATCACATAGTTTGCCACCGTTGCATGTCACACTAACTCTCGCCCCCTCCCTTCAAAAAAAGGTAGTATAATTAAAGATATCAATTTGGAAACGCCAACAATGTCATTTACGAAGGTGGTTTTTAATCTTTTTCAGGTGAGACATTCCGTCAGTGGAACACAAACTCGCATGGCTGTCTGTTTTTGGCATCCCTGCGCTGTTTGCGCATCGGGTTGAAAATAAAAACAAACGACGGTTGGCGAACCGAACCGAACAACGGCCACCACGTGGGCGAATCCAATGCAAAATCTGACACTTTCTGCGGCAAGCACACCACTTGGCGGTAGGAGAATGCAAAACCCTGATCAAAATGGTTCCATGTTCGACCCGCTCTGTCGGTTCGAATTCGTTTCCGGCGACAAAACCACACGAAACAGCAATCAGTTAATCGCCCACATGCAGAGCAAATGAAGCGGTATTGGCGATCTACGTCCGCAGATAACGAAATACGATTTATCGGCGCTCCGCGACTGGTTCCGAAGAGTACGTGTGATTGAAAGTATCTTTCCCTCTGCTACAACACTTAATTACCGCAATTTAGCACTTGAACGATACGTTTTCGACAAACTCTATTCCATAGCACAACACCCAGCCAAGCGTCAAGCCGTCGTGGGAGTTCTTGAGCGGCTGCCGCTTCCAATTTCCGCTAACAAAAGTAAAATGTGGTCACCAAAAAGGGGTAGAAAACACGCTGCTACTCACGTCGAGTGTTGTAGAATGGCAAATGGCGCGCAAATCCGTCGGTACAATGTTGAGAATCCGCGGCAGCAACAGGCGACCACCGCCAGCAATGGGCAAAAAGTCTACGTTAGCGTTTTTTTCTTTGTCGCGACGACACGACGACCGGCTAAACGACAACGGTGCAGCCCGGCCCACCGATTGCTAAGGATGAGGACTTTACAAAACTGTTTGCTACGCCTTTTTGCTAAGCTCCCTAAAATCGCACAAACTAACGCTACGCTTCGCACACAAGTCACACAAACACGCGCGCTCGCGAGAAGCAGTAAGGCTTCCTTTTTCCTGTAGATTCGTTCACAGTCGCAGAGCTGCACTTCCGCTGTTTTCAGGAATGGTGCTGCTGCGAGTCTCCGTCGAGATGAAAGCGCGTACTGGCCGGTTCGGCTCACTGTCAGCTGTTGATATTGCTTGTGGCGCGTTTCATATAGCCACCCTCGCACGCCACCGCCGCTGTCACGCGCATGTTGTTCTTGAGGGAGAAAACCCGCGACAAACGCTTTCGCGCATTTGTGGTTCGCGCTCGCGCTCACCACACACTAACCGGTTCGATCGGGGTAGATAGGCTTTATTCCTGCGTGCGCTTATTTGTTTAAAATATCAAATTTTAAACAGTTTCAAGCTTGTTGGGGCATTAGAATAATCAAGTAATATTGCTGTTGGGGTATTATGACTAGACATGCAATTCGGCATGGTTTTTATCAATTAGAGTAGTATGTTTTCCTTGCTTATGGTTCTTTGATTCACATTAAAATTCCCTAGAAATTTGAAAATAATTTATCATTTGCATAAGATGTATGGTTATGGAGATTCAAGTATGGTTATGGTGTTAAAATGGTATAGTAAAATTGCTAACAAATCACGTTTAAAATGTACCAGTGTAACTACATCTAACTGTACGATCCCTGGAAAAAGTTGGTGTCATGCGAATTGCCAGCTTTCAGGGACACAATGAACCAAACTTTGAAAATGTAGGCAAACTCAACCTAGTTCGAACACATTTTGAATTTTTATTTTTTTAATGTCATATTTCTTCCTCATTAGAATTCATGATGCAATTTCTAGAACAATACGGTTATTTTGAATGGATATGTAAAATACGTATAAAATTGTTCAATCCGGTGGGGAAGACCATTGTGCATTCCGCTGGCACGCATAACAGTCAGAGCGTATAAATCAAGGTTCTTCCAAGTCGAAGCACAGCCGTTGTCGAGGTCGCTATTATCAAATATGGAGACCGAAAAAAGGTACCTAAATGTCACATGAGATAGGAAAAAACGGCAAGGAAATAAATGTGGATTTAAAGAGCTTGAATGGGTTAAAAGCTCTATATCATACTAATCATAGGCACATCGTGGATCAATGTAAAAAGCAAAGGAGTTATTTGTTAAAATTAGTTTTTCTATTTTTTTACTTTCCGCATAGACCGAGACAATCTGGCGGATCGGCAGTATGAACGGACCTTGGTATCTATCTTTACCTTGCTTTGGAAGTATCTAGGTCTATATTGATTTTGAGCACGATGCAACTGTCAAAAACATCCAACAACGTGCCTTCTCGTTTACAGCTTGTTTCAACGCTCGAACGAACACTACAAAACAAAACCCTGAACGCAATTGATATGCTGCCGTCGAATAGCTCCTACCATTGCAAGCGAACCCTCTGCGTTGTCAGACGTATCAGTAGTGTGTCTAAACCGGTGAAAAAAAAAAAAAAACCTTAAGTATAATACAAGCATTATTATTTTTCTCAATTATTTTTATTTAGTATAACATATAGAAAATAAGTTATATAGTACATAAAACAATAAATATAAGAAAGTAGATTAAGACATGGGGGTCGAAG
>KI915041.1:21627987-21662519 GCA_000473445.2 Anopheles farauti | reverse complement strand
GACAAATTAAAAGAACGATGGAAAACGGACAAAACAAACGAAATCAAAAAAATCGTTAAATTCATAAACGAAAATAATATAGAATTCTAACTTCATCCATGGGTTAAGCAGAACTAGTAAAAGCGATATTTCGCTGATTCTGGCGTTTGGGGTGGGAGCATGCCCAAAATCCTCCAAAAAATTTGGAGAAATGGGAAAACCTCTCATAACGTCACTGATCCGTTGGATCGTTTTTTACATGCAGAGTCAAACTTTTGAACGGAGTAGACAGAACTCATTGGACGTGCACATTAGTAGTACGACGAGTGTCTGATAAATAACACGCAGAAATTTGACTCTATATGCGTGGGAGACGCATCCGACGGAGCAGTGACTCTAAACAAACGTCGGACGAATCAGAGAAATGCTTAACTATTTCTGACATAACCAAAACATCATGGAAGAAGTGAAACAACAACAATAAACCAACCAACGATAAAAAAAAAAAACTAATATGACAATTCACATACACACAAAAGACCATATAACCATAAAGGTTAGGTCAAAACAGGTGAGTACGGCTCTGAATATGTAAGATACCGTGTGGTACTTCACATAGGAGCATACATTCTCACAACAAAAAGAAGAAGAAGAAGAAGAATAGCTCCTAGAGGAAGAAATTCTTCGATTATTCCCCTGAAAAAAGGTACAAATCCGCGAGGTGCATTGTGAACGTGAGTCTAGAAGAACAGCAAAGTGTTTTAATCCAAAGTGAATAGTGCCTTTGATGGGACTAGGGAATGTGAATACACACGCACACTTGGTTGCAAACGGAACGCAAACGCCATCTCCGCGCGCCGCCGCCATCAACTTCGCTGGTGAGCGAAGCACATTTTTCCAGTGCCACTGCGTGTGTGACGACGGTGGGCTTTGCTTCAGTCGGGTGTGTACCATCCGCGAAAATCGGGCACCCTAACACTTTTAGTTTGTTTTTGCAAACAGTGAAATTTCCATCCAGTCCCAAAAGTGCTCTAAAAGGAACCTTGGTGTGCTGTGGTGCCTATGACGACGTCGACGGTGTGTTCTCGTTTTTTTCTCTCTCTTGCTTCACACTTGGTGTGTATTTCTCGTAAGGGTGTGTGAGTGCGCGTAAAAGCATTGTGTCATAGGCTGCATATTTCTGCGATTCATTCTTCAAATTCCTGAATTTTTATGCACTCCTGGCCAAGTCGCCACGGGCACAAAGATTTCAAAATCGTTTTGCTACCGCTAGTGCGGTCTTGAGGAAAGAATGGAAAACGTGCTAGTTTTCTTGATACGACGTTAGACAGCGTAAGACGAAGAAGCAGGCGATGTAAGATTGCCGTCGTCTGATGCGCCCATCCTCTAGCGAAAACCATAGTATTTTTTCGATGCGTGTATATGTGTGTTTGTGTGAGAAGATGCGTTGCGTTCAAGACGGTGGAAAGGTAATAATGGTGGTGTAGTGACGGTGGTGGTGTTGTAGCCAGCCAGATAAGATGAGCCTTTCGTCTTCCGTCTTGTTTCGTGTGTGCATTTAAAGTTTACCAGGCGCTTAGAAGAAACTGTGTGGAGAAAATCTGAACGTTACGCAGCGCGTCAGCCACGAGCTTTTCTCATCGATACCATTCTTCTCGAAGGTGTGTTGTGTTGTTTTCATAGCAGCAGTAGAATCAGAGAAGGGGTGGCTCTGCTTGTTTTGTGCTCCCAGTACACGTATGTAGTTGCCTTCCCCCCTACTCTCCTGCTGGCTGCTGTTTCAATGATTGCCCACAGTGCCTGTTACTACGTTTCGTCCACCTTGCTACTGCTGCTGGTGGTGGTGTTGGTAGTGGGGTTTTCCGTGGAAAGTTATGCAGAGTAGTAGTAGATGGCCGTGAAGCGCCGAGTGGCCAAGCACACGCCAAGTTTAATATAGAGGCGAGGAGAGCCCCAAGCGATCATAACAGCCAAGCGTGCCCAATACTAAAACGGCCCCGTGGTCCGTGTAGCGTTGTGTGGCTTTGTATGTGTATGTGCTGGAACGTAGTGCAATTTTTCCTAAAAAGCGTGCCTTTTCTGATTTTCCCCGCTCCCCCTGATTTCAGTGTGCGTTTTCGTTTCGTTTAGTGTCATATGTTATCTTTTCCTCTTGTGTAAGTGTGTGCATACGAGCGTGTGTGTGTGTGTGTAATGTGTGTTTATACATTGATTTGTGTTCGTGTGGGTTTTGTGTAAGTGTGTTGCGCGGTCAGTAATTTGTGGGTTAAGGTGTGTTATTGCAAAGAAGAAGAAAAGAAAGAGAAAAATAAGTGTATTTTGGCAAAGAAAGCAGGAAATTTCTTTCGTGCAAAACATACAAGCTCCATTCATGACAACCCTGTTGTAACGCGAAGATTCCCCGGCTGTAGAACAACAAAACCACATAAAAAAAAGCTTCAGGATGGATAGATCACGGTGTGGCTGCTGAGAAACGGATCGTACAGGAGAGGCAGCTGTTGCAATCCGGGGCGCTCCCATTCGACTGCAAGCTCAACTTTTTCTTGCGTCACCTCCGGCAGCGGAATCGTTTTTCTCCTGGTTCTGGCAGAAGCGTTTTCCTCGTTGTGCGACCCTCTACCACAGCTGCGATTCGCCAAGCTCCAAGGACAGTTGTGAGACAGTTCCTGGGCTAAAGAACGAAAGCAGTGCTTTGGAAGAGACGCCTGGTCGAGGACTTCCGATTGCGTGAAAGGGTAAGGAAAAAAACTATTGAAAAATGTTTTTGCTATATGTAAGATTAAACCACTCTCGTTTCTATCCGTAGTTCGTATACATCTTTGAAAGGCATGGCATACTTAGACGCGTCCTTTTTCGAATCCTTTTGAGAAGTAAAATTGTGAAGTGTCCTCCATGTTCTCAGCTCTATCTGCTGACGGTAGCTTTGAATTGGGAACTACTTTCCCATGGCCGATCTCTTCCCCAAACGGGACAAATGGCTCCTTTGCCAACATGTCGATGTTAAAGGTCATCGACGCGTGCGTCACAACCGGAAAGGAAAACCGGAAATGCAAAGCGGCACCTTGTGTTTGTGTGCTCATGTAAGACTGTTTACATATTCCATGGGATAGGAGGAACACAACTGATGAGCTATCCCGCGCGTTCCGTTTTCTATTCGAATGAGAATGCACCCTGCTGTAACCAACAGGCCTACCAGTCCACAACACCGGTGACGATTTTCTTACCATCCTGCTCCTAGGAGACGATGATGCTACATGGTAAGGAAGTCGAAAAAAAAGAAAACAAACTTGTTTATCGAAAGTTTTCTTTTCGCTTTGTTTTAGCTTTTTCGGTGAAGGTCCTACAAAGGGCAACCGTTACTGTCCTAGCCGTGCGTTTTCCCTAACATGCAGCAACGAACGAGCTCTTCTTGCTTACACGGTCGTATCGGCTTGTTGTTTTTCTTGCATCGCTCTATCATGTGGCCGCTATGGGAAGCGACGGGGGGAGGGGTTGTACATGATGTGTTTTTTTTGTTCTTTCTTGTGTTGTCTCCTATCCTTTTGATTCGAAGGTTCCCACCATCATCATCGTCCCCGATCGACGATCGACATCCTGTACGTTGTCGTCTGAGGGATCTGCCAGCAAGGCATGGGAAGTGTTTTAACTTTCCCTGTGCGCTCATCCAATTTTGGAGAATACCGTGCAAAACGGTTTGTCCTTTCTGTGGAATGGCATCCACCCAACCCGACCAACCGTCTGATGGACGGCACGAAACGGCTGGAAAGCCATGTTTTTGGAGCAATCTGGTTTATGGATACGATGTGAACAATGATTTCCAAAATGCATGTCGGCCAAACCCTGATGCCTTACGTGAGGTTGCTTGTGCAAGAGAAACTTCGTTTCCGTCGTTTCAGTGTGTGTTTGAAAGAGAGTAAGTAAAATCTTCTCCTTCATCCCGTGTATTTGTGTTTGTGTATATAAATCGTAAGATGAAGGAAACTGATGGAAGGAACACAAACGGTCCACAAAGGGAAGAGAAGGAACCGACAAAACCCATCGTACCTACCGAACACCGCCTGTCTCGATCGATGATCATCTCCTTCATGGTCCTCTTCAGTTTGGGCTGTCGTTCCATGGGTAACTTGGTTTTGGGCCGGATTTGGAAATTTTAAATTACAAATGTGGCCGTCCCTTTGCGTGATTTGATTTTGTTTTTCTTTTTTTCCTACAAACACGTTTACGGGAAAAGCGGCACAGAAAGCAACTTCAGAAAGACACATTGGGATTGTTCAGATCGGCTTACATTTTTTCCCTAATCAGTTAAAGTTGAGCATAAAACAAATATCAACGTAAAGAAACACGAATATAATGTAACTTACTCATTATTATGAAGCAAAACGAATAAATTTCAACGTTTGTAATGTATGTCGGGTTCAAAAGCATACTTTGAGGCAAAGTGTTTGCCTTAAAAAATCTTCCCGTGGTACATTTATCCGGCAGCGTCAGGCTGATGTAATTGCTGGTGTACGCAATTCACAAGGGGTGCAGCGTCTCCGAGCATATCAGCATGATAACTCGCGAATGCAAGTGCACTTGTACACGATCCCGTCTCGCTCGGTGTGCCTTCTTTCCCCACTCAGTTTCTCACTCATTGTTTTCACTTATTTTATGACCCATCGCGTATATTATGGGGGCAATTTCTTCTCCACGCATATGAGCGCCATTATTTTGCCGTTTCGATGCAGCTTCGTTCTTTTGTTCGTCGCATGGTTTCCTTTTGTCCCTCGGGCATCGTGTCCTTCCTCGCAACTCCTCGCACATTACGTTTTGTGTTGGTGGAAGCGCGATTTCATATCTTTCTCGCTCCCGTCGTTACCGGGAAGAGTTGCTTTTGGCGTAATGCAATCAATAAAAAACATTTATCCAATATTTTGGAGAAACTCAAGTTACCCGTACAGACAGGACATTCCGTTTTTTCAACGGTCACATAGTGGACGGGCTGTAAATTGCGTTCTTGCAATGGGAACCATAGCAACCTGGTGAAATTCTTTATGGCATGCTTATGAACCGGGTCAACTTAGGCGAAAGTAAATTCTGCTCTTTGCTATGAAAAACGTATTAAACGGCAACAAAAAATTGGCTGTTAATTTTATGGTCGATTTGCAATTATCCGTTTTTTGTTTTTGTTGTAATGCATCCTTAAACCGTGAGACGATAAATGCGGAAATCGCGAGTGAAAGTCCTTTTATTACTGCGTGTAAGTGGTAATTGCGGGTGAAATTTGCACGACGTTATACAAACGCATTTTAATTGCGCTCCTGCGAATGCAGGCAATAAACATTATGGTTAAAAAGGGTACGACGATAAGATAAAATAAATGCTCATTCCCGTACCAGGTTATAACAAAAAAAAAACCAGACCCATTTTTTCGCTGCTCTACGGAAAATGTAATGCCACACGATCATCCTCCATTTTGTGCATCTTTCAACCGCATCGCAACAGGACGTGGTACTTTCTTGTATCCATGGAGCTTCGGTCGCTTGTGTCTGTGTGTGTATGTGAGTATGGCTGTTGTGCTCCGGTATTTCTATGTATGTGTGTACGTGTTTGTTTAACGCCCATTTACCGATCGACCTCTCTCTACCGTGCAAATATCCTGTTTAATGAAACCGTTCCCATGGTACACATATCCTTGCCGTTGCCTTCACCTTTCATCACAAATTTTTCAATCCCTTTTTGTGCGTAGTTTTAGCCCGAACAGAACAGCTGGAAGGATTTGCTAGGGAAGGCAGGGAACGATAACTGTGTGTTGCCGGTAGTTCACATTGTATAGGAATTTGAATTCGATTTTGGAAGGATATTGCAGTTGGCCTATGCCGTTATGCATCGGAATGTTTGGCTGAGGTTTAAAGAGCCAGTACAAGTTTTATCTTTTTTTTTCGACCTTAGTATAGTCGAAAAGATTATCTTTTTGATTTTTAGTTACATGATTAAGTAGCTACATCATCTTGCAAGAATTGCAATTACCATTCTTTTTAAAATTATAAAAGTATATAAAGTATACAATAAAAAATAATACAAATCTTCAAATGAAATGATATAAAAATACTTGGAAAAAATATTTCAATTTTACCGCAAACACTCCCTAATACGTAATGTAAATTAACCCCTCAGGATGTACGTAAAAAATGCACGTGTTAATGTCGCAACGTTAGTTCTTACTTTTCGCACAAAACATCTCTTTAAAAGAAAAAGTTTTTATTCAAATGAGCCGAGCCGAGTCTCTAATGCTTCTCCCATCGATACATTAGAGCGTATTCCAATCTGAACCGTCTCCCCCACGTTAACGATGCCATTCTCCGGTGCCTTTTTTGTGTGTTCCCTATTCTTGTTCCCACTGCACAGCGGCAGTACACTTTCATCATTGCCGACGGAACAAGGACAAAACCCCGCATCCTGCCGGATGCTACAGCATCCCCGCCGCCCGAATGTCCTAGAAAAAAAGAATCCATTTCACGTAGTGAAACTGTGTTTCCAAATCCGAAACTTCGGTTGATTTAGTACGGTTTTCATCGTCTCCGCTCCGCTCCCGTCCCTTTGCCGTTGCCGCCGATAACAACTCACCAAACTAACCAACCAGCACACCATCCTGCTGAGCTCGCGTCTTTTCTGCTTGTCCGTGCCATTTTTGTCCGTCCACACTTGGCCGCCATTATTGCAGCAGCCATCCTTTCCACCACACACACACACACACAGAGCAGGCCTTTGCTGCTGAGCGTTGCATTTCTGCTGGTACTGACGGGCTACTCTACCCGAAGCGATGTAAGCAGCAGCCTTAGCTGCTTTTATACACTACACCGACCATGGCTGCTGCACTTGCTTTCCGGTGCTTCGTCAGCCCTCCCCCGCTGAAGGGAATCACACATACACACCGACGGTTTTTCTTCCTTCTATTCGTGGTGGAAGATGCTGGACGGAAAGACGCTTTTGAAGCTATAGGAAAAACGAAATTATGGAGATGGCGGCTGAGTCTTCCGTGAAAATTCAAGAATGTCCTTTGACGGCGGCAATCACGGCACGTTTGCACGTTTCCATTCCCTTCCTTCCCACCGTTCCCACACAGAATTGTGAAAAGGACATTTCATTTGTATTTACATTGCTGCAATTCAGAAACGTGCGCTTCTTCGGTTCTTCTTGCTCCTCTGGCGTAACTGTACAACTTTCCATGGACGTTCCGTCGGTGGTCGGTGCACTACCGAATAGCGATTTCATTCCTTTGTTCTTAGGGAACACACACACACACACATTTCTGCACATTTCTAACTGCTAAAATAATAATACCATTTTCCCATTGCTGCTTGTCTGTCGTTTCAGATTGATGGTGTCCCTGCGTGTAACGTTAAGTAAGTATGATCTACACCGTTATCCTTTACGACAACTTCCCACCTGCAACCGATGCTCAAATGTGCTGCTTTATCGTTATCTTTATTGTTTCTTGTTAGCATAACGCGTAGTGCTGCTAATTCATTCGCTCTCGGTTGGTTTTATATGTGCGTTAAGGAGAGAGATTCACTATCTAAAGAGCACACAAGAGGGTGTTGTTAAGTTTTATGGACCATGTAGTGTGTGGCTGTGCTTGGTCCTAAACGATCCAACCCACTCACGGCTAGAAATGGTTGTCCAAATTAAATGCTTCCACAAATTGGTACTGGAGAAGCGGAGTCCTTTTGATTTGTTCGAACGAGCGCTTTGGCGTGCTCTCTCTCTCTCTCTCTCTCTCTCTCTCTCTCTCTCTCTCTCTCTCTCTCTCTCTCTCTCTCTCTCTCGCATGAAGGCATTGGAAACCACGTGATCACTATTCCATGTCAAGCGAGTCGTCAAGCTGCTGCTGACACCATTTGCCGGTCATCAATTTTCTTGTTTTATGAGCTTTGTGCAAAAAAAAACCGAATTCGTAATGTCAACAAAAAAAAACGTTACGCGCTGAGCCATTGCTGAGGTGGACATTTCGATTGTTTTAACTGGCGGGAGAACGGAGCGGCGGAGAGGCAAAAAGTGAACCACGCACACGGGAATGCTGGAATTCCATTAACGTTTAATTGCTGTCTCCCTTAGGTCTATTATTGCCTAGGCATCCGGCGTCCGCAGAACAATCGGGGGAAGAATAGAAGATCTTTTCGCATACATGCATCGATGGTTGTCGTTCGATGTTGTCGTACCTGTCTGTCTGCCTGCCTGCCTGCATCGAGATGGGGAGTGGAGCAGAAATATCGAAACTCCTCTCCGCCAACAACAGATGGTTGTGTGTGGTTGGGGAAACAGCAACATGTGACACATGGCGGCATGGTCGCTCCGGAGAAGGGCCTGAGTTTGTGTGCGCCAATTAGTGGCTTACAATGCAATGAGGCTCGTTAGTTTTATTGTGCCAGAAACGGTGCCTGCCGGTGGTTACTGGTGAAGGTTGCCACCGTGTTTTTTTTTTTTTTGACCTAAGGGTTTGATCGTACCACGCGCTCGACTTTCGGTGACGGAAGATGAAGGTGATTTGTTTTTATTTCTCAATGTATACCGGTGTCCTTTGCATGGCGGGCCTTTGCCATATGATTGCTGTTTTTTTTTTGTTGTGACAAGTATCATAATCCATCAATCGATCATTTTGATTTCCAGCTTGCATGGGACACAATTTCCTGAGTAACTCTGACCGAGTTTTGGATTCATCGATTTCTGACTGGGTGGCCAGATTGATTGGAGTGAAGTTTAGATTATTTTTGTTTTGATTTTGTTTTACACATACATATTGAGATATATTGAACTGGGTTGTTTTTCTTTTGCAACGATGTTTAGTTTTACAGACTCGATCTAAATTATTTACGTCAAATCAAATGCCCCAAGCTAACATTATTTTATTCATTTATTTCTACTTTTTGCAATTCACAATGTCTAAATTTAACAATGTGATTTTTTTTGGCGAAATGTTTAGAAATGTGGATTAATTTTATTTGATGAATCGAAATGATTCGATGTATTCGACTACCAATCGCTCGAAGGTTTCTTATTTTAATGAATATAATCGTTTTCGTTTCGTTTAATAACGTGTGTGTGTGTGTGTGCGCGCTTTGAGAGAGAGAACATTAAGATGATAGCAATAAATGGTATCTTCTTAGCAAAAAAAAAAATATTAGCACGCCAAAAAATAAGACAAACCGCCGCTCTAAGATCAAAGCAGCAGATCCAGCGAACGCTTTTTAGAGTTCCACGAAATCGTCCTTCATGCTGTTTTCAGCTACGATTGTGCCTCGCTTTTTTTGTTGTTGTTGCTACCCCCTCTTCATACGTTAATCATCGTCGTTATTATAATTTGCAATCGTGAAACAGAGACCACGGCCGGCTCGAAACGATCGTGATGAGCTGTGGAATATGGATAGTATAAAGATATACACCCTCGCGGTCGCTCGCTCGTGTGGCTTTTGTAGAGCTGTATCCTTTTAAATCCTCATGCGTTTCACCACGATACTTTTGTGTGTGTTTGTGGGAAAACCACTTGTGTGGGTGGGAGATGCGTGGGAATATTTTCTTCTTCTCATAACCCTTAATCCGCCTGCGTTCTTTTTGGGGTCGTTCTTAATTCGGAATTGAGCGGATCGTTCTTTCGGAGCGGTTCTGTTGCGATCACCGAACCGGAGGAAAGATCAATCTCGGGTGCTTTGGCAAGACTCCCACGATCATCACCAGTTTGGTTTGGTGCGAAGGAGGCGGAAACGACTAAAGCAGCAAACGTCGATAGCCGGCTGTATGCAGTGTGTTCATTTTTCTTCTCCGTTCTTGCCACTCTTAAGTGTGTGTGTGTGTGTATTGGTGTTTTTTTTTTTTTGGTACGGGTCGCCGTTCGTTAAAAACGAACGATTTTCGTACACGATCTTCTAACTGCGTGGGATCATTCTTGCGAGGAGAATCTCCTCGCCGCGTGGCTGAAGGAGTGCTCATTAACAGCGCGTTATTTGCAACAAAAAGAAACCCCAGCAAAGCTCTCCCACCATAAAATGTGATGTTTCTTACGTGCGCCGTTTCCTTTTCTACTGATATGTTTTTTTTGTTTGTTACTTCGTGACTTTCGGTTTCGTATCCGAGTGTCTTAAGGAAGAGGGGGCCTTCCTTTTTCTTCAAACAAACGCCACCTCCAATTGCATGCTGCATCGATGTGTTTCTTCGGCGGCGATCAAACGTAGTATGCCGCGAAAAAGAACGATATGCCACCAGATGGTCTGTTTTCGTTCTCGTTCAGGTTTTTTTTCCTTGTTCCAAAAAATATCTCATGATTCCGGTGAATAAGCGTAAAAAAGCCTTCTTTCCAATCGAAGCAGATCGCTTTTCCCACGCTATCCTCTAATAATCCCACGCCTGCCAGTGTATACGGTGGAGAACGGTGAGAATATCGAAGAAGGTGGATTTGTTGTTGGAAGCTTCTGTGACGTCTGTCGCGCCTTTTCCTAAGCCCCCGATAGCTTCCGTGGATACGCGCTTTCAGAAAAAGGGGATGTGGGAGAGGGGAGTCGATGTGTAAGGACGGTATTGGACGAAATATTATCCGTGATAATCTTTATAGCACATCTTCCCGAAACAGTGATTCCCGTTGATGTGCCTTTTCATCGCGCTCGCCATCATAAATAGGGGTAGGAAGGTTAATGTAATTTATTTTCATTAAATATTCAAAACATTTCCAAAATGTTGCTCTCCCGATCGTAATCACACCCAAACACGACGAGGGAAACGACAGCACGGGGGTTTTCTGGTGTCTTTCGATCTTCGGCATCGCGCATTCTTCGGCTTCTACGATCACGCGCGGCGATCATGGAGGTGTGCCTATGGTGCTATTTTCCTACACAGACTGTTGTTCCCAGCCGAAAGCGTTCGACTTCGGGATGGGAAGATTTCTGACTAACTTGACCTCTACCCAAACGCGCACACACACACTCACTCGTGCAGGTAGAAAGATCAGAAGATCAAACAGAAATCCGTCGATTCATTCCCACCAGGCGTCCGGGAGCATCATCACCCGGGAAACCATTCCCTCTGGTTTTTTATTTTCAGTAAAGGACCAAACATTTCTCACTCACAAATGCACACACACACACAAAGAGATCGAGATATGCTCCCATCGTACGGGCGTAGTAACCCGAATTCCTCAACAACCTGTCTTCGCGAGAGGCGGCGTGGCATACAAGTGCAGACGTCGTTCAGTCAGGCGACCTTCTCAAGATCGAACTCTCGTCCCGCTTATCGTTGCCGCGAGGAGAACATGCCTGTGGGAGATTCCCATTGTGTTTCTATCGATGAAAACGTTTTCCCGTGCTTCCTTTCATGCACCGGGAACGGTTTAACACTAACACGGTTTGCTTGATGTTATTTGACCCTGTTGAAGCATTGGAATTCAAATACTAACCATGATTTTTAGTGGGTTTTTTCTCTACAAACAAGTCATCTGTTTGGTGTGTCCCAATTATTCTCCAATATTACTTTTGTTTTGTTTGTTTCAAAAGGATGAAACGGAAATTTATTTTTAATTTGGGAGAATATTTCGTGCCATAGCACAACTCTTTATAAATAAGCCTAAATTGTTGTACTTAAACATTAAATATTCTACTTAACGTGTGCTGCACCACAACTAGAATCAATTTCTAAAGCAAAGGGGTCTAATTTCCCCTAGAATGTTGATGACTAGAAAACGAAAATTCTGCCTTTTATTGTTCCGTGTCGTTCTCGACCACTCGTTATGGGTACGTTTCTCTTTGCGTTCGACCAATGCCACTTGAGAGACACACCTTCCCGGTGTGCGAACGAGCAGCAGAGCACCCAAAAGCAACCAAGAGGTCGCACCATCATCGATGCTGTGCGATGATGGCTAAGAAGAAATCCATTGGAACGCCAGTAGTTCCCAGAGACGGGGCAACTTCTAGCTATCGGCCGCGTGCAGACGGCCTGGTATCCCGCAGTTTGATCGTTCGTTCCGTTTCTGTTTCTTCTTCCAAAGCTCACACCGTTTGCCTCGTGTACTTCATTTTTACGGCTGCCTCGGCCGACCACTCCATACGATCGTTACGATGGATGGAATCCCACGACGACGTGGAGTAGAATATCATCCCGAGCAAGGGAAGCATGTGGTGTAGGAAATACCATCAAGCGCGCTCGGCTTATATGGGTGAAGCGAACCATCCTAGACGTCGGATTCTTTTAAAGCCCAGTTTTCCCACCAAACTCCAGACACCAACCTCCAATGTCCAGTGGTGGATGTGGTGATTGATGATGATCCGTACGAGTCTGTTTTGAGCGACCGAGTGGCATGCGGCATCAATAGGCGCATATTTGTGTGTTTGTGTGGGGAAGACGAAAACAATGCCCAAATTTGGCTAGGACAGCTCATGAAGCCGCCAGCCTCGGTGCAATTAGACAATTGCTGGTTGGAGGAACAAACTTCATCGCGGCTATTGCTGAAAGATAGCTAGTTGCTTACAGGGAAACGTACGCGCGAGATTGCGTGTGAATGCATTCCCTGTGAACAACGCTTTCCAGCTACGACGAAGTGGTGTGGAAACTTGAAGGTTAAAAGCGTCATGAACTTAGGACACCTAAATCGTGATGGACATCGGTGGGAGAAGGTGTGTATGTTTGTGTGCGATAGAACCCCCTCTCCCCGTGGTTCGTAGCGAAACGGTTAAATTTCAATGCCAACGATCGGAACCTTAGCTAGACGTCCGGACCCTTCTTCTTGACCTAGGGCACACTGGAATCATCATCACACACATGCACACGCTTGGAGAGCACGGGGAGCACGGGGAGAGCTTCTTTTTTTCCGCTCCATGTCCGGGTGGAAGTTGCGAGCGTGGGAATTTGATGACCATTCAACGACCACTTCGTTCACCTTTCCTCCACATGTGCGTCGTAACGCGTGAAGTCATCAGCGAGAGAAGCGAGGAAGGTCGCTGCACAAACGCGAATCGCTGTCATTCGCATTCACTAACGACTGCAGAAGCGTCGTCGTGTATGGAGAGACAAGTGGTGGAGAAAAAATCGTCGACAGTATTAGAATATTTTATTTCGTTATTACAAAATTGCCAAATGCGTTCGGAATTAATTCGCGCAAAGGAAAGCCTGTTGCGGTGTGCTTACGGGAGCGGTAATTACATGCCAGACGTCCAAGAAGCGTCATTTCCGATCAAACCCCTCCCGTAACTAATCGATCATGATATACCCTGCATCATCGAGACGCCGTGTTCCAGTTCCAACGTTCTTCGAACTCTGCAGCAAAGGACGTCAAAATTCTTTCGAATACCCCCCCCAAAAAAAAGCGAAAGAAAAAATACCTTCAAACCTCACCGCAAACGAAAAAAAGACACATCGTTACGTCGTCACCGTATCGGACGGTTGTCGGTGGTTATAAATTAAGTTAATGATCCAAAGAGACGAACGGATCCGCGTAGCGGAGGGTAACAAAATGAAGCAAAAACAAAATGGTCTATAATCATAAGTCGCCCGATCGGGCTTTGGCTCCGATCAAAATATCTGATGAACGCACCGCAAAAGGAAGGGATCCGGTACAGATAAGACAACGATCGCTCAGGGTCTTTCCCCTGGTGGATGCTGTGCATCCCGTGGCAAGAAACCAGGAGAAGGTCGCTTTCCAAGCAGTTCCAATTTTCGATCGGAACGATTTCTTCTCACATGAATTATATACCACCGGTCGTTGCGTCCGTGTGTGTCCTTGTGGTTGGGTCGCTTGACGGCTTGGGACGGCCTATACGTTTGGGGAGACACATTTCACCATGTTTAGAGGGAATTTCATATCGAAATTCCCTTCTTTTTTTTGAGGGTTTTCGGTTGGGTGATGCAGAACGAAATTGCTATACCACCGTCGTCAGTCATATGTCCGTGTCATTACAGAAATCACAGTGATCAACACGATCATAATGGTTTTTCCGCCAGTAGAAGGCAGGGAAATCGTTATCGTTTTCCTGCCCTTCCTACCATATCTGATCAAGCGGCCGGCTGCTTCTCCTCGTCCAATAGCGAGCGGGCTGGACTTCTTCCGGTGCTAGAAGCGGACACGAAGCAGACACACGCGCGTGTAGGAAACATGAAATTAGCCTCTGGTGGGAAGGAAGAACGGAAAACGCACACAGGAAGTGAACAACTTGCTGCCTTTGAGGGTGTATATGTTGTGCTTTAATTTCTTTTTCTCGGACCAGAAGGAAAAGAAACACTCCCCTGGCCGGCCGGGATTTGGTTCGCTTTTTTCGGTGCAAGTGTGTATCGTTTCCAACGATTGGCGCATTATAAAACCACCTCAGTGACCAGTGACAAAGGATAATGAGCACTTGTCGAATGTCGTCTCCGGTGATGGCAGCGATGATGGTCGAGATATGTTTTTTCCCGACCTTTTGGTCCGGGTTGTGCCAGGATAAAGTCCCAATACCAGTGGAGAAAAAGGCGATGGACTGATGAGATAAATTAAATGCTTCTCGTGCAAATGATCGATCGTGTGTATGAGATCGATTAGCGGGTAAATTAAAGATCAACAGTCCAGACTCAGATCCCGTATTTTCATCGTGAAACGGATGATTGATCGCTGTTGAATTGGAGTCAATGGCTACGTCTGATTGTGTGAGTCGGAGTAGAACCAAAGGAAGTCACGACGAAAATGTCTCACGGTCGAGTACAAATCGCGTCCGCACGCAATCGAGCGATCATTTGGTGAAGAATATCTTCGAGATCTTGGAGACATTTTTGTTTCCCTACCAAACCAGCAGACCAAGCCAGCTTTCGAAGGAGCCTTAAGAGTCATCTTCAATATATTATTCTTCTTATGATTTGCTCACTTCAGAAGATGGGGGAAACAAAAACCCCACAGACGACGGTGTTGCGCTGTTGCGCTGTTGTGTTGGGTGCAAGTATAATTTATTGTTTTATATTAGTTCTCCGTTCGTCGTTCCCTTCCTCGTGTGATAGCATCATCTTCCTCTCCCTCGACTCCCTGCACCACCTTCCCTCTGTGCAACACACTTAATCGACGTTAAGATGCGTAGCCGTAGGTTCGCTTCCGTTCTACAAAAACCCCGTGAGAAGTGCTGCGATTTCTCGTTTGACCCTCTCCACCCTTCTTTGGAGGTTATGTTGCGTACGTACGTTACACGAGGGTTATCTATCTCACGCGGTCCATGTGTTGTGCGAGTGTGAATGCGCATGAGTGTGAGTAAATCACGGGCAGACGTGATTCCCGTCTCGTACGCACAATCCTGCCATGCCAAGGTTGCTGTTGCGGCGCGCTGGGCGTTCTGGTTCTTCGTCGCGACCATACCCAAACACACACACACACACACATGCACACTTCCGTGCCGTACAACGCACCCCACCCCCAGGACGCCACCATCAACCTTCCTTCGCGTCTGTTGCGTTTGAGCGTCGTCGTATCTTCGATAGCCGATCTTTACATCTGTTACTACTCCTTCTCGATCGCGTCTTCGCCTGGAGCTTCGCCGCCGTTCTTTTCCCTCTTTTCGTTTTCCTCTTCCCGGTTCGTTCGCTGTTTGATTTTTTGATCGTGAGAAAAATATGGGTAACGTGAGATTTTTCCTCCCGGCACCAACACCCCTCCCGGTTTCGGCCGTAGTTTGTCCGTCCGTCTTCTGTGCGCGCCACGTCTGCCGTGGGCACGAAACGATGGAACGATCTTTGGCGTTTGTTTTAGGTTCTTTTTTCTCTACCTCTATCCCGCACTCGGGGATGGCAGGACGCTCTGTAGCAGGACGTTCTGGTCCAACGAGTTATCTTCATGATTTCCAGCGGACATACGTTCGTATAGTTCGTTGCTCGTATAGTTCGTAGCAAACATCGTTGCTGCAAGTGTTTGTTTTTTTTTTTCGTGCGATTGTCTTTTTTTAACTTTTCTTATGTATGAGCTCTACGTACTTCAAATAATTAGAAAAGAATTATGGCTGAAAACAGAATCATAAAACCATACTGTATGCTGCTAACAACGAATCACAAAACCACACTGAATCGTGTAGCAATCGTTGCAAATGAGATTAAATGAAGAAAATTTGGAAAAGAAACGTTTGAATTAAGCGGCAATAAACGTTTGTTTGGGAACGCTAACGAAGCGTGCGATTAGAAAGCTGCTCTAATTTTTACCGATCGCGTTTGGGAGTGGCTATTAAAAATCCGTTTCCATACGTACGGCATTTGCGGGAATTTTTCATTTCTCTATTGCCACATGCTACGCCCTTGTGCTGTAAATCGTTGAATTTATGATTTAAAGTATCCCATACATAATCACACGGTTTGATGATTTATATCTTCTTCATGCATTGTTAAAAATGCTTCTACCAAGGTTTCTAGACAGTAAAAAAAAAATCAAAAAAAAGAAGAAATCACTGTATACCGTTTTCACATCACCTCGAACGGGCTCACCCACCCACCAACACTGGCCTAAGCCGATTATCCGCATTTGCATGATAAGAGCGAAGTAAAAAGGAAGCCGCTTTTCCTGCGCCGGCAGCACTATGCATTTTTGCCTGCGGCGGTCGGCTTTCAAGCGGTTTTTTAATATTTTTATTATTTATCTACCGCAACGTCAAAGTGAAGTTTGAAGGGGAAGAAAATACTGAAAACCTCCCGCAACAACACACCCCCATCGCCACTATCGGGTTCATCGTTTTTTCTTTTCTTTTTTTTCGGGGTGAAGGTAGCGAACGAAAACTAACCAGATGATGATCCACTTTGCTTGCTAGGCCTGGCCGCCGTTTACTCTTGCCCTCTGCCTCACCTTACGACAGATGGTTTAAGGGAGATTCAAATCATAAAAAAACAGAGGCCTGCCGGGGGAACGGTCGAAGCATATGCACACACGAAAGCAGGTGCCAGGTTACGGCAGGATTACGGAGCACAAAACAACAGTGTACGGATTTGTGTGCGTCTGTGTGTATTTACATAAGCCAATGACCTCCGGCTCTCGAGGTGGTGCACCACCAGAAGCAGACGCGATTATTCGTCCGTTTGGATGTTTGGACCTGCGCCTGGTCTCTCAAACCAATGCACCCGTCCCGTTGAGGAGCCAACGTATGGTGCAAAAAAAGCGAAATTTACGTTTAAGACCTCCGACTTTATCGTCACCCGGTTCCCGATGCACCTGGAACTTCACAGAGAGTGCTTCGCGAAACGGATTCAGATGGATAGGAAGCCACTCACAGGATAGGAGGAAGACTCTGCCTAGAGACGCCGCGTTCGCGAACCTTTGTGCGAAAAGTTCTATCAGATCTCTCAGGGTTGTGGTTGTGTTTTTGTGTTTTTGTTTTCGCCGCAAACAAGGCGCAAGCAAAGGAGGAAGTCGCTCATTTGCAGCTGCAAAACGAAACCCGCGAAAGAAATTCCTTTACAAGCAAGCTGCACGCACACACACACACGGCTGTTGAAAGAATTTCAGAGAAAATCCATCCCGAACAGAAGGGCCAGATGAAGGGAGGGCCAGTGAGAGTGAGAGGATGCTGTGCGGACTATGCACATCCGGTTGCTGCAGCCAAATGCCGGTGCGGTGGCCGTTGAATCGTTCTTTTTTGTTTTTTTGCTGGTTTGGGCTAGCTTTGCACATCAGCTGTGGTTGTCGTCGGCTCGTTGCAGCTGTCGGTCGGAAGGGAATTTCTTATACCTACCGCCATCCGGTCTCCAAAGAGAAGAACCGCTAAAACCTTCTGCGGGGCAGCGCTTCCACCTGCAGTAATCAGCTGCGAGACGACGACGATGGCAACGATGGTGACGACGCGCATCATCGATTAACTCGTGTTGTCTGGCGATTTTTTTTTTTGTTTTGTTTTGTTTTTTCCCCGAGAACCTACCGAAACTCCCTCGAGGCTAATTTCACCGGACGCGCGTTTTTTTTTTTGCACGAAGAAAAGAAATACCAAAGAAAGGCACCTTTTCCCATAAACCAGTGTGGCGCGATGTGCGTGAGAGGCGTAAAACCATGAGGGTATTTTAATCGACGACCCGATGGTCATCGTCGGGGTGGCGGTGGAGGTGGAGGCTATCATTACCCACACAACAGAGGTTTGCGGCTGCATTTGCTGCTATCGCATTTTGGCAGGATAATTGCAGGTTTTACCAACCAGCCATCCAACCAACCTGTACCTGCTGCTGGTTTTATGTTTCGTGTGTTACGATGCAAATTTATCGACCCGTATCCTCCAAATTCTTCTTCTCCCGTACCGCACCGATCCCGTGTGTGTTTGTGTATGTTTTTATTTTTCATTCCATATCAATCGCCTTAACATCACCATGCACTTTAAACGATTCGAAAATCAATGACCCGCTTTAGGGGCTCACATTTCAGCCTGATTCCGCGTAATCAATAGAGACAGTTTTTTTCGGTTTTTTCCATATGAATTTGGATACGAGATTTCACCCTTACGCTTGATGGACAGAGACAGTTTTTGAATTATTATACAAATTTGGATCAGTGTTTCGAAGTTGTAATTGAACACAAAATTTGAAGCGAATAACAAACCTTAATTATTTGATGTTTTCGGATATCGTTTTTGTTTTCTCTCAAACGTTTTATCTCTCTAACGAAGCATGCACAGATTGTCTCAAAGATTTCCCAACAGATACCGTGGGAAACCCTGTAAACAACCCAGCTTGGGTGGAACACCTTTTCGATGAAATGTGGATTTGAATATTCAAAATCTAAAGAAAAGAAAACCGGATTCTGTGCCACAAGTCATGTGCGTTTGTTTCGTTAGTACGAGCGGCTAGCTCACCGTTTTTTTTTGTTTCGTCTCTTTTCGCTGCTACTATGCTCTTTTGGGGGCTAGTGTGTATATTAGCTTACACACCAGCCCCGTCCGAAGACGTGTCGAATATATGCTCCTATATCGCATATTTATTCATTAGAAACCGAATCGGATCCAATCGAGAGTTTGGAGTTGTGGTTTTGTTGTGGTTGCACTTTTGGGCTTCTCTTTGGGACGGTCCCGATTCGTCGTTTCTTGGGGTTTCAGTTTTTTTGCCCTACTCTTGTCGTTTCTTTAATCGATTGTTGTTCTGGATTTGTTTTTTGTTGCTGCCGTTGCCGTTTCGCTGAGTGCAAGTTGTCACGCAAACAAACAGTAGAACGGCGGCTGCAGCAGCAGCCGTGTATGTGGTTTTAATTAAACGAGTAAGTAGACAGATCCAACACAACGTCGATCCCACGTGAAGAAGAATACAAAACTCGTTTTTCCTGATGGTAATCAGCGTGTGCACAAGTAGCAACAACATCCCTAAAAAACAGCCAACTCCGCCTGATCTCCTTGGGAGACGATTATGAACGGCATTTCGATCAGTGAGAAAAGGAACCTCTCGACATGTCGTTGTCGTTCTCGTTTTTTTTTTGATACGTTTCGTTAATACGTTTTTTTCGCTTTGCTTTCGTGTGTTTGTAATATAACTCCCCTGCCGTATGTTGCCATTCTTTTTTTTTTGTTTAGAAGGCATTGATGGTGTTCAGTTACATCAATATTGTAATGCTTATGGCTCTTTGGGCCACCAGCCAATCGGCCGGCTCTTCGGTTTCAACTGTGCTCAAGCTCGAAAAGCTGAACGCAATATCTTGCTCCCATCAGCGAAACCAGATCAAGAAACACCAGCAGCACCAGCAGCAGCAGTAACTCCCGGGCACTGATACGCCCGATGAAGCAACCGTGGACCACGCGATTATGGAAATGTCACTCCGCCACTTCGAACCTAACGCGTCACCACGCGCTCTCTCACACACGGGCATGTGGTGTTTGCTTATGCAGGCGAATAAAATCAACTACGCATTAATCACCGATGTGAAGATGAAGCGCGCGGTGAGGAGGCCGAAGGGGAACCGAAGAGATGCGTGCCGAGTTCAAAATGCGTCTCCAAACGATGACGTCTCGCACCGACGTTCGTGTGCGTAGTTTTGTTTTCGATGTAGCGATGATGAGGCAGCAGTTCTCTCAAAACACTGCCTGAACTGCCCTGCTGCAACTGCTTTCCGCGTTTCTTTTGACCTCCACGGTCACCATTCTCGTAGCATCAGCAGCAGCACCACCAATGGTAAAGAACTAAATCAGCCATTTTTTCGCACGGTGTGTGGCTTTGTACACATCGTTGTTTGAGGTTAATTTTAGAACACCTTGCAACAACCTCGTTGCACCTTTCCAACCATCTGATGATGATGATGGTGCATATACAAACTGCGCTTATGCGTCCGAAAATTGGCCTTTGCCTTCTATCGGTCCTGTATCAGCAGCGACGGAGGAAGGCCATGGCACCCTTTTTTTTGTTAGGGGGTTTAATGGTAGGCTACAAAACTGCTAGGACATTCGTGGAAGCCATACTGCTTCGCTAACATTCATGCCCGACGAATCTCGTTACGGGAAGGAACGATTGAACGTACCCATAACCCCGTTTTGATAGCTAGTTTTAGGTTTTCTTGTACTCAAATTAGTTTATTTCTATGAAAAAAATCAACCTCTCTTGAACTGAATTGATCCCTTCAACGCACTACAATTCCTCGATATTTCCTCTCACGTTTGTTGTTACATTATCTGCAACAGTATTACTAACACTGTACTTGTTCTTTGTTCTTTCTTCGTAGTCGATAACACACTCCCGGCAAAAAATCACCACCACCACCACAACCCCTAGGCGGAGGGTGCAATCGCTGCGATACGTCGTCGTCTTTGTCGCCGTGTCGAAGAATGGCAGAACAATGTACGGTCAGCATTGAAGACAGCAAGCCGCAAGAAGTGAAACCCGCCACCGCCGCCGCTGACGCCACCACCTCGTTTCATGACGACGCTAACCATCACCCTGCCAGCCCCTTGAGTCGTATTGCATCGCCCACGTGTATCACAGCAGCAGCAGTAGCAGTAACAGTACCGACGACGAAACCGACGTCCAGCTCCGACGACCTGGAAGACGGTGGTACGGATGGAACCACTTGCACACCAAGGCCGACCTGCGATCAGCTTCACCACCGTTCGACCACTCCGACCGGTGGCGGTGTGACACCGTTGTCATCGGTGGGTGATGGCAGCGAAGGTGGCGGCTTGAAGAAGCCGTACTGGTTGTTTTCCCGCACCGCAGAAGAAGAAGATCACAAGCAGCAGCATCAGCTGTTACGCATGGACAGTCACGGTAGCAGCGAGGACATAGATGGTAGCAGTGAGCACCAGCAACCCCTGGAATCCTGTCCCATCCTGCTTGAAACGCCCGCTCTCGAACGATCGGACGATGGTGAAGAGGAAGATGGTGTAGTGAGGCGACCAGGTGTCGAGAGTGGCGCTGGAGGTGGTAGCAAGCTTGCCATCATTAGCGACAAGCTGGCGTCTGTGAAGCCCAAGCGTCTTAGCGATGAATTCTTCTCGGCCGACGACGACAACGACGACGCCGACGACGACGAAGAAGAGCGAGAGGAACAGCATAGCCAGCGGGACGGCATAATGGATAGCGAAGCGCAGGCAAGCCTGAGTGAGATAAAGAATCTCAGCATCACTTGCAGCGACAAGCGGAACGGTAATGGCGGGAAGGAAGTATGCAAGGAACGTGATCCTGCATCTTCCGGCGCTTTGAAGGATGCGGAACGTGGCGACACGATCGACGCGAACGATCCATGGGAGCAGCAGCAGCAACAGCAGCAGCAGCAGCATCGCGATACGCTCGACGACGGATCCGATTCCGATGACGAGGAAAGGCTACTACTGGACGATGTGCAATCGATGGACGCGATCGAGCGTCGCGATTTCGAGCAGGAGGGCGGTTTTCTGATAAGAAACAGATCATTGATATCTGGCGATAGACTGAATTTAGAATTTTTAAATAACATTAATCGTCCCCCGCACGAATCGAACGTCGAACGTCGGCAGTCGCCGTTGGGTGAGGCGGTATCGCTCGACGACGCTGCGTCCGCGTCCTGTGAAGCAGCCACCGACGACCCCACAACCGCTGCTGTCCCCATGTCGGCTTCATCATCTGGCTCCTCTTCGACCTCCTCCTCACCGAAGGCGTGCTCGGCAGCGCCTAACACGAGGACCGCCTCACAGCAGCATACGACAACGCCAACGAGCAGTAGATATCAGTACAAGCATGATCCTCACCACCATCACCTTCATCATCATCATCACCACCACCATCACCACCACCACCACAGCAACAGCCAGCAGCAAGGTGGCGGCGGCAAGGCGGCGCCCATCGTTGGCAGCAGCAGCAGCACTGGTAGCGATAGCTTTAGTAGTAGTAATAGTAGGGAATCAACCGACAACAATAGTACAACCAAGTCCGCAGTTAATAAGCTTACGAGGAACCTCTCCGCTAGTCTAGCTAATTGCAATGAGAAGAAAACCATCGTGGTGGGATCGCAGGAGGACACGATCGCTGCCGCCGACACGTCGTCACCGCTGTCGTCTGCTTCACTTGCCACCTCCTCGTCCGTTTCTTCCTCCTGCTCCTCCTCGAGCTACTCACTGTACTCCGCGTCGACTGGAGCGTCCACCGGTATGGAAGAGGAAAGCAGCACCGTCGCGAACGGTACGAATGCCGCCATCGTCGCTACCACTCCGCAGCCAAAGGAAGATCTCGTGGCAATGGAGCAGGAGAACAAACCGGCGTCGGCGATACTGGCGGAAGCCTTTCTCAATGCAAACTCGAACGATAGTGTTTCCTCCGATCGGTTACTGTTTACGGCAGCCGCTGAAACCACTACCACCACCACCACCTTTATCACCGATGTGACGGAAACGAAGGAGGATCATCACGATCCTTGCTCTTCGACCTCGTCAGCAGCATCCTGTTCGGCGTCCTCGTCGCCGTCGCCGTCGCAGCATCATACGGCAACGTCGCCGGCACAGCAGCACGGTGAGGACGTGCCAATGTTGAGCTGCGATTTGGCCAACGTAGCACTGCCTCCGACCGCTTCTTCCCTTTCCGGTTCCTCGTCGACGGCATCGTCATCCTCCGCACACGACGATACCACCAACGTCGCCAAGTCCGTTTGCGAGGAAAACGCGGACGAAGACGATGAGCCAGATGCCGAAGACGAACTCTCATCGGTTGGTGGCTCCTCGAGCTGTGCTGGTGGAAGCAAGGCAGCAAACAGTGCTGCTTCTTCTACGGAAGCTTCCGCGGAAAAGCTCTCATTAAGCTGCGCTTTCCCTAGGGACGATCCTAAAACACCAAACGGTAGACTGCTCCCGCCTGCTTCCAGTGCTCATCTCCAGCGAGACGCAGAGGAAGACGTCGAGCAACGAGTAGATCTGGCGTCGAAAGACCGCGCTACTACCGGCGGTTCGAGTGGAGGACGTCAATCTCAGCATTCGCAACAATACTACCGACGTCAGCTCAATCAGCACCACCATCATGCGGCGGCCGGAGAACCATCGTCCTCATCGCGTGCAGCTTCCACCGCACCGACGGTACGCGATCCCACCGATCGCCAGGCTGCGCCGGCGGTAGCGGAGGTTGTAGTGGCCGCCTCCTACCATCAGCAGCGCGATGCCAGCACCAACACATCCAACTCGCCCGAATCGAGCGAACCCGAAATCGACGAAGAGGACTGGGCGGACTGTGAGGAAGGTACGGACGAGGAAGTATGCACCTGCCGGGACTACACGGACGAGGATGGGTTCGCAAGCAGCGAGGACGAGCTACCGTCGCGTGACGTTGATCTTTCGAGCTACACCCACCTCGACACGATATCCAACGATCTGCTGCACGATGCGCAAACGCCCCGGCTGCACCGGAAACGTAAGCTGACCGAAACCCGCCCGATGTTGTACGGTGATAGCAGCAGCCCGACGACCGAAACGTTAAACTACAGCAGCCGCAAACGCCTGGCACTGGAGGGATCGACAGGAGGCGGTACTTCTACTTCTACTGCGAACAATACCACCGCGAATGGGTCACCAGCGACGACGACAGCGACGGCGTCAGCTACAGTGGCAACAACGACGACCCCGTCGACGGCTGGTGGTGTTACGCCATTGGCCGGTAGCGGTACGGTTGCGTTGGCCACCACGCCCCGATCTTCCCTGAGAAGCCCAATGAATGTAAGTGTATTCGAAATTCTAAAGCATGTGCTTGTATTTTAATGATTTTAACACTAAAAACAGCATACTTCATAGATTTTAATTATTCACAATTGAGTAACCCTATTAATGTTCCCTTTTCTTAACTAATCTATCCTTCCCTTACCTACAGATTGCAACAACACCTACTTCATCGACTTTGGGAGAGCGCAAGACACCAAGAACCATTATACCGACCAAAGATAATCCTCCTCCTGCGCTGAGTGAATGGTTGATGCAGTTCCAGGTATGTTGCCGCGTTTGTTTCCGCGGTTCCCGTTTCCGGTTTCTAAAACATCACCACCTCTTTTTATACCACCTCGTCATTATCCGGCAGCGATGGACACACGTCGAGCGGCTGCTGGCAGTGGACCGTCTGATCGAGCACTGCGAACCGACCCAGGTGCGGCACATGATGAAAGTAATCGAGCCGCAGTTCCAGCGTGACTTCATCTCGCTGCTACCGAAGGAGCTGGCCCTGCAGGTGCTGTCCTATCTGGATCCGAAGGACCTGCTGCGGGCGGCACAGACCTGCCGCAGCTGGCGCTTCCTGGCGGACGACAATCTGCTGTGGAAGGAGAAATGCAAGGAGGGTGGCATCGGTATCGAACCGTCGACCGATCGTCCGAAGCGAGGCCGCACCGGCAACATGCCCCCGATTTCGTCACCGTGGAAGGCGGCGTACATGCGCCAGCATATCATCGAGATGAACTGGCGCTCGCGGCCGATACGGACGGCGAAGGTGCTGAAGGGTCACGACGACCACGTCATCACGTGCCTTCAATTCTGCGGCAATCGCATCGTGTCCGGTTCCGACGACAATACGCTCAAAGTTTGGTCCGCCATCTCGGGGAAGGTAAGGAATAGGAGAGATGAAGGGGAAGGAAGGGGGAAAGAGTGATTTATGTGATCTATTTTCGATTTACGCACAGTGCCTTCGAACGCTCACGGGACACACGGGGGGTGTGTGGTCATCGCAGATGGCCGGCAACATCATCATCTCCGGCAGTACTGATCGTACTTTGCGCGTCTGGAAGGCCGATACGGGACAGTGCATGCATATACTCCACGGTCACACCTCGACCGTCCGCTGTATGCACCTGCACGGCAACAAGTGAGTAGAGCATTACATTCTTTACGAGAATGAACATCTTCCCCCACCCCATATCCCATATGACAATCATAAACCTTTATTTGCTTCCCAACAGAGTGGTCAGTGGTTCGCGTGATGCAACGTTACGCGTTTGGGACGTCAATTTGGGCACGTGTCTGCACATGCTGGTAGGCCATCTGGCGGCAGTGCGGTGCGTACAGTACGACGGCAAGCTGATCGTGTCCGGTGCGTACGACTACATGGTGAAAGTATGGAACCCCGAGCGTCAGGAGTGTCTGCACACGCTCCAGGGACACACCAACCGCGTCTACTCGCTACAGGTAAGCGTTGCGGGAAGGATATGCCGCTTTGCTTCCCCCCCCCCTTTACCAGTCGCTAATCGCGTCTCCCTTCCCAACACAGTTCGATGGAATTCACGTCGTGTCTGGCTCGCTGGACACGTCGATACGCGTGTGGGACGCCGAAACCGGTTCCTGTAAGCACGCACTGATGGGACACCAGAGCCTCACGTCGGGTATGGAGCTGCGCCAGAACATACTCGTGTCCGGCAATGCCGACTCGACGGTGAAGGTTTGGGACATCATCACCGGCCAGTGTCTGCAGACGCTTTCGGGTAAGTTGGTCGTCGTTTGGTTGTTTTTTTGTTTTCAACTATGTTAACATTATTTGTGTCCATCGCTCGCCTCCCTCCCGCAGGACCGAACAAGCATCAGTCCGCCGTCACCTGCCTGCAGTTTAACTCGCGCTTCGTCATCACCAGCTCCGACGATGGCACGGTGAAGCTGTGGGATGTAAAGACTGGAGAGTTCATCCGCAATCTTGTGGCACTGGAGTCCGGTGGATCCGGTGGTGTTGTCTGGCGGATTCGGTAAGTTTTCGTTTGTCACTGTCCCTGGTTTGTAACATCCACCTGGTTAAGACGTTGTGCAGAAACTTTCTCTCTATCTATTCATTCGTCATTCTAACATTCAATTAACATTTTTGTTTTTATTCGCAACAGGGCAAACGATACGAAGCTTATCTGTGCCGTCGGTTCGCGCAACGGTACGGAAGAAACCAAACTGATGGTACTCGATTTCGACGTAGAAGGTGCCTGCTTGAAATGCTCATAATGTTAAGAAACCACTTCTATTCTACACCGCCGCCACCAGCAGCTGCTCCTGTTGCTACTGTTGCTGATGTTGCTTAGCTCGTTTTTATATACTCCGTTCCGATTCCGACCTCTGGTCCACCGTCACACTCGGCGGCAACAGTGGCCGGTTTGTTCACTTCCCTCTTCGACCCAACCACCTAAAACACCGGACCCAAAACAGAGCAGCCCGTCTTATAAGGAGTAGGATAGTAGGTATTTACAAAACGGGAAGCGAACGGAGAAACGGGACACGGGAAAATGCATAACGTGCAATGATGGTCGTCGTGGTGGCAAACAAAAAAACACGCACAGTAAACACATTTGATCTCTCCAGCGTGTGTGATTCAGTATCAGTATGATGGTGGAAGCGGGAAGATGATGGGTGTTTGTAGATGATGGTAGAAAAGCTCGACTCGACAAAAAAAAAACACAACTACTAGCGCACATGCACTCACACGCACATACCCGCTCGCACAAACGTATTCATAAAGAGAAATCGGCACAAAAACCTTTCCCGCACAACGTTCAGGAGTGCGCTTTAGGGACCATTGTGTGATTGTGGGGAAACCTTAGTAGGCAAGCGAGATCCAATCAGTAGGCAGTAGGCGGCGAGCGATACATAAAACGCTACCCCCCACTCTCGTTCGTACTACTCTCGCACCAGAGAGGCAATCCTTTTTAAACTGTTTTAGTAAATATGTAACGTATTACTCGTGTGTTTGTTTGCTGTTAGTATGTTTTCGGTATGTGCAGTTCGTTTATCGCCTCTTCAGATGTGGGTGTCCGTTTAAATTTGAGAATCACGTTTGTTACTGTTATGTTTAGTGCAAATTTTTTAAAAATCATACTGCTGTCTGTTTGTTTTTTCAACGTGTTATTGTGACTCTCCAACCGTTCGCCACGTATTGTTTCCATTTTTAACGTGTTATTTGTGTTGTCTTCCCGACCATTAATTGGTGTAACGAAAAAAAAAACGTACACCAAATGCCTACTGGATGATTTAAGAGATGATTTTCATGCCGAATATAATGTGCGTGTGTGTTTGTGCATGTGTTAATGTATAGTGTAGTGTACTGTTTTTACTAATGACACCATACTCAGTGCCAGTGCGCTTTCGGTCTGATAAATCTGACATCAACAACTAGGGAACACCATGTGGAATTATTGCCTCCCATCATAAACCACCAAATTCATGCATCTGGCACCCGAGACAAATCGGATCGAGATAAAGGAAAAGAAAAACAAAGAAAAATAGGAAAGCAACACTCATGATAGCAAACAATAACAACAACAACAACAAAAACAATTCGCGGATAATGCTTTATTTTTACGTAAATAATTAGTTTGTAGTGTAGTCAACAAAATACGGTTTACAAACCTACTCCTCCTTCTACCAGCCGAAAAATGAGAGGAAGAAGTGGTTTGCGTTGCGCCGAGCGAGCAATGAACGGAATAGCACGACGACGAGGAGGGGTTGGGTTTTCTATGTGAAGATAGGGCAAGATATTAATGGTGTGAATGCTACAGCCAGCCCTCGCGGTACGGGTGAGGATGCACATCCATATAAACCACACACATACACACAAAGGATATACCATACGGTGAATTCCACAATCAGAAATTCGTATAAGCGAACGCAATGAGTGGAGAGGAGGAGTGGAGAGGGATAATTAGCTCTAGCGCGTAAGAAGGAGATAGTTGGATGTGAACGGGAACGGGTTCCGATCTGTAGGTGGATTAGGTAAATCGGGGTATGTTAAATGTATCCAACACTCGGCGAACTAGAGAGGAAGAACCCTTTCATGAAGAAGAAAAACAAAATTTATTCATCATCTACCGTCTGTGGCTCCTTGGTTGTGCAACGTTTCTTCTTTTTCCCGTTCGTTTTCTCCTTCCCACAACGTATGTAATGATTTGTTTCTTCTGTTGTTTCAAGAACGCGTTTTTCTTAAATGTAAAATTCTAGTTAATTTGTAAACTGTTTCTCTGTTTCTCACCCCAAAACGATGCTTGCTCGAATGTGTCGGTTTATCGTTTTTTTTTATATTACGTTTACCCGTCCCCTATCATGCACTGATGAGTCTATTTAGTGTGAGTGTTCTCTTTCTTTCGTAATGTTTTGTTTGCTGTTCTATACTACTAGAGGAAGAATTTATTAGGAACGATGGTGAGATGAGGTGCGCGTTTGTGTTAAAGGATAGGGTGCGTGAGTGCGCGAATGTGTACGCGTGTGCGTCGTGTGTGCTTTAGTTTATTCGTAGCTAAAATAAAACAAACGAATCACAACATATTCCAAGCAAAAACAGCGACCGCGCGAGCTAGAACGGTACAAGAAATTCAATAAAACCAACAACCACACGAAACAAAAACAAAACCTCCTTAGCAAGAAATGTAAATGAACCCGGTTGTACTTGTTTTCTTTGTCTCTGATTTATTTTTCATGATGACTGATATTAAGATTATTTACCATTTCCTTTCTTACGTAGCACAAGGACTTCATGTTTGTCTTGAAGGAGTTTCAATTGGGTTTGTTTAATTTTTTTAAATATTGTAGCAGTAGTGGTAACTATCACGCCTCCAAAAATACTCTGACAGCATATTTTCCCCCAAAACAACGGTTGTTTGAAATGCGCACCCATGGTTGCTTTGGGCAAACATACGCACACTACCGCAAAACCAGCTGTCAAAACACTGCTGCATCGGACGCGCGGAACATAAACAAAGTGTTATGCTCCGCGTGCGTTCGTATTAGTGACAACGCTGCCCGGGAGCGGCAACAGCAGCAGCAGCGACCCGAACAGCTGTCCCACCCGTCGTCACCGCATGAAAACATATTGTTTTTTTTTCAGCCAAACTCGCCTCTCATCCCGACGGCGACGTCATTCTGGGGAGTAGCGAACGTCGAACGTCGCTCGGTCGATGTTATCGCTAAAAATGTCGAAAGGTCGATAATTAGTGCCAAGAAGCGTGCAGTGTTGGTGGGTCGGCGTAAAATTCACCTCCCAAGCCGTGCCGGAACGTAGAACGCCCTTTGGCGGTAAGTGAGCGGATCGGTTCGTTCCTGTAATTGCTGCAAAATATCGTCAATTTAACTTCTGTTTTATTACCTGAATTGTGACTCTATTTTTAGGTCTGTACAGACGACAATAATAGCTACCGTGGTGTAGTCGTCTGTGCACGCAAACCACCCTACGAGAACCCTCCCCGACGACGACGAAGCCGGGTGCATCGAAGTTAAGTGCGCCCATTGTGTTAAAAACGAGCACCGAAATGGGTTTGCTGGACGATAGCGGAATTCTGTACGTGATAGCGGACGTACTATCGATCGTTACGATCGCATCATGTCTAGTGTCGAAGGTGCCACAGATACAGACCGTCCGGGGGCTGCAGTCCGCCAAGGGGCTCAGCGTGAACGGCCTCCTGATGGAGCTATGCAGCTACACTGTGACGATGCTCTACAACTACACCAACGGGTACGCCTTCCTGTCGTACCTTGAGTATCCGATACTGCTCGTGCAGGAGTACGTCCTGGTGTACTATGTGCTGCGTTACGAGTCACTGCTTGGCAAACGGGCGTACCAATGGACGGCAATCTACGTGGCGGTGTTTGTTGGTTTTGCTACCACTCTCATACCTGCTTCCATCCTCATGATGCTTGTGGTAAGTGAAGCTACGCCCTTTCTCCCCCTTTGAACACTTGACTCAACTTGACCCATCCACCCGCAGCCATTTACCACACCGGTCGGGGCGACGAGCAAGGTGATGCAGCTGATCGCCATTCTGCGCTCAAAGGACTCCCAATCCGTGAGCCTTATCACGTGGGGCATATCGGCGTTCACCAACTCAAGTAAGCATCGTGGCCTTCGTTAGAAGAGTAAGTTCGCAATGAATTACATCTGCCCGTTTCCGTTTCCAGCCCGCATCTACACGATCATGCTCGATTCCGGCGACAAAATGCTGCTGGCCAACTTCGGTATCTCCACCGTGCTCAGCACGTCCGTCCTGTTGGCCGCGTGGTACTACAAGAAACCCAAGAAGGACTAACGAGGATGCGACCGGCACCAATGAACCGTTTTTATCGGCACGTTCCACCTGATGGGTGGAATCCTTATCCTCCTCCTTCCGCACGCGTGCACCTTTAATACTTGACTTTGTATTGTTACCGCAACCAAAAACGCTTACGAACAATTTTACGATCTGACAAGAGTCATTAGCTGCAGACACTAATAAAACAAAGCTTAATCTAGTTCATTTAAATCTGATTACGAAGTCGGCGATTCGTTTGTGAGGGGAAAGTGTTATCTTCTGGCAATAGGCTCTCCAGAGTGAAACATTACCTTGTTGCATATTTGAATAATGGTCCCCATTCGTGGGGAGCTTCGACGTTACGGCTATTCAGATACGAAATAGGATATCTTCTCTAAGCTTTTTAAGTGCAGCTTACAAGGACTCGTAAAGGCAAAAACGATGGCTATATTTTTTTTCTTATAATATTCCATTCGATTTAATATATAACTGAACAGATTGGGCTATGCAAGCGCGATGTTATACCCTGGACGGAATCCTTCATTTTTTGCGGTACGTTACTCATAAAAACATATGCCCTTTCGCTGTGTGCGTGCTGTCCAAAGGCCGAAGATAATCTAATTGCCAACCACAACCAAACGACGCGATAAACAAACCCGTGCAGCCGTGTGTGCGAGCATGATTATCAGTGCTCGGTCGTCTCGTCCCGGGTTCGCCACGTTACGGGCAACAAAACATGGACAACATTTCCACCGTGCGTACGTACGAGCAATTCCGGGAGGTAAACTTCTTTGAAACAGTATATTCCAGACATATTCTATGCATGCGTGTTTTCGAATCTTTTGCAGGATTTCCCAGAATGGTTGATTACCATACGAAATCCTTCGGAATTGTTCACCCGTCAGCCGGGCTACTTTGTTAGCCAAGCTTTCTGTGTGATTGGTGCTCTGCTGTGTCTCGGACATGCCATGCATCGAGGTGGTCGATGGCCATTCCTGTGGCTCGCCAGCGCACTCAGTGGATTGATGATCGAGGGTTGCTTCTACTTCTCCCCATTCGGAGAGACGATATGGCTCAGCCCAACGGCGATTGATCTGTTCGGGCAGCGCATACCTCTGTTCATATTTTTCGTTTGTATGAATTGACTTCCACCGGGAGCTACCTAATGTAGCAGAACGTGCTTACTTCTCCGTTAATTTCTCATTCTTTCCATTTAGACCCGTTTTTCTACTACCAGGCGTTTTGGGCCGTCTCAAAGCTGCAGCTCAAATGTCGCTGGTCGGAGCATATTGCCACCGGGATGCTGGTGGTGCTGTTCGACTTTCCCTTCGAAACGATCAGCATTAAGTTTCTGCACTGGACGCTGCACGAATCGGAACAGATGCTACAGGAACGAGTTTACTCCGTGCCTTGGACGTTGCTGCTGTTTTTCGCCGTTACCACGTTTACGTTCTCCTATCTGTTTCACAACATACGCAAATGGTTGGATCGTACAGCGTTAGATCGATGGGCCGCTGGATCAATGCGGGTGGAACTGTTGGCTGCGATTGGAGCTGCCACTCTTTCCCTGTCGCTTGGATCCACGTTATTCCTCGCGTTCAACTATCCTCTACACACGATGCTTGGCATTCCGAACGGAGTCGTCACCGTCGGAGTATTCGTTAGTGTGTTGACGATTTTCTGGAAATTTGATCGAAAAAGCAATCGTAGGATGCCATACAAGTGAGACGATGTGTAGCAGCGCTTGTTTCAGTTTTCACCTTCAAGTTGTATTTTCCAGACAATCGGTGATGGACCACATTTTGAACGGCTATATTATGGCACACTTTTCGCTTTATCTTCTGCTGGGACTTGCACTAAACCCGGAAGATGCTACCTCTACCGGTAGACACCAACCGATTGGTGACTGTGCGAAAGCAGAAGATCCAACACGACTTTGTCTCGAAACGATAAGCAATGTTAACTTTGATTTCCATTGCGTTTCGAAACTCCCGACCAAAGGTGCCTACTGGTACACCGTCTGCGGAACGCCGTACGAGTAAGTATTGCCTTTTATTCACAATTATACAGGGTTTCGAGTCATATAAGGGAGCAATGCAATCAGTAGAGAGAATGTGTCAACCGGTTAAGAGAATGATGCAGCCATGTAGTGGGCTGTAACATTCTCTTAACCGGTTGACACATTCTCTCTACTGATTGCATTGTTCCCTTATATGACTCGAAACCCTGTAAGAATGCAGTGATTTTTTAGTACTTTAATCATTTAATTTCTACAGAAATCGACCGGAGTTTGTGCTCGTGTTGGGTATCTTAACTTTCCTCGCTTCCTTAATACACTGGACCGTTCATTACGACTTCGATATAAGATTTAAAATTTACGATTTTGTTAAGAAACCATCCGCCCCAGTTAAAGGAACCAACAAGAAGGTTCCGTCGAAGCAGCAGTGAATAAAGTTGTAGGATGTTTTTAACAAAAATGAAAAATTAAAGTGACTATAGCCTAAAACGATGTATAGTCAAAAACCGGAAACAAAATTGTCATTTATTTGGAGTACAACTAATCGTATGCATAACATCTTTTCCTAACAACAAAATGCACAGCACATAAAACCGCTCGTTCAGGCACGAACCATCCAAAGCGAAACCGAAAATTCATTGCAGGAACAAGAAATACACCAGAACTGCAACTACAACAGCCACAATGGGCACAGCGTACACGGCCCAATGTCTGCCCGGTTCCTCCTGCTGCACCTGGTGGCGTTTCCGTTCGCGATGCTTACGCCGACCAAACTTGCGCTCGTACTCTTCCAGCTCTCGCTGTTGTTCGAGCTCCTCCTGGGCGCGTACCTCTCGCTCCTTACGATCCAGCTCCTCCTGTTTCTGGGCCTTAATGGCCGCGCACTGCTCGTCACAGTCGAGTGTGGAACTGGCGCGGGCCACCTTGCAGCTAACCTCCATCTTGCGCTGCGCACACTGGCAACTTATTTTAACCTTCTTTACGCACAGTTCCGGATTCGGGCAGCGGCCCGGATGACAGATCGCTGTGCATCGATGACCGCACGGGAGCTGTGAAGAAATATGGAAGCAATGATTTCAGCTCATTTTTTCTGGAAGCCATCAAAGCTGTATCCTTATTAGAGTCAAGCTATTGAAATAAAAGCCCAAACACATCAACACGTCGCGTTAGTGTATCGCATGATAAAAAAGCCTCCGTTATCGTTAATATTTTTGGAATATTTTCAAAACCGCTTTTAGCTCGAACGCGGTCCGGTCTACAATATATCAATTGCTTGCTCGCATCGTACGGTTACTTACGTTTCTGATGCACTTCTGTCCGCAGCTGAGAAAGGACTCTCGTCGGCGTTTCAGCGCTTCCTTTTCCTCCGCGCTCATCGTATCCATTCCGAACGGATAAAACTCGTGGCATTTGTAGTACACCTGCGTCAGACCACAGTAGCAGTTTGCCTTTATCGACACCAGACACGGATCGCACGGTGGTGTGTGGCAGGCCCGTACACAAGCATGCCCACAACCTTCGGGACGTGCAAGCGTACACCCGGACGCACACGGTTCGCAGCGCGAATCTTGCGTTGTGCTGGCCCTGTGCGTCACTTTATGACAGATCAGCGCACACCGATGCATACCGCACTTGAGCGATCGTCCGCACGTTTGGCCACACGACGAGGGTTTCGAGTTCGCACACGGCCAATCGGAAGTTTCGTGTCCACCGAGACACATAACCGGAACCTTCTCGGCACAGGCTGGGTGGGGCAGCTTCTTCACCTCAACGATCTCCTGAGGTACATCCCATGGGCCGACTGGTTTAAAGTTTTTGTCACGGGTCACCACCCGAACCGCATCGTGGCACTTGGCCCTACACGGATGCTCGCAGTTGGTCGTATCGTTTCGCTCACCGCACGGTTGAACACACGGTGGACATTCGCCAGGGTGACAGGTGTGCACATTCGGATGATGGCATTTCGACGCCGTCCGGCACGGCAACTTACACTTTGGTGCATTCGCTTTACGCTCGCGGCCACAAGCCACCTCCACCACCGTACCACCACATCTGCGATGAAAGAAACAATGCTTTAGAACGCCTACTAATGGTCATTCCAAACACACACACACACACACACACACACACACACACACACACACACACACACACACTTGACCAAGA
>KI915041.1:21604412-21626052 GCA_000473445.2 Anopheles farauti | reverse complement strand
ACATTCTCTCTACTGATTGCATTGTTCCCTTATATGACTCGAAACCCTGTAAGAATGCAGTGATTTTTTAGTACTTTAATCATTTAATTTCTACAGAAATCGACCGGAGTTTGTGCTCGTGTTGGGTATCTTAACTTTCCTCGCTTCCTTAATACACTGGACCGTTCATTACGACTTCGATATAAGATTTAAAATTTACGATTTTGTTAAGAAACCATCCGCCCCAGTTAAAGGAACCAACAAGAAGGTTCCGTCGAAGCAGCAGTGAATAAAGTTGTAGGATGTTTTTAACAAAAATGAAAAATTAAAGTGACTATAGCCTAAAACGATGTATAGTCAAAAACCGGAAACAAAATTGTCATTTATTTGGAGTACAACTAATCGTATGCATAACATCTTTTCCTAACAACAAAATGCACAGCACATAAAACCGCTCGTTCAGGCACGAACCATCCAAAGCGAAACCGAAAATTCATTGCAGGAACAAGAAATACACCAGAACTGCAACTACAACAGCCACAATGGGCACAGCGTACACGGCCCAATGTCTGCCCGGTTCCTCCTGCTGCACCTGGTGGCGTTTCCGTTCGCGATGCTTACGCCGACCAAACTTGCGCTCGTACTCTTCCAGCTCTCGCTGTTGTTCGAGCTCCTCCTGGGCGCGTACCTCTCGCTCCTTACGATCCAGCTCCTCCTGTTTCTGGGCCTTAATGGCCGCGCACTGCTCGTCACAGTCGAGTGTGGAACTGGCGCGGGCCACCTTGCAGCTAACCTCCATCTTGCGCTGCGCACACTGGCAACTTATTTTAACCTTCTTTACGCACAGTTCCGGATTCGGGCAGCGGCCCGGATGACAGATCGCTGTGCATCGATGACCGCACGGGAGCTGTGAAGAAATATGGAAGCAATGATTTCAGCTCATTTTTTCTGGAAGCCATCAAAGCTGTATCCTTATTAGAGTCAAGCTATTGAAATAAAAGCCCAAACACATCAACACGTCGCGTTAGTGTATCGCATGATAAAAAAGCCTCCGTTATCGTTAATATTTTTGGAATATTTTCAAAACCGCTTTTAGCTCGAACGCGGTCCGGTCTACAATATATCAATTGCTTGCTCGCATCGTACGGTTACTTACGTTTCTGATGCACTTCTGTCCGCAGCTGAGAAAGGACTCTCGTCGGCGTTTCAGCGCTTCCTTTTCCTCCGCGCTCATCGTATCCATTCCGAACGGATAAAACTCGTGGCATTTGTAGTACACCTGCGTCAGACCACAGTAGCAGTTTGCCTTTATCGACACCAGACACGGATCGCACGGTGGTGTGTGGCAGGCCCGTACACAAGCATGCCCACAACCTTCGGGACGTGCAAGCGTACACCCGGACGCACACGGTTCGCAGCGCGAATCTTGCGTTGTGCTGGCCCTGTGCGTCACTTTATGACAGATCAGCGCACACCGATGCATACCGCACTTGAGCGATCGTCCGCACGTTTGGCCACACGACGAGGGTTTCGAGTTCGCACACGGCCAATCGGAAGTTTCGTGTCCACCGAGACACATAACCGGAACCTTCTCGGCACAGGCTGGGTGGGGCAGCTTCTTCACCTCAACGATCTCCTGAGGTACATCCCATGGGCCGACTGGTTTAAAGTTTTTGTCACGGGTCACCACCCGAACCGCATCGTGGCACTTGGCCCTACACGGATGCTCGCAGTTGGTCGTATCGTTTCGCTCACCGCACGGTTGAACACACGGTGGACATTCGCCAGGGTGACAGGTGTGCACATTCGGATGATGGCATTTCGACGCCGTCCGGCACGGCAACTTACACTTTGGTGCATTCGCTTTACGCTCGCGGCCACAAGCCACCTCCACCACCGTACCACCACATCTGCGATGAAAGAAACAATGCTTTAGAACGCCTACTAATGGTCATTCCAAACACACACACACACACACACACACACACACACACACACACACACACACACACACACACACACACACACACACACACACACACTTACCGACACTTGACCGTGGATTTCAAATTGCACGGATAGCAAGGCCCTTGGTGACAGAGCGAACTACATTTGTGTTTCCCACAGGGTAGCGTCTTTCCACAAACACGATCACACAGCTGACACTGGCCATCGCAGCACTTCCGGTTGCACTGATGCTTGCCGCAGGTACGCATCCGCTTGCACTTTCCCTCGCATAGTGCCTCCCGATGGCAAACGATCGGTTTCTTGGTTGAACCACAGCGACACACCTTCGGCACCAGCTCCAAACAGTTGCCGCATGGTCCCTGATGGCATCGTTCCGCGCACGTATGTTCACCGCATGCCAGCAGCTTCTCGCACGTATCGCCACACGTGCCGATCTGTTCCGCGCAGGAGACGGCGGTACGCGTTTCCGACTTACCGCACGGACACGATCGGGGCAATCCGAGCGGGCAGTCACCACAAGCTCCCTCGTGGCAGATCCGCTGGCAACGATGCACGTTACAGGCGAACGGTTTGTTGCACACTTTCTCGCATTGCCAGCGCGCCTCGTGACAGTTTACTTCTTTGGTCTTCGTCCCGCAGAGACACGGTTGTTTGCTGCGGTTCTGACATGGTGGACACTGGTTCGGCTCGTGGCACTGGGCTCCACACTCGTGTATACCACACGCCAGCTTACGTTTGCACTGCAACGAACGAAAGGATGGATGGAAAACCGGAGTTAACGGAAAAGGGTAAGCTAAGCTTTGAATGTTACAACATTCATCGATCCTATCCATGGCGCAACAACCGATGGGACGCGGATCCACCTACCTTCTTTACACAGCTCCACGCTTGCTGCGCGCATCGAATCGTTTTCACAGGCGAGCTGCCGCACCGACACGACACGTTAATGGTCTGCGGGCACGGTGGACACGGCCCTGGATGGCAGAGCAACCGGCACGTGTGTCCACATGTCGGTTTAAGCTGCTTTCCGCACGGTTCACCACACGAATGTGGAATCAGCCACGGGTGGGCGTTTGGTTCACGCTCTTTGCCGCAGAAACACTCGTAGTGACGCGGTACCTCCGCCGGTTCGTACTCTCGCCGACACTTCGGACAGTCCCAGTGCACGTTCAGCGCCGGCTTCGGGATGTACTCTCCCCGATTGTTGTAGTAGCCTTCCTGCTGCTCGTGATGCATACGCTTCATGGACATGCTATCATTAGCCCAGCGTTGGATGCACATCAGATGGAAGAAAGTGAAGCACGAGCCGCAGGACCAGATCTGTAAATAGAATCGTGCGGTGTGCCGCCAAAATTAACTACATGCACTTTGCTGGAGTGAAGAGCATTGACCGGGCTCTGTTCCCACTTACCCTATCCGCACGCTTAACCGTCTCGATGCAGATCAGGCAGACGGCGTTGCGTGATTCGAGAAGGTGCTGCAGGTATTCCTGCGTTTTGCCCACGTCCGCATCGATGCCGTTGTAGTTTTTCAATACGTCCCCTAGGATTGTGCGATTAGTTTCGTCGCTCGCTTCCTCTCCGTTCGCCTCACCGTCCTGTTCATCATCTTCGCTAGAGACGTACTCGGTGGCATATTTGCGTGCCTTTTCGACATGCTGCCGCTGGACTTGATCGAACTTTGCCTGTGATTTTTTCAGCATACTAGATGATACGGTAGGCAGAGGGATTTTCGAACCGCCCAAACTCTGTTCCGCCGTTGGTAAATCGCCGGCAGTGGGTTTGTTGGATGCTTTCCGTGGTTTTCCAACGAACGTTTCGGGTTTCGGTTGTACAGGCAACTTCCAAGCGTTTTGCTCTTTGGAAGCTACTTTTCCGCCACGATTACGACTAGCCATATCGACAAGAAACAACGACCAAGCGGAAAGAACGAATCACACAGAGAGATTACGATAGAACGGGCTGTTTTGCAGCCACCGGTTCCTACGATGTTTTTACGTGGAGAAAAGCGTTTGAAGCACTGACGTGCGCTATCGTGTTGTCGTCCGGTGAAAATACTGAGGGTCTTCTTCGTACAACATCATTTCATTTGAAAGCAATCTGTCAAATTCTGGTCAGTTCAGTTCGATTTTATTTGTTATGAAAATTGTTCGTTGTTATATTAATCAGCAAATAGTAAAGCAAAAAAACCCTTACGCTAACACACACTGAATGAAGAAAATATGATTGTTTCACGACATTCGCAGTTTCGGTATGCGAGAATTTCGGTTCGATTGTTTGGTCGAGATGCTCAACTCCGCGCTATCCGTGTTTCCTCCGCGTGGGAGTAGCTTCTGTTCGTCGGCAACCATGCACTGCTTGATCTGCCCAATAAGAGCCATTTTACGTATGTTGTTTGTTGCCGAGCCGGTGTTTGTCATGCATCCCAATGGCGTGCGGTTTCCGTAACGTACACTGACTGGTGTCAGTTTTTCCTTTTTCGGCGTTAATTCATCCAGAGGATAACGGCTCACCACCGGCGTATTATCCTGCTGTGGAGTGCGCTGTTGTTTTTCGACTTTTACTTTCAGCTCACCTTCTGAAGCCTGGAGCAGCGCAGCTACCTGAACCGTTTCTTCTTCTTCATCTTCATCGTCGCGCAGTACCATAGGTGTGCGGGCTATAGCAATGGACGGTGAACGGGGATCAATACCTGCGCAAGGAACCATCTCAGCGTCCTCGAATATGGTATGCTCTTTTTCGTCCCTCTGAGGTTCAATAATTGGTTCCGTATCGTCGTACTCGATTCGGAGATCATTCAAATCTGGAACCTCTAGCTCGTAATCGCAGTCCTTGTAGGAACCATCCAGATTATCCGATTCCGGCTGTACGATGCTACACTCTCCATACTGTAGCGATGAAACCACATTGGTAAGACTGCAATCAGCGACACTTTCCGGATCCACAATCAGCGGAGTTCTGGTGAATGTGCTGGGCGAGCGTGGATCTATGATGGATTGAAACCGTTTCGGTAACAGATGATTTGGTGTGTGAAGCGAATCGCCTGCCGGTTCGGTCAACACCGATGTAAGATCTTTTACTTTCGAAATCGATGCGTAGGTTGCCCGTCCCTATTGAGAATAATGAAATGTTTTAACAAAATAGAAAGACAATCCTTAACAATTGTTTTGCTCTACGCACCTCTTGACTGATGGGACTCCGGTTGATGTGTAGCGTTGGAGAGCGTGGGTCAAGAAACATACCATTATCCTGCTCTTGTATGTTTGCGCTAGACGATGACACTTTGCTATTTAACGACCCCATGTTATGTATTTATCTACAACGCTCTCGTATCACCAACCGTATCCAGAAACAATCGGCTAAAATAATCCAAACCTATTCGCCTTGTGCAGTGATTGCTTTCTTCAAACTTTGTGGTTGTTTTGGCGGTTGCAGATGTTTAAAAATTTGACTGCGAGTTTTGACAGCTGAAAGGTTAGACCATCTAAAATGCGTCATGGCTGGTTTCGTTCGTTTGCAAACTTGTGCAAAATGATACTAATTTTAATAAAAATAAGATGAAACAAACCATGATTCAACCCATTTTACTAGCTTGAACGTAATGGTACAGATTTCATGCATGAAATATAAATAATCATGAACTGAAACTATAATCACCTTGGATACACAGCCAACGTCAAAATGACAAACATGAAAAACAACAACAAAAAAGGATACAAAAAAGAAATTACATAAAAAACAGCAACACATTCTGCATCTAGGCAGTAGAGTATTTTTTATACTTTTGAATGATGTTTTGTTAGATAAGTGGATATGTCTAGATTGGTGATTCGACAACCATTCCGACCAGTCCACCAAGTGTGTGGCAACCGATCTCTCGAATAATCATCTATACAGGATCCAGGAAGTGAAACGCACCTGTCCAAGGCGAACCAGCTCCAGTGGCGTAGTAGGCAAAATTGTGCGTTTTCCCCATTCCAGTGGACATCCTTGCAAAGAGCTTTGCTGAGGTGCTTATCCAAAGGGGCGGGCGAGAAAGTTGTGTGTTGTGCGCATACGTCCGGTCGCTGCTGCTGTTGTTGCTGTTGACTTATTGACGACGTTGACGAAACTTCACTAGCATCAACGGATCGCAAACCGAGCGTGCTGAATAATATGCCATTCCATAAGTATATTTTCACTCCGAGATTGCTGAAGGAATACGACGGATCGCGGGTTTGTATTGTAGAAAACCTGATCTACGGTGTTTCTTATGGCGACGCTAAATCTCATACCTTTCCATTTTTCGCTTAGGAAAACTATGAACCCGGAACGCTGGAGAAATATGGAGATCAGCTACTGACAGCTGTTAGTTTTTTTTTAATATACCAAACACGTCCCGTGTCCCGTGAATCTAGCAGCAAAATTAATTAAAACATTCTTTCCTCCTACTGACAGCTTAATCTCATGTGGAGCTTCAGCTACTACACCTCACCGATCCTGGTATCCATCTTGTACCGTCGCGGATACTTCGTGGCCGAATCAGTCGGAACTTTCGCCAAGGTATCGACTGGTATTGGACTGTTAGTAGCAGTTTCGTTATGCATGCGGGGCCTCGGACGCTCGATGAATATGGTATACGTTCGATTTGCTGAAACACTCGAGAATGCACGGCGTAACAGTGAACGTTGCGGAGTGCCAAAGGCAGCACTGCGGAAATATGACTTTGATTTCCAACAGTGGCCCATCGATTACACCGTGAAGGGTGGAAGGTAGGTGAGATGGGGCAGACAGGAGTGATCAACACAACTTACCATGGCTTTCTGCTATTTTTTTTATAATGAATAGCCGAAAAACGATTGCTCAGCGTAACAAGAACTTCTGGATTTCGTCTCTGCCGTGTCAGATTGCGGCGTACGTCGCGATTCACACGTTTGGCATTCGCATGATATACCCCGGGTCTGTGCGTTTGCTACAAAGCTATGTTGGTAAGTCCCCAAGTGATGTATTCTAATTTGATTAAAACACTCTCAGTATGCCGTGTGTTTACTTTTCTCTTCAGAGCCGATGCTGATTGAAGGCCGCACGAAACTAGTCACTCAGTGCAACGGCCAACGTAATAAGGTGAAAACCGCCGATGGCAACGAAATTGACACAATCGTGGTTGACAACCGGAACAAAAGTGCAAACGGCAAAACTCTTGTGATCTGTTCCGAGGGTAACGCCAGCTTTTACGAGATCGGTATCATGTCGACGCCGCTCGATATGAAGTACTCTGTGTTGGGCTGGAATCATCCTGGATTCGCTGGAAGCAGTGTAAGTAATAGTATATACACACAAGTCGAAAACGTTGCGCTTAATTTGTATTTGAAATCCATTGTTCAGGGTCGCCCGTATCCGGATCAAGACCAGAATGCAATCGATGCCGTGCTACAGTTTGCGATCCGCGAGCTTGGCTTCAAGCCGGAAAACATAATTCTGTACGGATGGAGCATCGGGGGCTACTCGACACTGTACGCCGCCTCGCAGTATCCAGAGGTGAAGGGTGTAATCCTGGACGCCACTTTCGACGATGTGCTCCAGCTTGCGCTGCCTCGTATGCCGGAAAGTATTTCGAACATTGTGAAAATCGCCATCCGCGATTACGTCAATCTCAACAACACCGAGCTGATCGTGCAGTACAGTGGCCCGGTGCTGCTGATTCGCCGCACGGAGGATGAAATTATTTGCTCAGAGTAAGCGTCACGCAAGCAATGTTATAAATGTGAACAAACAATATTTAAATGCGTATCTTTTGCCAACAGAGATGCCAATCTTGGTACGAATCGGGGAAACTTTTTGCTCATTAGCATGCTTAAGTATCGTTTTCCAAACATATTCAAACCGGAACAGGAGGCATATGCAAAGGATTTGCTGTCGAGGCCTGTTGATTTCATCAAAGATGGTATGCATTAACTATTGCGTTGGAAATGTGTACGATAAAACTATAACTGTATGTGGAATTACTTGATTTTTAGTACCGGAACAGTACTGCACCTCATTGCTTATGTCCTATCTCAGCGACAATGGTAACAACGGTAGCAGCCGAAGCTACCCGATCGAAATTGGTGCCGAGTACACCACCGAGCAGCGTAACTCCATGGTGAAATATCTGGTATTACCGAGGTCTCCATTGTTTCCCACACTGCGTGACTAATTTTTTTTATTGTTTCTTTTCCAGATCAAAAAGCACTTGTCAGACTTCAAGTCGACCCACTGCACGCCTCTGCCGGAGGAATTCTTTCAGTCACCCTGGGAAATACCCTCCGAAACGGATTACGTTTTCACATAAATCAAGCTTGCGTACAGACAACTATGTTAACTATGTTGCGCCTGCATCAAACGAACTGTGCATCTATCGGTTTTATGTGTTGGATTCCGGTTCCGTTGTCCTTCTCTAGTGATTATTATTACGGTTACTTTTGCTCACTATAATCATGCCCGTGTGTTTGTTTATTTCTTTGGCGTTACAGTGTCCCGTTTGCCCGTTGATTGCCATTCTTTTGATGAGATTTCAAGTAGGCTTTGCGCGTTCCTTTTGTAAGTATGCGTGTGGATCTGAGAAACAGTTAAATACTGGTAGTCATTTTTATACATTCAAACATGTACCAGTAGAAATCAATCTACGTAGCGATACATAAGAAAAGAAGAAAGTACTACCCAACAATTCCAAATATTTACAGCAGGAATCGTGTGAATTGAACTGAAACAAATCCTTAGTAGAGCAAGATAGAATCCAGACAAAACCATTACATTCGTATATGCTGAGAAAACTTACGACTTGATATATGGAACGGCTCACGGCGTTTGAGCTAGGCTCTGAATCGGGCGGGTAGTGGGACAAAACTTTCATCCTTCTCTCCCCCAGCCCGTATAAATGGGTGTGAATCTTTTGCAACCAAAAAGTTGGGAATATTTTCCCGCTCGCGACGACGATTTAAAAGAATGACGATTACAGAATTACAGAGAGAAGTAAAATATTTTACCCTTTACCCGGGGAGTGGATTGGGGCTATTATCATTGTAATATCGACGAAGGGGGAATGGTGGAAACAAAATAAAACCTCACATCGTAAGGTATTTATTATTGCTGGTAAACAGGAAGTTTTGTACTATACATCGTGTGTCCATGTGATGATTTGGAATTGATTAATGTTTGATGCTCACTAAGATTAATACAGTGAGTTAAAACGATTTTTCAGGAACTTACAATATGATCGATCAAGTTATTCAAAAACTGTTCGTAATTTTTCAATGTATTCAATATTATGCATTAAGTACAACTCAACAGAAATCGATTTGTTATGGTTGTACACTTTATTTATCAGCTAGATAAATGAATTTCGCTCATTTGCCTTTACCCTTAGCCGTTTTAATCCCCTTCTTCTGTACCTTCCCACCTTTCTTTCCACCCTTATTACCGTTTTCCGCCGTGGTACCATTCTGCAACTCGCGCTCCCTCGTCAGTTGTCGCTTAGTTGGAAGTTTCTTGGCAATGCTTCGTTTTGCCGCCGCCAGTTTCAGCTTGCGCATAGCTATTCGCTGTTGCATACGCTTCTGTCGTTCCTCCAGCTTCTCCTGCTGCTTGGCCAACTGCGGCTGGTGCCGTTCTTTCTTCAGCTCCAGTTTGGCTCGCTTCTCGACATCATCCCTGAAGATGTCCCCGTACGGTGTCAGCTTGTGCGTGTCGTTCTTCGGCGCAGTCAGTGCGTTCTCAACCTTCTTGCGAGATTTCTGCATATACTTTTCGCTCGCAGCCTTGCGCAACATCTGCCGGTGCTTAGCCGGGCTCTGGTACTTGTCGTTTTCCCAGATCGGATCGCCGGTGAACGAACCACTAAAAATTTTGATCGGATTCATCACGAACCTCGGTCCGATCTCGGTCAGACCACCATCCTCTGAGAGGATCTGGAAGTGTCGGTACCATATGCGATTGTCCAGATAGGTGAATGTGATCACACGATCAATAAACGGCTGGCTCTTGGGATGATAGTTTGGAACGCCAAAGATCTGCACCAACAGCTCCTTAATCAGCAGCAGGTGCGGATGCTTCATAAACTCCTCGCTGAACGATAGTAGAGGACGCGAACCACGCAAACAGTTTCCGGTCATCTTCATTTCCCCCATGGTGTGTATGTTCTCGACGAGAAATTTCACCGACGGCCCCTGGCCTACGTTCGCCAGCCACATGTACAGATCGAGTTTACGGCGTCCCTCGAAGAGCATCACCTTGTTGCAGTGTTTCATCTCGCTCATTTCGTTCACTACCGACAGGGTTTTCCAGCGTTCCATTTTCGGTTCGGCGCGGTGGTGTGGCATGAGCGTTTTCAAATCCCGCATCAAATGACGATCGCGGTGATTGATGCCGCGTGCACACAGCACCAGCACACGCTGTTTGTTGGTCCATTTGGGCTGGAAAGAAAGTGGATGTTTAGGAATGCAAACGCCACCGAACTGAAGAGAATTAATTACCTTACGCGGGCCCGGCTCATCGGACATACGAATCTCCTTCAACGGCCTTGTTCGAGGTCCTTCATCCTCGGAGTCTTCCACAGCATCAGGTTTCTGCTTCTGCTTGGTCTTCTGTTTCTTGCCCGGCTTAAGTTTCTTTTTTAAATTAGGCTTATCTTTGCCTTTGGCGTCCGTTTTGTTTGTTTTCAGTTGTTTCATCGTGTATATTTTTTAGAAAATTAGTTTTAAACAAAAATCGGCTTGAGACGTTCTTTTAACACGCGGTTTTCTACCCCCACACCACAGTTGTTTTGACAGTTGCCCCGTTGACAGCTGAACCTAACAGCATAACACACAGCATGCACAAAGGATCTATGATTTAAGGAAAAAACTGAACACAAAGATCTGGGATATGCATTTAAAATATAAATAAATATTTTATGGATGGTTTGTTGTGTTGGACATTGATCGCTTTTCCTAGCATTCGATTTTTTACTTTGCCCTTTCCAATCCGACAGCAGTTGACAGCATCGCGATTGACGGGAGTTTTTTGACGTTTTTTTTTGCTTCGCCGAGAACGCCATTTTGCAAAGGCCGCGCGTACACTTTATGTGCTTGCAAAGGAGTTTTTACCAGTGAAAACTTGTTAAAAATCGTGAAAACTTGTGGCACGCGGTCGCTGCTTCAATCGGTAAAAAATGTACGTTCCGTGAGGGCAAAAGTGGCGCCTTCAGTGCATGGGAATCAGCTTCGAACCACCAGTGGTGTCCGGGTTGTCGCTTCGGTGCAAACTTTTGCCGGGGTGGAAGTAGTGGCCCAGTCCGCCGCGGAAGGGTGACAGTGAAAATTGGTGAAAAATCAGACGAATCTGCTGGTACGGTGGTGGTACAAAGCTAGTTTTCCCTTCGAAGGGTCAATTCGGAGAGAGAGGGCTTCCTGTTTTTAGGCTCGAACGAGAAACGATAGAAAAACGGCCTCAGGATGATGTTCACTGTAAGTAAACCTCTGTCTCACTCTCACACACACACATTCTTCCTTCGTTGGCTGCGGAAGCGAGGAAGGACGTGTAAATTGTGCAATGGAACACACCAGGCACCCTTTCGCGTTACCAACAAAATAGAAAATAAAAACACACACACGCACACCTGTTCCGGGGATGTTACGAAACCCCCACATATCCACTCACACCCTTACCCGCCCCGTGGTCTTCCAGGTTGATGTCCTGATGTTTATATGTTTTGCCAATCCACATCGTTTAGGGCACCAATCAGCAGCAGGACTCTCGGTTCTCCGACAAGGAGAAGAAGCTGCTAAAGCAGATGAAGTTCAGCGACAACCTCAACAAACGCGTAGATATGTCGAAGGTGAAGCTGGACGTGTTGCGACCGTGGATAAGCCAAAAGATCACCGATATGCTCAACATCGAGGACGATGTGATCGTCGAGTTCGTGTACAACCAGCTGGAGGAGGAGAAGTTTCCCTGCCCGAAGAAGATGCAAATCAATCTGACCGGATTTTTGAATGGGAAAAACGCGCGCCTCTTTATGGAGGATCTTTGGTCACTGCTCCTGTCGGCTCAAGACTCGGATACGGGTATACCGGCAGAGTTTATACAGGCGAAAAAGGAGGAGATTTTAAAGCGCGAAGAAGAAGCCCGCCTTCAAGAGGACGGTGGTGGCCGGGACAACCGGGCGAGAAGTCATACGCGCGACAAGGATGACGTTGGTGGTGGTGGTGGCAAGCAAAAACAAGGTAAATCCACCGTCCGGCAAATGTACAAACCGGAACCGGAGGATTACATCGACGAGGAGGAAAAGATGATAGAAGAGTTCGTCGAGGCCGACGTACCGAAGGAACCGAAAAAGGTACCAACGGCAGCAGTCGCCGTGCTTCCGGCACCGGTAGTGCCGGAGGAAGCACAAAATAAAAGCGAAGGCAAGGCATCGGATGGTTCGGAGAAGGGAACCAAGGAACATTCTTCATCTTCGCGTCGTAAATCTACGGAGCGGGGTAAATCGGTTGAACGGAACAGTGATTCGAAGGGAGGAAGAAGAAGATCTCGTGACCATCGTTCTCGTTCACGCACCGATCGGCGGGCATCGTCCCGCGATCGCAGAGCGTCCTCACGTGAACGTCGTTCCTCCAGGGATCGTCGTCGCTCGCGGTCCCCTCGACGGTCGGTGGATCGGTCGCGCAAACGCTCGAGCCGCTCTCCCAGAGACAAACGGACAAACGATCGTGACCGACGGCGTTCGCGTAGTAGTTCTCTTTCTAGAAAAGAAAATAAAAACAGTAAGTATATTTCGGGGTTTGGGTTTGATACTATCTCATCAAAGGTATGGTTCATATGAAAAAAAAAAAACTTAATTACGCCAGTTTAGTAGAAGCAATCCAATCCAATATCATTAATCACCGTTATGAAATTATCTCTAAAAGTAATAGAAACAAGTGCACATCTTTGTGCTGAACATCATCTAATCAAAAGCATCATCGCTTATCTTGCTACTCGTCAGGTAACGGCAATTCAGCCGCGCTATCGAAGCTGCAATCAAAGCTAATGAACATGGCGGAAGGAAAGAAAGGATCTGCCAACAAAAAAAGTCCTAGTCGATCGTCGGCAGAGTCGCGCTCTCGGAGCCGATCCAGAACGGTACCGAAAGAGGGTAAAACAAAAAAGAGTGCAAGCCGTTCCCGTTCCCCATCAAAGTCAAGGTAAGCCCAACTGTCTTCCTGACAATGTTGACATCGTCCGTTGTATGTTTGATCATTCGGTTTGATTTCGGTTTGGTTTTGTTCACTGTCCACTTTCATATGAAGGTCGAAAAAAACGAAAAAGGATCCACCCAGGTCCCGATCTCACAGCTCGAACTCTAACTCTTCGGGTGGTTCTTCTTCGTCCAGCGATAGCGAGAACGAGAAAAAGGCAAAGTCGGGTGCCACCGGCGGCACCACGGGCACAACGTCAGGCACGAAGAAGCGCAATGGACGGAGTAGTCGCAGCAGTCGAAGCCGTACTCGCAGCCGCAATCGACGCGATACGTCGAGAAGCCGATCCGGTAGCAGTCGATCGTCGTCTCCGCGCGGAAGAAAGAAGGATGATTTCGAGATTCAGAAGAAGGAAAACAGTATCCAAAAGAAGCGTCACTACCGCTCGAATAAGGATTCGTCCGATTCGGAGGCAGAACGTAACGCATCCTCGGCCAGAGGTTCCGGTGCGGCACGCCGTCGTGTGGACGGCAATGGGGGACGCGATGGGGGAAGGTATGGAGGTGGTGGACGCGATCGAAGATCGTTGTCACGTGGCCGTGGTCGTGACGATGGTCCACCCCGAGGACGCGGTGGTCGGTCAAGGTCACGGTCAAGAAATCGGTCCCGCTCGCGATCACGCAATCGCTCCCGATCACCCAGACGACGATCGCGATCTCCTGGACGCCAAGGTGGACGCGGAAATCCACGGTAAGATAGTACCTCAATTTACTTTAAACGATACTTTGTGTAATTAAAAAAAAATTTATGCAATAATGTTTTAGACAATTAGACAATTAGTATTTATTTACTGAGTGACCATTTTAAAACACTCCCCTATAAGGTGCAAAAGTCCTAGCACGTAAAGTGGGTGAGATATTCTACATCCTAACTTTATAATAGTTTGACTAAATATTAAATTTGTCGTTGTCCATCGAAATTGCATTTCTAACCACACCGTCTGTTGTCTTTTTGCAGTGATAGCGGTAGCTATGGCCGCCGTCGTTCTCCACCTAGTGGATCACGCCCGGGTGGAGGGCCAGGTAGGAACGTAGACAAGGAAAGGGAACGCGAGCAACAGCAGCGCGACCGGGAACGAGAAAGGGAACGGGATCGTGATCGTGATCGTGCAAACCAACAGCAGCGCTACTCCGGTGGTGGTCGCCGCGGTTCGTCTCGTGAACGTGATGGTGGTGGAAGAGGACGCGATTCGGGGTCTGCTGCTTCGAATAACAAATGGCGTCGATCGGACGAACCGCCGCAACAGAGAAATCGGCAGGAAATGGGTCCACCGGCATCGAATCGGTACGACGATCGCGAACGCAACCATCGTGATTCGAACGTCGGTAATCGCTCGGGTGGTCGGCGTAGCAATAGCGTCGAGATGCAGCACGATCGTCTCAAGGGAAGCCAAGGTGCACCGGCTCGTAGCGGAGCGAGAAAGGCTTCTCAAAGTCCGGCCGGATCTTCCGGTAGTAGACGATCCGTTACGAGAACATCCAATGCGAGAGATTCATCCGAAGCTTTCGACGAAGGTGGGGCTGGTGGTAGTGCACCGGAACGCCATCGTACCTCCTCCGAGCGTTTGCGAGCGGATAAACCGACTATCAAAGGAGGTAGCGTAGAAAAGGATGGACGTCCAGCAACAAATCTGGCTCCTTCTCCGGCAAAAAAATATTCAGACATCGCGGTTGTCACGCGTCGTTCGAAAGATCGGCAAGGTACGCGAGCGGAGCAGGCAAGCAAGGTGCCCGAAGAGGGTAAAAAATCATCCAAAACGACCAGCAACGCCGCACGGTCCGGCCGAGCGTACAGTAGCAGCCTTTCGCGAACACCTTCTCCTTTCCTCAAGCCTCACGAGCGCGATGCCAGCTTGAATGCAAATGCCGCCGTAAACGCATCCGTTGTTATTGCTGCTACAAATCAGCTGAAACAGCAGCAGCTGCTGCAAAAATCACATCCCAACAATAAAGGTGGCAGTAATAGTAGCAGCAGCAACAGCAAGCAACAGAAACGCGACAACGCTAGCTCCGACAGTGACGACAACAGTTCCGATGACAGCAGCGACAGCGAAGATTCGCAGGACGAGAAGCAATTGAAGAAGCACCGGAGCAGATCGAAGGTGGACGGAGAGACAAAGAAGGGGGGCGACGCGGTGGCACGCAAAAAGCGAAAGCTAAGCAAGCGTAGCAAACCGGAATCGAAAACGCGCGGCAAGCACCGCCGCCGTTCGTCGTCTTCGTCTTCGTCGAGTAGTGAGGGTGAAGAAGAGGAGGAGGATGATCAGGAGGAAGAAAAGTCGCGCGGCAAAGATCGTCGCACGGGGGAGCAACAATCGCTGCCAAAGAAATCCGATATGGTTGTGGATGGGTCGGATTCGCGCCGGAAACAACAGTCCGCCGCTGCCGAACAACATGCGGGCAAACGAAGGAAGCATCCCAGTACCAGCGAGCCGATCGTGACGAAAGCGAACGAAAAGGGCACGATCGCCCAGGAATCAGCAAAGTCTGTAGGGAACACAAACAACAGCAATCTAAATAGCGGCAAAGGTAAAACTGTACTGGCTAAGACAGCACCAGTGCCCGAGCCGGCGGAACGTTCGTGCACATCGTCTTCGAGCGAGGATTCTGATGCAGAAAGACAGCGGAAAAAGCGACGTAAGGAGAAGAAACGTCAGCGTAATGCGTCGCCCGACGACGACGGTGGCAGTGTGTCATCTGGTAGTAAGCGCAGCAGCAAGAAACACAAGAAACACCGGAAGCACGCAAAAAAACATAAGAAACACAAGAAACACAAGAAAAGCGGTAAGGGCAACAAGTACCGTAGCTCCTCGTCCTCCTCGGATGAGGCGGAGGACGTGGGTGGGCGCGGGAAAAAGGGTCCTGTTTTAGGTGGCAGCGGCCCAGTCGTTATCAATGACGATCTGGAGAAGCAACTACGCGAACGGGCCTTGAAGTCGATGAAGAAGCAGCAGAGCATCTCGGACTGAGGAAGGAGCTACGGCGGATTCGGCGGCAACGACAGGTTGGTCTAAACGAAATATTGTATAGACACTAGGTTACAGGGCAACAAACAGGATGGCGGCCGGTAGATTTCAGGTATCAGATTATCGCGTGAAATCGGTTTTCCGTCATTGTGCATAATTTTATTCGATGATTGAAATAAGGTGGTGATACGATTTATTTAATCGTATCGTATTCTCTCTATCTCTGAATACACCTACACTACTACTTACGGATTTCGACGATTACACGGGGCCCCCGTCGGGGCAGTGAAATTTGTGTTAGTGTGTTTGAGTGTGTGTGTGTGCGTGTGGAAAAGCACCACGTATTTTCACGTACGTACAACTAAAATAGTCCTACTCAATGTGTGAGAGGTGAGAGAGGGCAAAACTAGGAGGGTGTCTGGATTTTGGCTGGCACACAATAGAATACATATAAAAAAAAAACAACTTCACCACTATTTGCCAGCAATAGTTGCACCCCGAGAGACACCTAGAGAATCGTTCAAAACTTCTGTTGCCATGACGACGAGCTGTAGTTGAATGTGGTTGTCGGTTCGAGCTCTGTAAATCTCCTGTAGTCATTTTATTGTTCCATTCCCTTTCTTTTTTCTTTCTCTCATTCTATCTCTCTCTTCTTATCGCTCACACGCATACTTCTTTCGTGTGTAATGAATGAGGCAAACCACGTACCACAAGAAAAAGCAAATTAAAATTTAAGTAACTAAGTAATAAGTAATACAAATTGTAAATCCCGGCGTATGCAACGGTAATAAATTAAGGAACTCTTGTAAATCCCTTCAACTTCCTTCTTCGTTACCTTCCTGAAATCATCGAAGAGTACGCAAATTAAAATGCCTGCAAGAGCGCATCGGAAAGGAGCAAGAACAGCAGCAACAGGTGCAGCAGTATGCATTTCAGTTCGGTAGGAAAATTTCCTATTATAGCACTGGCAGGCAGCGATATTATAAAACAAATTGCAAACATCTACCGTACATTAGTACGACGGATGGATACTCTTACTCAAAGACAGAGGAGTCGAGGAAAGGCAGAAAAGAGAACCCAAAACAAATGCACCCGAACCTTATTTAACATGTGTGCAAACAAAAAAAAAAAACAAAACCTGTTCATCAATAGTGGAACGTTGCAACTATGAAAATCAACCAAGCGAAACGAAAATAAAGGATAACCATAGAAAATATTTCTCACAATACTTGAAACGATGGGGTGACTATTTTCGTACCAATAAAATAATGAAAGAACCTGAAAGTGTTCACTCCGGTTTCCTGTGATACTATCGCAAAAGTGTTTCGAGAAGTATACGAGTAGAACTCACAGAAAGTGGATGACATGCTGATGTTCTCTCCTAAAATTCCTATGTACTTGAATAAATAATAACGTCGTCGATAACCGTATTTGGCATTACCATGAGTGTCCGGCAAATGGCCCTCTTCAATATATGTAAGAAGTTAAAATATATTTGCCGGAAATGATGAAGCTGCACAAAACCCACAAACCAGCTGCCTAAACGCTTCTAAGCAGCATGCACACAGAACAGAAAACGCCAAATGAATAGGTAGATCATGTCAGTACAATAATATGACGCAGCCAACGGGCATAAGAGATTTAGAACACGAAGATGGAGTGAACCTAGTTTGAATTAAAGCGGAATCTGCATTATGCGTAAGTAAACCAATTCTTTCGCTATGAGCGGATCATGTGAATCGTGTTCTCTTCGCTACTCACCTGACACGTTGCACTGCTCATGGGAATGGTTACTGTGATGGATGAAATAAAACCCTTACATGGGAAAGTTATTGAATCCGGTAGAAGTATTTATTAATATTTACAACAAATATACTAAATGCGCCCTCTCACACACACAAAACGTTGGCTTCTATTCTCTATAGTCGATGATAGTCGTCGTAAAAAATTACATATAGCTCACATTAAACCACTAGCGCTCTAAGATGATTGGCTCTTTTGTCGTACCATCCCACTGTACTGTAAGCGATCTCGATTTCCGGCCTCGAAAAAAGCCTCGATTAGTGAACGGGATGACGGCGAGCATAGTATTCCTTGTATACCTCCAGCAAAAAAAAAAAACCTAACCGACTGTTAGCGAAAACAGGGAGGAAAGTTCGGGTCGAATAATTTAAATCAAATGCCTATGTAATGTTGCCGCCGGTGTTAACAGCCTGTGCCACGCCACACGCTCGCCATAGAGTGGCTTTTACAGCGTACAGTCATTCCATGAAACGGTGTCCTTACGGAATGAAGTTACCGCCCGTCTCACGCGGTTTATCGGTTGCGTACTTCGGTTTACAGACGCATCCACTCTCCACCAGCACGTAATCCTGCCCAGTCAGTGTCACCGGGCCCAGCGGAATGACCAGGAACAGGTACGGAACGTACGTCTGCGTACATTCACCACGCACGACATCGCATTCCGAAGATCTGTGGTGGAAGAGAAGAAAAACTTGCAGTCAACATTTTTGTAGCATTTGTTTTTATGCGGACATTTATTAATTTCAGTGCTTTCGATTTGCGTTTCAGATGCAGCGCCGTCATGTCGGATTCGTGCACTCCACGTCGTTGGACTTTCACCAGCGTCACCACGAAAGAGAAAATCGGTCAAGTTTAAAGGCCGATGGCAAACTGGACTCGATTAAATTCCGTCGCGGCGATATGTTAATATCGCACTCACTTCCGTCTTGCCTCCTCCAGCCGCCGCGGTTGAAGGTGGATCCATGTTTTCCCACTCGCCATTATCGCTACTGCCGAGTAAAAGTTAAACTTTCCCATCGTTCCGCGCGGACAAGCCACGGGACGACAGATAGCGAATATGGAAGAACGAAGGAAAAATAATACATATCTACAGTGTGCGCCCTCCCGCAAGGCATTCGGGTTGATAGCAAAGCAAACAGGGTGGGAAACAAATCACCAACAATCCAAAGGAGGGAACCGTGCAAAATTCGCGCAGCCCAACATGCGGAAAATGGCTCACGTCGCTGTTTGCATAAATAATGGCGTTAAAGGAAACTGTGCACACTGGTATCGGTGGTCGAAAAACTTTCGATCGATCACGTGCACCGCGTGCGGGTCGCATAGCAACGCCGGTTAGGAGATTCTTCTTTATTCCCCCTGGCAGTATGGCGGCCGGTGCTGTGCTGAATTGTGGCTGCATTTACGATTCGCAAACTACAAATATTAGTCGACGTCGCCACCGTCGCCGCTTTCAGAAGCGCGATAGGAGAAATCGGTTTACTCGGCATCCAATCGGTTACTTACTCGCACACCTCGAAGACGACCTGCTGCAGGAGATCGGGGAACTTCTGCACGATCGTGACCGGCTGGCCGGAAGTTAAGCTGACGCCGTACATCGGGGCGGTGGTGTTGTACCGGGTCTTGCACAGACGCGACGGTGTATCCCGGCACTGGCTGCTATCGAGCGAGCGACCTTCGGAAGAAAACGGAAAAGGTAAGACAGTCGTATTTTTTAATTTCATTAATAGTTTGCAGGTGCTTGAATTGTTTAAAATTGATCAGCTTCTTTCCGAAAGCACAAAGGGGAAGTAGCTTGTGAGGTTGATGCGCAGCGTTTTAGGTAAGGATTATTGGTCACGTCAATATGTCACTGGAATACTGATGAGTGTGAACGTTGGTAGTGTGTGTTCGTGTAGCCTCGTAAAAAGAGTTCGTCGTAGTTTAGATCTTTTTTGGGATAGCTATTAAAATATAAATGGCTTGTTCTATTCTCGGTAGGCAACTTAATTTTATCTACGCGGCTTGCCGTGCAAGTCAGAGCAACTTTCATTTTCAGTTTAGAAATATTTGGTACTACTAGTGCACTATTTAACGTTCGTGTTATTTCGATTCGATGACAATTCTTTCCATATCGGCCTTCTTTGATTTGAAATAATTCTAGTTGAATATTACAGCAAATGAAATTAACTCTAGGAATACATACTATATTTGTATACACCGTCTTAATGTAGTGTATTATTTTTCGCTTGCTTATGGATCTTCATTGTACATAATTTTCACAACCGAACTCAGGATCTAAGACCACACGCATGAAACACATACATTCTTTGATCTTGAAACTCAGGCATGTGCTAACCCTGCTTACACTAGATGGCACCGGCATTAGCATATTGTCTTATTAGCATCTGGTATGCTACTTGGATGGACCCAACTGGTAAACTCTTCGTGTTCTAAGCGCCCAACGACGCTCGGGCTTCGTACACCGGCTTGAACTCGAAGCACTACGGTGGCATCTATTTGCCACGGCATAGCCTACAGTTACTGTTACTCGCACGGGGCAATGCACGGGTATCGCGTGTAACGGTTTTCGGGGAAGGTAAAGTGAACCTGACGACACCCGTCAGAACGTCCGTCCGGTGGCGATGATGAAAGCGATGTGAGAAAAAAAGCCCATCGATGATGCTGATGCGCGGTGGATGGACAAGGTTGGTGCATTCCAAATTTTTACCGTGTCATCCCCCATGGCGGAGAAGCGCATTGGAGATAACTTACAATTTAATTCCGTTTCGTTCAATTGATTTCACAAACAGCAAGTACGTGTCTGGACGCGTCACACGAAGAAAGGCATTAATGTGCCATATTTCTCATGTTGACCGTTTTGCTAACTTTTACTTCCCGAGCTCTATCTCTTTGGACCGCTTTTGTTTCGTCTGTTTACCTCCTCCCGCCGAGGAGAAAATTGAAACGAAATCTCAAGTCCCACACTCTGTGGGCAACTGTCCCATCGCATCGTTGTCCATTTTTTGCCATGCATCGGTCACGACAGCAGCAGGGTCAGCATCTTCCCATGATGGGAAAAGCCAATTTTTACCTTCCCGCTGTAGATGGCGGGGCAATGGGGGAATGTCGTGTCTCCGCGTGGCCATGGCCCTGAACCCCATGGCCTGGGAAGTGTTGACACTTTCGACGTTTTAGTTTCCGCGTGCCGAAGGAAGACGTCCGCACTCTTCCCTTCCCTACCCGTTTACCGGCAGTGGCAACTGCGATTAGGGGCAAGAACTGTGAAAACGGTGCCCGTTAGTTTCGCTTTTTTTCCCCCTGCGCCCGTGACGGGAAGAAAGTGAAGTGTTTTCGCTGGCGTTCGCAATGGTTCTGCGCTAAGGTGGTGCGGGCGTGTGCGTGTGTTTCGCGTTCCGCTCGCTTCCGGGTTTCAGTGCCCCAGGGTGTGCGGGGGTGTGCGGGGGTGTGCATGGGGAAGGCATGGCCAATATGGCAACGTTTTCTTTTAGGTCACCGGCGTTTCGGCCGCACATGGTTTGCTTTCAATTTTATTGACCACTAACTGATGGTTTGCTTCACTTACGTTTTACGCACTTAAGCGGTGCGCGCTGCAATTTTACAGTAAATTTCTAAAATCAATTGTTTCTGATCACGATCACTTGCCACGGTGCGGCAATATCGGCGCGATATTGGTGAGAAGCGTTTCCCCCCCC
>KI915041.1:21587272-21604307 GCA_000473445.2 Anopheles farauti | reverse complement strand
CCCCCCGATTTTCTGACCATAAAGCGTAATCGCAAGCGAAACTTGGAAGAGCCAGAGCGAGTTTGGCAAGGAAAAACTAGACTAGTTTCATTTTTGCTAGTAAACACTTCATCATTTCTTGAATCCAAAGATGCTTGAACACAAATTTGCTCAGTTCCGATCAGACTAAAATAGGCTTCCAAGCCAGCTTCTTTGCAAAGAACTAGTACGAGTTTGTTTTTAGAAAACTAGTCCAGTTTCATTTTTGCTAGTAAACACCTCATCATTTCTTGAATCCACAGGTGCTTGAACACAAATTCGCTTGATCAGATCAAAAGTTCAGTTCAGATCAAAATAGGCTTTGCAATGAACTAGTTCGAATTTTTTTTGGAATTCACACTGAATGCGTTAGGTGGATAAAACAATGAAAAAATGTTAGCGTTCGTTGTTGGAAATGGAAGCATATATATGGCATGTTTAAGTTTGTTCGTCGACATTTCTATCCATTACTTACTGTATCGGGTGTGTGCGCTCTCGAGCGTAGCCGCCTCGTTGGCATCACCGTAAGCCTGCAGCAGGGCACGCTGTGTCAGCTTCGGATCCAACGTCGGCAGCTGGCTCATACGACCGCGACGGGACGAACCACCCGGCGCCCAGTTGGAGAACGTTCTCGCCACCAGACTGGCCGGGTACGGGGCATTGTTGGGTCCGACACAGTTCGGACTGTCTGTGAGTGCGTCCCCGGACAGATACTTCAGACTGCCGCTGCTGGAACACTTCTCCGCACCCGCTCCCGGTCCGTCCGACCAGAGTGTGTGTCCCCGGGCGGAGGTGGAGCTGTGTGCCAGCTGTGGTCCGTATGCGGGTAGAAGCAGCAGGGTAACAAGCTGGAAAAGAAGAAAAACAGCCGAGGCAATAATTAGTTAATGACAATTTAAACGAAACAGATCGGGAGAAAAGCTTTAATTTGTGGTATCCTAAAAAAACTCCTGGACTAACATACAACTTTAATCGAAAAAAAAAAATCAAAACAAAATCTTCCCTCATTAATCGTGCGAACTCACGTAAATGACGCGAACAAATTGGGGCCTCAACATGCGCTACTTCACACGTGGTTAATTAGCTCCACATTCGCTTCTGCGGTGGAGCGTTGGTGCATTCATCCCTAAACATTGCTTCCCACCGAACGAAAACCGAACCGAACCGGAACTGCTGCGTGCCAGACGGACGTTTTCCAGCGGCGATCCGAAGCCAGACAGACTCCAGACAGACGACGTTCGCCTAGCCGTGCTCCGTCCGGAACAACACGGGAACGCCACAACCACAGCCGGTGGAAATGGGACCAGCTACTTGCGCAGCTATCTGAGCCCACTTCCGACCTGTTCACACGGGCCCGAACGAAGAGGAAGCGTCCTACATTTGGGTCAAACAAATGGGCTCCAACTTCGACGCACCTGAGCCCTTGGTTTCGCGGGTAAAAATGCTGAAATGGTTGTTGGTTGTTTTGGTTGTTGTTGAGATTGGACCGAGCCCCATTTTGCTCAATTATCGAAACAATGTGGCTGTAATCATTTTCCCTAGCCTGCCGGGATGGTGTGGAGATGGAGAAATATCCCCGAGGGCGGTCCGAACCGAACGTAGACGGTAGAAATTAGTAACCGATTCAACACCTCGCCCGATAAACACTTCAACTTCACAAAGATGGTAGCTTCCCGATACGGATGAACCGTTTTGTTTTTCACCTCATCATTCAAAGAAACTAGGCTAAGAACTATCGTGATTAGATTAGACCGGACCGGGACCGGGCCGGGCCGTCTAATGTTTTCAACTTCAACTGCAGCGGATGCTTCAAGCACCATTAATTTACTTCCACTATTGTTCCTTTCTGCTCTGGGCGAGGCAAGTGCCGTAATAATTTGCAAACAAACGGAATACGCGCAATTTTCGGGTACTTGTGTACAATGCCTCAGTGTGTGTGTGTGTGTTCGTGGATGAAAAATGAAAATAGTTCGCACCTGGCTGGCGATTGGTATCATTATGTAAAGCGCTTCTTCCACTTCCGGATAATCAGTACTTTATTTCAGATAACAGTAGATTGGTTCTTTCTCGACCGACTATGTTTGGTAAATGATGAAGCAGGTGATTCGTTTTGTTTCTGTTGCTGGGTGTTAGTTTCGATTATTATTTTAAATTAATTTTTACGAAGCTAATTGGTAACACACGCAAGCTGGTACCTTTCATTCATGATTTGTTCATGATTTCTTTTTAAATTAATTGTTCAACTTTATATACTTATTCAACTTTCAAAACCATTTTTCTTTCCTATATTCGTTTTTGTTCGGTGTTTTGTTTGTACAATTAGGTTATCAAACTCGTTTGATCGGAAAAACAAACATGTGTTGCTTTTCAGTCTCATTATCTCAGGAAAACAATCCTCCATTTCCATCCTCCAGGCGGTGTGGTAATTACTCAATAATCTCGCCTAACAGCATGCCATAATTGAAAAAGATTTTCCACCATTTCCACGTCCTCCAATCGTTCCCGAACCGGGTGCCTTCATTACGTCGCGTCAGACAAACGACGCGTTAGGGGCTTACCCTAACACATTACCCTTAATTAGGCGATAAAATTGTCCCAACTCCAATTCAAAGCCGGCTTGACGCGTGTGTTTGTGTGTGTCAAGAGTGCATTTTTTGAGGCCAAACGGAGGTGAGTGGATTTTCTCTGATGCTCTGCGTGTAATTGGCTTCGCGGCCTTTTCTACCAAGAGGGAGCGAAAGATTTTCCGCTGTAAATTCGAGGGCACGTGCACGCGATATGGTCATTTAAAAGTGTTTTCTCCCTGTGAGCGCCACTCGCGCCGTTTCCATTTGTTATTTTTACTGTTTCGCCGTTGAAACGACAGCTTCTTACAGGCTTACTGCACGTCGGTGCGAGCGAGAGTTTACCTATGCTTCCTGATTAATTGAACATTTGCTGTGCTTCTGTGTTTTTTTCTCAACTTGTTTCTTAAATTGATTGTCGGTGGCGGTGGAAGTAAAATGCAAAAATTTCCCATTCCCAGCCATGCTACTAATCGGGTCGTCGACTGCTCTCCCGGTCTACCCAAGAGGCACCGTCGATCGATAGAAAATTTCTCCACTCGTTTGATATCTACTCCTCGTAAGCACCGGTGGAAAGCGAATCGCGACGGCTTGTCACCTTTCCGCAACAATAGAGCTTTATTGAAATGCCGCGCAACGAAACGATCGTTGGAAAGGTGTGTGTGTGTGTGTGTGTGTTTTTATTAATAGTTTTTTTACTTACACTAATAGTAACTAGCCTAAAAACTTACTGCATTCGGTATGTATAGCTGCACCCTACCAATGCCTTCTGCTAAAAGAGCTGCAGCATTCAACGTTGAATATTGTTTCAAATCAATAATCCATTACCGGTACAGAGGGTTTTTTTTACGAATTCCACAACTCACACACTCGGTCCTGCACGCTATTGGCAACAGAAAGTCCAACCGATAGCATTGTGCAGTGAAATTGTGTGTTCCTCTGTCACCTTTCCTGGCGAAACGCTGCTCTCACCAACACCACCACCACCACCACCACCACCGTATGGGCCATATGGTGAGCCGTGGTGTTCCAATTCCCAGCACGGATCGTTTGCAACCAATTCCATCCAAGTATTCCCGGTGCCTGGTGGTATGTCACCTAACAAACCAAGTGCATCCTATTCCCAGCGGCACAATAGGAATTGTGCTGCGATGCCAGGCCGCACGGTGGAAGGGTAAAAGTCGTTCCGGAAGGTGCTGGGAAGCACGAGCGACAAAAATGAGCTGCGATACTGAAAACCGGTAGCGAAACGCATCGAATCGCGACAACCGCCAAGTGCCGTGTGCCGTACGCGATCGATTTTCTCCACCCCTCCCACGGTGCACGATCGGAAGTACGGTGAAGCAAACTCGACGGATCTAACGCGCCAATTGCCAGCCTTCTTTTCGCACGGGGAGGGTGGGTTTTCAATTTCAATTGAAATTCCACACCAACACTCGCGCTGACGTACTTTTCCTCGGCTTTTCTTGAGCACCGTTCGTGCCCATAGGGTTGGTTTCAGGTAGGAAAAATTTCCTACCCACCTCGCCAGCTGCTCGATGAGATTGACCTCGATTTTTCCAGCTCTTGCCAGCCAATGCGTTTTTGCCAATGGGTAACCATTAAGCTGCTCCGCGGGAGAAAAAAAAAAACAAGCAATCATAAGATGAAACAATCACAAGATTAACCTCGGGCAGGGTTTGTGCGCGGATAGTACTTTCGTGACCGCCCTCCCCCTTCTCACCGATGCATTCTTGTGTTGGACCATGGCGTACCATGGCGACGAGAACACATTGCCGGTTTGCATATATGCAAATGATTTTCACCCACCGTGGCTTCCGCAAACAAAGCTACAATATGAAAACAATAAAAAAAAAAACGCCACGATAATGATATTACTTTCGACTTCGACAATCCCTTTTTGTGGCTGTAATCACTATAGGAAAGAAAGTTGACACCGATCCGCCCGCGGGTGGATCGGTTTTTTTTTCATCGAAAGAGAAAATATGGACATGTTTTATATTGTGTTTTTTTTTTGTTTTGCTTGCCTCGTCCCCTGGGTTCGGTTTCAGTTTCATTCTCCTCCACGCCACAATTTGCAACCATTTGCTAGAGGGTACGTCCGATACTTGGTGGAAAGTAAAACCATACTTTAGCAGGACGGATGTGGACGGATTCCTTTTGCTTTCGGTAGCGCTTTTAATTGCAAATGTATTTAAAGTCCTCATTTTGGTTCTCGCTAAAACACTTCTCGCGGGATCGCTCGGTGCAGTTGGGAAGAAACATTTCAACCGAAATGTGGCGAGTGTTCTCTTATTTCAATATCTTTCCAATGAATTAACAGCTTCTTTTAGTTCGGCTGCTCGATTGCGTTATCATAATTTCTTACCAGAATTTGGGGTATAACTGTGATTCATTTTTTATGACGCACCTGTAAAATGATTCCACCACAGGCACGATGCCGCCTGCCAATGCTAATGAAGATGGACCGTATTCTGATGCTCCACTTCTTTGCAGCTTAGGCGCGTCTTTTTTTTTCGATGACTAGAAACACGATATTCCAAACACCACCGTATTGATCTTCCACCCTCCAAAAGCATGGGCTGGAAGAAGTCCGTCCCGACCCAACTGCCGACACCTTACGATGGGGAGTCTTTATCGACGCACCAGCATCCAGCGTGTCCATATGTTTCATTTTTCAACCCCGTTGCATGGGGCCAAAACGTAACACCATTGGCTTGACCCATTTTCGTACGTTTCTCTGTTCCCAACTTTGGAGCTTTAGATCACTAGTGTGGTTGTTGTTTTTTTTCGTTGTGCTGTTTCATCTCATCTGTTGCTATTGTTGTATCTCTTTCACTCGAAAATCTTGGACGAAACCCGCTTGGATGTCGTAAAACTTTCCAAACCCCACACGGACAGGGAAGCGAGCAAGTGAGTGCGGCTGGGAGATGGCGATGGAAGGAGATGAAACAAAACAAAAAAAAAACACCAACACACACAAACGCACAAAATCAAACCTATCCTCGAGAATGAGTGCGAGTCGGTGGAGGGAGGTGACATCCCACGCGGTAGGAAAATATCTCACTCCATATTTGGGTCAGTGACAAAATCCTCCTCCTATCACACTCTTACAAAATCCGGATCCGGAGCAGCTCGTCCGGGTTTATCCTGTACCGGGCCGGATGCTGGTGGATGGGAAGACTATTCAAATGAAGACGCCTTTCGAGTGCTAAAAACCAACCATGCGTTGGTGGTGTTGTCAGGCACTCGACAACCATTAGAAGCGCTGGGACACCAAACCGAGCGCCAACAAACGAGGTCATTCTTGAGCCCGTGCTCGAGTCGTTGGCGCTTGCAAATGAACGCATGAAATTCACTGAACCTCCCTGCCAGACATTTGCCATCGCGGAAGGGTACCCCCACTATTGAAGGTACCAAACCAGTATCGGCTTGGCCACGTTCATCCCTGAGGTTGCCGGATGAGCCTGGGCAGATCAGTTGGGTCCACCGGGAGACGGGACACGTTGTACGCATTTGCGCGCGTTAAGCGAGAAGATAAATTTAACGGGATCCTCCCGAGTGGACCGCACCGTTTCTGTGTTAATACACCCGGGTAGGTGTTGATGTTGGACGGTGGGTGGAGGGGAGGGAAGGAGGGAGAGGGTGGAACAGCACATGCTTAACGGCGCTTCCGTTCCGAAGAACACGTACACCTGGGACGTAAACGGAACGGTGCACGATACTGCAGTATTGCAGGTTGGGTAAAAAATGAACAAAATGATCCAAGTAGCGTAGTCTAATTTTAGGTATCAGGAGAAAAAAGTTGGAATAAAAATACCACATGATTTCTGCTAGTAAAAATTTTCGTACAACAGAAAGTAGGAATTGCATTCTTCTAAAGTGCGATTATATTTTAAATATAAAATTAAAATTTTCATGAAGAATTGGTTTACCTTAAAAACTTATTTTAAAACATTAATAGAAAAAGATAATCGAGTTGACGATGAGAAAGCTCCATAGCAACCAGCAACGGTTGAACTAGAAAACGACAGAATCTAATTTAGAAAATCAGTGTCAAAAGAATGACAAAAAAACACATCATCAACAATGCATAAAACGCCAAATCAAGCGTCGTTCGACCGGTGGAGAGAAAAAAAAAATAAACCGCTCGACAACGTGACAAAATCGACGGTAAAGCAATTTAGATAACGGTACACGGCCAAACATCGCCACAGTATCACACGTTTGGATGTCGATGGCTGATGGCACGATAGATTTTGCAGCCGAAAATTGATTCACCTTCACGATTCCGGGAGGCTATCTGACACCTGAAACGTAAAGAAAATAAGCACAAAAAGCATCCACACGCAGCGTCCACATACACTCACGCACGGTTTCCTTCGGCTGACCCAAATACCAGTGCCATCGACGCAGAGGGCTGACGGAGGGGTGTGGTGCTAATTATTTACTTTACTTCGCTTATTTTCGCCAACTCAAACAAGCACTCGGTGAAGAAGTGAGCAAAAAAAACACAACTACTCACTTGGGTAGGGAGATTATATCGACTGCTTTATTTGATGCAATTCCACGCCGAATTTATCACGCGCAAAACGCGTTTGTAGACGAATATCTGTGTGTTTTAGCGAAACGAAAGACTTGCGCGACGGTGGCAGCGACGAACCTGTCTACCGAAAATGAATCAATCCATCAGAAAACCGGTACTTACGGCGCGATGCATCGTGCCGTTTGCTTTTTCCCATCACTTTTGTGCTGTTTTTCAATCACTTTATTTCTCTTTCTCCTTCTCTCCCTCTCCCTCTCTCTCTACACGGTGAGGGTTTCTGCTCGTCGCTCGCATTTGTTTCACGCAACGGTGGGCGGTCCGGTTGATTCGCAACCTTGAACCGTTGGTGGTGGCCGGCCCGGTGGTGGTGGCCCTGCTGCTGGGTCGCGTGCTTGAACTTGACCGTGGCCAATTTTCTGCCTTGATATCGGGCCCGAATCGCTCGCGAGACCCACCCAGCCGGGATATTGTTTTATGTCTTTATGGCAGCTAATGGCAAGCGAAGAAACACAATCATCCCGATCCACCCGATGTTGCGCGAGCTATTGCAAACAAAGTGATGTTTTGAGCCTAAATACGTCGCTGAATCGCAAAGGTACTCCCGCACAGAGGCACTTGCTCGCGTGCCGTTCCCCAAAATGGGGCACTTATTTCGGGCGGACGGTCGGGCGGTTCTCTCCAGTAGTAGTGGTAGAAAGTTTTCCGCATCGTTTCGAAACGATGTGGTGGTAAATGACCGTATAATGAAGAAAATGGCCAACAGTATCACTTCGGTCGAGATTTCGCTATTGTACCGCCACGGTGGTGGTAGCTATTTATTATGCGTCGCTAATGAAGTTCGATTTTTATGGGACGCCATTTGTTATTTTCGCGCCCCTCTCGTGGTGTGCTATCGGTGAGCCGTAGAGACTTGAAAGCGACTAAAACTATTTCATATCTTTAATTGGTAGCTGTATTTCTGGATCTTCTTGAACGTTCAGACAGAGAGCGCTAATTATTATCTTTTTATGATATCGCCATGTTTTTTTTCGTTTATAAATAAAACAAACATCAAATCGAAAGGACAGTCAACAGCATTTCACCTACTGTAAGCCATTTTGTACAGCTTAACGGCGCCGATCACATTCATTAAGCTCAAAAAAAAAAACTTCCCTCCCTCCTTCCTTTCCCTACGCTTTAAACTTCACCTTGCTCCGGCTGGCCTAGTAAACGTACGGCCCGCTTTGGTAGGTGCTGATCGGATAGGGAAGGAACTGATAAAAATTTTACTTTCGCCCACACAGTATCCTAAAACCCACCCACCCCCCGGTCTGTGCTCATTCGTTCGTGCTTCTTCGCACTCGCGCGGCTTTTCTCTTCACCGCAGCCGGGTGGAGGTTGAATCGAAAGCAAAAACTTGCGCCCCATGTAAGGTGGTTGGGACCCGTCGTCCGGCGTTCGGCGTTCGGCGTTGTAATCGATTATAAATGTTTAAAGCGTGCCAATTCCGGTCGCGGTTCTTTCGGCTTTCTTTTGGCCCGCGCTTTTCGATGCTTTCAAAGCCGTCCAGGCGGGAAGAGTAGGCGCTGGAAGAGTTGCGAAAGTGAATGCCGTGAATTCGAAAAACATACAGCGTGGATTTGGTTTTGGAAAATCATGGCCTACTTGTGCTCGTGTGCTCGTGGCAGTGCATTCGTGAAGTTATACTTATGACCCGGCAGCGCAGGTGAGTGGCGTTCTCGATTCTTGTTTTATCTTAAGATAATTTTATATTTTTATTTTTAGGGAACGAAGAAAAGTGAGATTATAATCCGCGATGAAATTAAATCAAAACTGGACGATTGATTTTTAAGGGATATTTTATGAAAAAACTCAAAATTGTACTTTCGATTTCGCTCGTTCCCCGATTACGGGCTCCGTAAAAGCATCTTACAATGAAAGCATGATCCATGTCAGTTTAGTATAAAATCGACCGTCTCAAGAACACCCAAACCGCACAACCACAAAAAACGTACACCGAGACCCAACGGTGACGAAGCTGAACGAAATGTTGAACAGTTTGTGGTTGATGTTTTTTTTTCGCCGCCATCACATTTCGCTTCGCTTTCCACCGCATTAACTTTTAATGTTTTCCTCTCCGATCGCGCTTTTTATCACTTACAATCGTAGCGAATCGCACGCCGAGGAGCGTTCGGCGAGGGAGCGGAAGCTCAAGAAGTAGTTGGAAATGAAACAACACGGTTGAAAAAAAAAACGAAGCAACTTAAGAACCTTTTTTTTGACGCAGCGGAACGAACGCACATTGCGATGTCGTCGGGTGTAATGCCAGTAGTTCCAACCCGCGGAACCGTCAAGTCCGTCCGTCCGTCAGTGGCTATGTTGCTGGCATTGATAGAATTTTATGAGAATTTTCTCATTATTAGCTATTATACCTTCCGGCTGTCCAGCAACATAACTTTGTGCCGACGACGGAGACGATCGGGGGATGTTTTTTTTTGCCAACGTACAGTACACGCTTTAATGCTCAGGCATTTTTAAGCTTGGTCAATCGCAACGCAATGCAACGCAATTCTGTTTCAATTTCAATTGTCGGTACATTCGTATAGCCGACGGATCGCCAATCGGGCACGCCAGTAGATGGACATCTGGCCGAATGCTAAGTATCATAAATTTTATAGATTTAAACGTAATTTAGTATCATTGGCTAAATTTATGTGTTAATTAGAGACGTTAATACTGTGTCAATTATCGTAGTGATGCTTAAGGTGCTAAAAATTTATGGAAACAATAAATATGAATTAATAATATTAAATTTTTCTATACCAACATCAGCCTCACATAACAAATAGTACCGAGCATTGCCAATTCACACCGGCATTGCAAAAATACACCGGTTTTCATGAGCTCAATCAATGGTGCTCGACCAGTTTTGCTACTCGGTACGCGATCTTGAACTTGAACGGTGTCACAGCAACGAAGTCAACCTCCCCGGGACGGGACAACCTCGCGAAAGATACCAGTTTCTGAATCTCTGCCATGAGACCATACGTGTTTAGCCGGAGCTTCGGAGCAGATTTGACTCCACGAGAGCCACGGAGCAGCAGCAAAACAATTGAGGTTCTGTTTCGCTTTGACGCCGTGCCACAACAATCGCCCCATAAAGAGATGTTGCGTTTGGCCACGAGCGAAAAGAACGCGATGCGTTTGTAGTCTCACAGCTATCACCGCCATTGGGGAAGTGAAGATATGGAGGTTTTGTATGCAAATCAGCTTCAGAAATCCCTCGACTCGACACCATCACTGCACGTCTGGTGGTCGTTCATTTTTATTTTTTTTGGGTGCGACGAGCTGTTGCAACAAATCAACCCTAAAATTTGTGATGTGTTTCCCTTCCCGAACAATGGATTCGGTGCGCTTATGAAATTGTAGGTTCGCTGTATTTTCGAACGTGGAGAAAGTACGTCCGGTCTGGTATTGGTAGAATGCACTCGATTCGGAGCAACAGAAGAAAAAAAAACTCATTATCATTATTAAGTACGACAAGTATGAGAAACATGGTGTCTCTGGGGGGATTATAATTTTCCGTACTTTCATTGTTCATCAAAGGTCGAACAGAATTGGTTTGTTATTTTTTCGAACAAACATCAATTGCAATCTACCCTTTGCAAAGTGCCCTTTTTGTCGTTGAACACAGACTTCAGCTATGTGATTGCCCTTTCGTTGGAGGTTCGATGGAGAGATGGTGAAAATTTGGGGGTTTACAAATCGGCGGGTTTTCTCCGCTCAACAAGCGGCCAGGTTATCTGCGACCAGGTTTCCATTACAGTCACCCACAGACCACGGGTCAAACCGTTGCGAATGGAGAAAGCTTCCGAACAGTAAGAGCCTCAAACGGCCGGCGGTGCGGTTCATCATCGTCATCATGACGCGTTGAATCATCATACTGCATTGGCCGGTCGGTTTGCTTTTCTTCACGACACTAGTGACTGTTGGGAACAAAGTCCCTTGAAGATATGCCTAATGCATGATTCACTGTCCACCACCAGAGGATAGCGTAGGAAAAGCCGTGCCCTGTTGGCAATAAAACGTCGGAATAATACAATCTTTGTTCACAGCAACGTTGGCTGTACACTGACATGAGATAGCTCCCAAAAAAGTTGTGCCAAAAGAAAGCACAAAAGGTTAGTGGAAGCGACAAAATCTAGCTCGTGATAGATGTGTTATTCAAGAAACGAATCGAAGAACTAAAATGAATGGAACCTAATGAAGTTTAACGGATTGGAATCGCGTTTAAAAGTTGATATAATCTCTTCCACTATTTTACTGGAAATCAGAACAAATAAAAATTATTGTTACCATATTGTTACACTGAAATATCTTAAAAATCCACCAACAATCAAAACAGTCGGTGAAAAGAGCTCTCGTAGCATGCGCCGAACACAGAAAAAAAACGGCTACTCGATCGAGAAAGTTTCATTTCTGCTGCCCGCCGAGGATCGAAGTTGGCGGCACGTCGTGCAGGCCGTTTTCTGGTTGCATCGTTGCTGTGTTGTTGAGGGTTGAGTTACGAAAACGATCCAAACGCTTCCACCAAAACCGATGGTGATCCAATTTTCCCAGCCATCACCGCCGAAAGCACGGACGCCCCTCGTCGCCCCCAAGCAAAGCGATCGTAATTGTTGTGCGAGTGCAGCGGAAACGTTCGAAAATGAAGCACGCCAACACATAGGCTCGCCAAAACCCCTTAAACGATCCGGTAGTCCATCTGGACCATCTGGAAGTGTGCGGCGAGCGAGCCGCGAGTTCGGAACAAATTAACCCGAAAAGACCATGTGGCACGAGAGCGATGTTTATCGGCGATGCTCGGCCCAATACTTACTTGTGCCAAATGGCAAATCCACCGCTGTTCCATGATGCTCCGCTGCTTCTGTTTTTGCCGATGCCGTAAAGTTGCCTTTTGGACGAGTTGGGCGCGTTAGTGCGGGGGGAGTGCGGTGAGACGACGCTCGTGAGCTGGGTGGATTCTGCGTACGATTTCAGCACAACACATCGGCCAATTAACGGCCGGGAGCAAGTTGAAACGTTCTGGAGGCAGGGCGTCCGAAGAGGGCACACGGGAGGGCACGGGCGCGCGCACTATCTTTCCTCTCTCCCTTGGTAGAAGAAGTACACACTTACACACGGCTCTGGACACATACACGCGCGCACACACAAACCGACACACTCGCACTAACAAGGAAGATCTTTGCACACACCGCAACCGACCGAGCCGGGTCAATTACCCTGCGCTTCGGAGGAAAAGAAGAACGAGTACGCCTAAACGAATATCTCGCGTCCGCCGCGCGAGGGAAGCTGTTTGGCTGCAAATTTGGGCAAAGTGGATGATCGTCGTTTCCGCTCGAAAAGAGGCTGCCACTTCGTCGGTTTCGGGTTCGTCGTGCCCTTCGCCCGACCCGTCGGTTGCTTCGTTCCTTTGCCGCTCAATATCCGGACGAAAAATATCAAAAGTGTACTTTAATAGCCTGAAGGCCAGGAGATGGTGTTCGCATCTGCGTCAGGTAGTACCACCGTCACCGCTCACATACACAGGCACAAACACACACACACACACACACACACACACGCGCGCGCGCGCAGAGAGACTCGCACTCGCACGCACTCACCCCGTATCCCTACTGGAGTGGAAAAATGGAGATCCTTATTCGTGCGACGAATACAATGCCCACACTCTGCAGCAAATGCTGCTTTTGCTCGGCTCAAAATGCGCGTACGTAGTGCAAGGAATGCGACCTGTTTCCGTGGCCAAAAGACCGTAATCGCTTGCGCGTAGCTCGAACAGGCAGGTATCCGACGATTGGTGGTGGGCGCAAGGCGCGCGCAAAAGCTGTTCTGCCACTGCCACTGCCGAGGTAACGCTTCCCGCACACGGTATGCTCCGGGACAAGCGGATGGAAGACCGTCAGACGCCGCAAAGAAAAAGCCGTCCGCACGAGACGACTGTCGGGAAAGAATTGAACGACCGGTCGACGACGAACGCCGAAGACGGGCGATGAATCGTGCGGTGAACTCCCGGTGCGGCCGGTGCGAAGCAACTTCCCAGGTGAGCAAATCACATGAACACGATCGGTTTCATCGCTGCTTGAAGCGCAACATATTCTGTCGTCGCTAGAGGCTATCTCTTTCCGATACAAACGGAAGATATATTCCTCCTTCGTTCGCATGGATTGGTGTTCGCGTTCAGTGGTTTGTTCCCTTTTTTTCCCGCAGATTTAAAAGAAATCGCTAGTAAAAACCGAACGCACAATTTGAATTAAACAAGTATGATAGTTTAATAATTTCGTTATATTCTGCCATGCAGTTTTTTTTTTGTATACATGCAAAACTAATAGTTCAGACTGTCCCATTAGCTGTAAAAAAGCAATAAATACAGTTGTACGTTTTGTTTGGTGACGTTTATTAGCAATTTTACTTACCCTCCCTCCCCTTAAGCATAACGATTCGCACGCTCATTCCCCAAGAATGGCTATACTCAATGCGAAGAGTCAATAAAACTCCTAAGCCGGCTAGTAAGATTTAGTAAGAGTTACATGCATGCTTCAATTTCCATAACAAGCATCTTTCTCCACCCATCTTCACCAAATTTTCCCCATTTTCACCATTTGAAGCCACGAGCAAGCTCTTCACCAGTGCGGACAGCACACTTCAGGTCGATGTGAGAAAGTTGGTGCTCGAAACGTCTAGCCAAGACCCATCTCTTCCGGAAGATCAGCGTGCTGCAAAGCACCCGCTTAAAAACGGGTCTTCAATACGTATTAAACTGCTCGAGAAAGTAGCTTTTAAGTTAAACGGTAATTTGAACGAGGAACAATGATAAAAATCCCTATTATTAATCGCACGAAAGATTCGCTAATATTTAATCATCTTTTATTCATTTATACTGTTTTATTTGATACATTTTAATAAAATACATTTCCTTCATTTTGTTGTTGTTTTTTGCGGTAGTTATTAATGGCTGTAAATGTCACGCAGTGTTCTAAGCAGTGAAAGATATTCCCTTTTGAATGTGAGAAAGTTGAAAATATTCACTTACAAGCTAGCAGTGAAACTATTGTACGTGGACCGTAGTTCGAGAAAACCGAAACGTTTTCGTGCTCGAATATTTGTTTATGGGATACTACACTGCGTACAGTTAGATTATATCGCAACGAAGACGATATTCAACGCACACTTTTCTTATCCCCTGGTTCTGCACATATAGTAATACATGTAAATAAAATATATAGAAAACGCCACATTTTTTTGCGTACAGCACAACACACTAATCGTCGAATTTGATCGAGTTGACGGAGGTGTCGATCATGCCGCCTTGATACCCGGAGCGCTTCTTTTTCGTCTTTTCGTGGCGGAACGATTTGCCCTGGGTGTGCTTGAGAATTTTGTTCGCCCGTTCACCGTACGAACCCCTGGAGTTAGCCTGTAAGCAAAAATTTAGACAAAAAATACCGTCCATGACACAAACGTTAACCAATCGGCGGGAAGGAGGAGGGAAGAGTAGTAGCACCATTTTTGGTATTTGGTCTAGTGTTGCACGAAGGAAGGGCAACACGAAAAGAATGGTTTACGCGATCATCACTCATTTATCGTTCGGTGCTACGGTTGTGGCGTTCTCCAGTGGTTTCAGTGCGTAACATCGGATGCATTTGAGATTTTTCGCAAAATTATGCGCTTTACAGTCCACACACTTCCAGTCACCGGGTTTCACCTCTTTCTTTATCCATCTTGACGTGCCAGTGCCACCATCGTTCTCCGCTGCCGTGGGATGTTTGGCACAGAAGCAAGAATCGAACCGCTCCTGATTGGTGCGACCACACTTTCCACAGGTCCACGTGCCAGCCGCCTTGTTCAAGTTTCGTCCGACGACGTACGGTGCCGGACTTTTGCACGTCTTGCAAGCATCGTTCCGGTCGTCTCGCACGTCGTTCTTCTCGCAGCAATCCTTGCATTTCCAGATCGTGCGAGCCAGATTACAGCTAGCGCACTGGCGGCGAACGGCATGGTTAACGGCGGCACAGCCAGTGCATTTCCATTGACCGTAGCGTTCGTTAGGTTTGCTCGCTTTCGATATGTCGTTTGTTTTTTTGGTATCACTTTTCAGAAAGTTTATAAACGTCGAATTTGGCTGCGCGTGCCAGAGACACAATGGGCGTGAAGAAAGAAGAAATTATGCTTTATTTACGCTACTCATGCGATGCGTGGATAATGGAATGGAGAGCGTGAAGAAATCATAATCTACAGACTCCCACATTCCGTGTCCACATATCCGATATCGTATGAAGATTACATCTTCGTGAGAGTTTCACTTCTCTTTAAAAAAAATCAAGAACTTTTCATTCATAAAAAAGAATGGAGATCCAAAATATATGACTCGTTACAACGAGTCATTTCTAGTTCAAGTCCAGTGAAAAACATATCCGTGCTATCCATCCATACCAAGCCACAGTTTGCCACACCGACAGTAACACGAAACGGGACGCGTGAATGATGATCGAACGCAAATTATGATTATTCCATGCCTCCATTCGGATTTGTTTGCCGTGGTGTCCCACAACCCACATACATACATACCTTCGCTTCGTACGAATTATCCTTCAGCCGTTCATCGATCTCAACTTCGGTCTCTCGAACGCGTTGGAACCGTTGAACTCCACGCTTTTCATCGCTGTTAGAGAACGATTTGCGACCGCTTCCGAACCCACTGCTGGCACTGCTACCGTTCTGTTGCTGGAAGTTTTTGGGTTTGCTGGGCGGCGTCTCGAACTGCGAAATGGTTATTGAAAGAAAAGCTGAATAAATGGCTGGCATAGTGTGAACATAGCTTCAGTAACTATGGCAACCATATCCTACCTGATTGGTCTGCTTGTGCTCTTCTTGTTGATCGCTGGCTTTTACGAAATTACTGTAGTTATAGCTGTTGTTGGCTTTCTTTGCAGGCGCACCGCTTCCATTGGTTTGGCTATCATTTAGTTTTCTTTTCTGCCCCGCGGGCTGATTAAACGACTGCTTCTGTTCTGGTTCCGAATCCGAATCGGATGAAGATTCTGCCTTTGCTGCTTTCGCGTGAGGTTTCGGCGTTGAGGCGGCGTTTACACCGGCAGGCTTTTTAGCGGGCGCCGGTTTCGTCTCTTCCTCATCCGAGCTGTCGTCGGAGGAGTCATCGGACGATTCTGCTTTTCGCTTTGCTGTAGTCGACGCAGAAACGTTTGCAGCTGGTGCCTTCTTAACTGTTTCTTCCTCATCGGACGAATCGTCCTCACTGCTGGATTCTTGTTGCTGTTTTTTGGCAGCAACTGCGGGTGTACCCGTCTTAGCCGGAGTCTTAGCAGCAGCCGCCTTAGGAGTAGCGGCTTGTTGGGCTGGCTTCTTCGTCGCGGGTGTAGCTTCCTCTTCGGAGCTATCATCAGAGCTATCATCTGACGATTCTGCCTTCTTTGCCGCTGCAGCCGGTGCAACCGCCTTTGCCGGAGTCTTTGCAGCAGCCGCCTTAGTCGGAGTCTTAGCAGCAGCCGCCTTTGGTGGGGCGGCTTGCTGTGCTGGCTTCTTAGTCGCCGGTGTTGCTTCCTCTTCTGAACTATCATCGGAGCTGTCATCTGATGATTCAGCCTTCTTTAATGGTGCAGTTGCCTTAGCCGGCGTTTTAGCAGCAGCCGCCTTAGGAGTAGCGGCTTGCTGTGCTGGCTTCTTAGTCGCCGGCGTTGCTTCCTCTTCCGAGCTATCATCAGAGCTGTCATCTGATGATTCAGCCTTCTTTGCTGCTGCAGTCGCCTTAGCCGGCGTCTTAACCGCAGCCGTCTTAGGAGTAGCGGCTTGCTGGGCTGGCTTCTTCGTCGCGGGTGTAGCTTCCTCATCGGAGCTGTCATCAGAGCTATCA